>JAWWMO010000083.1:6388736-6425042 GCA_035047845.1 Dendrocincla fuliginosa
TCTTTCTTTCTTTCTTTCTTTCTTTCTTTCTTTCTTTCTTTCTTTCTTTCTTTCTTTCTTTCTCTCTCTCTCTCTCTTTCTTTCTCTTTCTTTCTCTTTCTTTCTGACTGGCAATATTACTTTAATATCTAAGTGAAGGACACTGCCTAAGAAATATTCCTTTTACTTCCTCCTCTAACCTATATATGATAAGGGGAATAAAGTGTGAATACAGACCATGTTGCACGTAAGAGTATAGAGTAAATAAATTTCTTCTAAATAAGAAAATCTGAAAGTGGATATGTACTGAAGAAGCTTGGCTAATATTGCTGCTATAACATGTAGAAGTAGGTGGGTCATAAATCAACTTCACTGGAGCTGCAGGAAAACTGCCTAGAAAAACAGAATCTAATGCAGCTTCACAATGGCAAAATTGCACGAGAAACCTCAGGCAGCCCAGCTGTAACTTCATAGGGAAATTAGATGTCTGTTTTCCCTAGATCTTACCTTTTGTCCAAACTAAAAGTGACTGTACTTATATCGGTTCTCAGTGTGACTTGCAAGCATAAAAGTGGATACCCTCATTTTGACATAGCCTTAACAAGGCAAATTGACTTCTGTGCTGCTGGTATGTGGGTAAAGATCTGATACTGAACATGATTTTAATTAATAAAATGTATTTGCAATGAACTTTACTTTGTGGTGCATCTCACTGTACTGGAGTGGCTCTAGTAAAATGTATTTAGAAAATGCTATGGCAAAAAAGTCCCTCACAAATTTACATTTTGAGACTTTTATATGCATTCATTTTCCTAAAAAAAAAAAGAAAACCCTCAAGTGTGGAAAGAGTAAAAGGGGTAGTATGTTTATGAGGAAAATCACATTTCTATTCCTCCATCAGATTTACGTGTAATCTTCTATAGTAGTATCTATTGCATCAATTACTAAGTGTGAGGTTGAAGCAGCACCTATTTATTACTCAGCCTGTATTATAATTAACAGTGAAGATTTTTGTGGTTGTAACCATCACACCTCATTAACTAGAGGGTCACTAAGGCACCATAGTCACCACTCCATCACCCAGAGTGTTAGCATGTTGGAATACTCTGGAAAACAGCAAATCCCTGATAACACCACTACCCTGGGATGGACAGTGTCATTCAAGATTACGTTTTGCTCCCTCCTGATCCCAGGCCCTGTCAGGATGCTGTGTGTGCACTGATTTTCCCCCTGCATGTGCTCTTCATGCTCTGTGTTCCCAGAGGAATCACTTCCGAGCCAAGGTACAGGGCAAAGGCATAGGATCCATTCACGTCTGGCCTCATAGCTAAGCTAAAGAGACAGAGCCTGTTTAGATTGAGAAGGACATTTTTTGATCCAAACCCAGCAGTTTGGGACCCTGGCTCGCTGCAATAAACATGCTCAGGTTATGCCTGTACCAAGGGAGTACTTTCCCAGTCTCTGTCTGACATCCTGACTTCATGGCGCTACCTGGCAAAAAACATCCTTCTCTCCCATCCCTCATTCCCCACGGTCACAGGAGTCAGTGCACTCCAACCAGTCTCCAGATGAAAGCCTGGATTTTATCATAGCCTCATAGTCCTGCACGGTTATCTTGAAGGTGATTCTGGCAGAGGGTTGTTTTTTTTGGTTTTGATTCCTAGCAGAAACTAGGAAGATGTGTCTCAATCTGTCATGGCTGGAAATATTGAACCCAGCTCAGCCTAAACCAGTTGAATGTGGAACTACAGGTGATGGTCTAGACCTTGGCCCAACCAATACCCAGGAGGAGTACCTGTGACACCTCTAGATAGATAGAGTGACTTTTATTCTGACCAGTGACTTTTAAAGTTGGCACAGGCCAAAAATAAATGGCCTTATTTCTGGCCCTGGAAAGAATACAGCTGTATCTCCATGTGCTTCCTCAAGCAGCACAGTTAGAGTTGAGTCAGCTCTGAAGCTCTGGCATGGATAACCTACAGCCCAGGTACCAGGAGCCAACTGCCCTGAGCAGTGCCTTATCTTACACATGCATTTTTCAGGAGGGCAGGAATTTTGTTAAGTGCTGGCACGGTAAACCTCAGCAGAAGAACACCTTTGAAGTCAGCTAAGTAACTAACCAAACTGTACCCTCTGGGAGAGCAGAGCAGGTAGTTAAAAGCAACAAGGACATGATGTGAAACACAGAACACTAATCCTCACATTAGCTATACAGATGTTTAGCAGGTACTGCTTTTCAGCTCCTCAAACCTACAACTCCCAGTGACATCATGGTGAAAATATTTGCACATGGGTGGTGGGATCAAGTTTGTGGTGATCTGAGATTCTGTAAATGGAAGCTGACTGTTTTTTTTAAAGCAAATGGAATAGTGCACAAGTCAGCTACTGCAATTTAAAATGTTCAGCCTCACAGAATAGCAGGAAAAAATAAGATTTTTCATTAGAGAATGGCCAGTCAAGACAAGACCTCCTGTACAGAAAAGTTGATTCTTAGACAAAATGTATAAAACATAAACCTTTGTTTGGAGCAGCAAATAATCCAATGACCAAAGCTCCTTTGAGGTTAGAGAAACAAACAAGGTGGAGTGGTACACTGACCCAAGTGGGAAGGTGGGTCACCAACGTGCCAGGTTTTGAGCTATTTTGAGGTTTCTCTATTGAATTTTCCTATGTAATATATTATGTATAATTTTTTTTTCTGATCCTGAATAAAACCTTCAGAACCTCTTTGTGTGTGTGTAAAGTACTCTGTTTTGCTTCTTTTCTGGCAAGGCTGTCAGTTCCTTTGAGAAGCGGAAAAAGGGAACCCACACAGCATATGGTGATAGTTGGCTGCACTGCTGTTCCCAAAGAAAGCTGTCTAGCTCTCCTAAAATACAGAGAGCCAAAGCATGTAAAGAGAAGTGCTGCAGATTAGCACCAGTATAATAATACTCAGACTTGACTAATACCTCAGACTTAACTAATTTTTTTTCTCAGAAAAAGGCATAAAGACTCAATAGGGCAAGCTGCTTAAATATATAATTAATAAGCGAGCTGCTTAAATATATACTTACAATATTCCTGTGTGAATCACTGAAATTACTCAATCTAGTAACCTCTCCGATTATATATGCTAAATAATACAGTTATAGTAGATAAATTGGTACATTCATATTACCTAGACACGTGTTAAAACTGTACCACAATCTTAGTCCTAACCTGGTTAATTCTCATGACACCAACTTGAGTATTGTCTCACCTAGTCCCCAAAACTTACTGCCTCTTTAAGATCATAACAAGGAGGAGAGATCTTGCATTAGATTTACACCCAGTGCAAATGCACTTGAACAGAATTGCCTCAGGCAATCTCCTTCAGGTATGTTCCTTTAAAGGTTGTGCTGAGCTGCATTGATTATGAATGGTCCATGTCAAGAGTATTTACCAGCAGCACTTGTTTCCAGCCTTGCAGGTGGTCAAATTCCTGCTGGAACATCAAGAAATCAAGAGCTTTCAGCTTTAAATCAAATGCTAGTATGCCGTTGAGAATTATCAACAGCCCCCCTACCCCTGGTTATCAAAAGGCCTTGGGAATAAATGAAGAAAATCTTCCTCCCTGCCCTCTCCTTTCACAATGACTCACCTGGTGACCACTGACACTCTGATTTAAGTGTGCGTGTTGTTAATGCAGCAATTAATAGAAATGCTTAGAACAGAGCAGGGTCTCCACCTAACAGCACGGATAAGGTACTTGAGAATTTTGTTAATCATTTAAGTGGATTTACTACACGCCTGGTTTTCTTCGTTCTCAGGCAACCGTAGCTGCAAGTGCAGATTTTGATAAATTGAGGGGAAATGCAGGTTTTCAGAAATGATTCATCTGATATATTTTAGATGTCTATTCTATAGTGAGATTATCATGTCTTAGAGTCCATTGAGTGACAGATGAAATCTACATTGACTAGAAAGTGAGCCCTTAGTGTAACTCGGAGGGAGATCACTCCACTGTTATCTTCAGCTACCTACTGCAGGCAGACAAGTCCCATACTAAATACCTGTGTCAGCAAATTCACTCAGACAGAACCCCAGGATTTTTGACTCAAGCCACATGTGAAAGGTGAACGTGCCTTAAACCAACAATTTGGGATCCCTCTGCTTACATTTCAGTAATACTACTGTCAACACAAAGATGATTGTTTCATTTCATTAAGCAATTGAGTGCCTGTTCTGCAGCTCTTATTTTGGGGAGAAAAGCAGTTGGGTATCCAAGCACTATCAATCAGTTTAATCACTCTACTTATCTTGGTATATGGAGTGGCTACAACAAAGAATTTGGCTGATCATCTTTCTTCAGCTGTCAGCTGCTCTGGAGCAGTGGAAGATTTCTATCCTTTGCAAAGAGCTCTACAGCTGCTGAACGTCTAAAGCAATACAGGAACCTGTCATAGGCTTTCCCTGTGGCAGCCATGAGTGAAGTCTTGATTTGGAGGGGAAGGAAATGTACTTGTTTTGCTCTTTTTGTATGGATGTAATCAGCATCATTGCCCAAGGGAATTGAGCTGTAAATCTAATGTCATCTTCAAGGTTAGTATCATCTAGAGGACCTCCTAGGGAGAAAGAGGTTTACTGTGATGAAGTATTTTAACATAGCACTGTTGTGTTACGTTTGACTATGTAGCCCTGCAACTACACAAGCTGTTACCTCGGAGGACATTTCCTACCTGTGTCCCCTTAGGAAAGTGATCTGGATGGCTAGGAGAGTGTGCACTGAAAATCCACAAGTTGGAGGAGGAGGGGTTTGAGGTGTAGTGCTGGGAGTAGTGTTAAACTGCAGTGCTCCTTGGCCATCATGATCCCAAATCCAAATAAGAGGGAGGGGTTTATCAGACAGCAATTTCAGGATGAACTTCAGGATGTTCCCTTCTCCGCCTGCAATACCATCTTCCACTCTCCTGCACAGACTGGGTGCAGCACCTTTCTGCATGAGCAATGAGTGTTTCTTTCACGTGTCCTTATGATGAGATTTAACCAGCACTGTCCAAATCCATGGCCAATGCCAGAGTAATCCAAGCCAGTGAATTCCTTAATTCTGTTCTCTGTTCTGCCAATTCTTCTGGAGAAGAACCTTCTTCACCTGGAGCTCCCTTAAATTTCTTGGGGAAGTCTGAGATTGGATGCCTCTCTGCCATATCTAGATGTCTGCCTGTGAGGGGGTGAGTGTCTTTCCCTCTAGTTTTCCTTTTCTGTTCCTGCAGTCCTTCAGAGAGACTTATTGTCCCTTAGCAACCTCAGAGGTACAACAGTCTGTCAACACTACCACAGTCAAGTAGGGTTCACCAGAAGACCTCAGTCCTATAGGGTACAATCTTTCACACTTTAGAGTGTCTTCAGCAATCCTCTCCCTTCTCTATCTGCTGCCTCCCAGCATGGTGGTCTCATGACCGATGTCTTGAGCTGACTCTTTTCCAAAACATCTTCAGGATGGGCTCATACACAGCTCCAAAACAGGACCCAGCAATTGTCAAAACCTTTAAGCACAAGCTTCATGATAGAAGACAGGAGTTTAAACACCTGTTAGAACTAAATGCACCTTGCCATTCTTTGTTATATGACAGTGGGTCATGAGTTATATTGGAACGATGGTATTGCTGAAAGAAGTCAGAGAGCTTTCTCCAGCATTGCTATTTCCAAAAACTGCATTCATTTTCTTATTCCCTTTCTTATGAGCCCAAAAGTACACCTTTCAAAATGTCATTCTGGTGAAGGTGGGAATTTCAGCACTCAGAGATGTTACAGTCAGTGGCCTGATATTTATCATAACAAACACTGAGACACTCCACTGAACTGCTAGTGGGTACAACTGTAGAGAGCACAGGCCATGGCAGGACTCTCCCTGGAACATGGTTTTACATCACAGACCAAACACAAGGCTGAACAAAATAATCACAGTGTTACTAAAGATGCTGTTAAGCAGCAAAGTCTCATGAAAGAGACATGAAGGGTTTCTTTGCCTTTCTCAAGGCTGCTGAGTGTGTTTTATCTATAAGATATCTATTTTACTAACATATCTCAATCCCAAATTAGCAAAGAGGCTCAAAATGTTCTTTCCCTTTCCCCTTCCTCACCCACATTCCCTTCCCTTTCTCTTTTTTTTTCCTCTCTGTCTGAATAACTTGAAAGTGAATACTCGTGTTTAAACACCTGTTATTGAATATTTTTCTCTCTAGCTCATATGAATCGATTCCCAGTGCATTACTTTATAATTTGTCTCCAAATTGGAATTTTGGCTGCTGTTGAATGGACAGTACAAAATCCTCTGTTGGAATTTCATTGCATTTTCTAAATTCTCAGAATAAATTATCACAGTTACTCCATGTAATATGACTGAAATGGCAGCAGCGCCCCTAATAAGAACATCCCAAGAAGACAAATTTTCCTCTTGTTTTATTCCCATGTAAACCATAGGCAAAATTTCAGTCAAAATACTTCAGAGCAACATCTGGATCACAAATTTTCAATTTTGCAGGGCTCGCAGGATTAGATTTCTCTAATCTGAATCTGGGCCCTAAGGCATATATATGCACATGGATGTTCATCCCTGAGCAGTGAAAACAAGTAAACTTCCATTTATAAATGATAAGATTTTCATATGCAAGGGCTGTAGTTCTTGTGAATAAACAGCTAGTGAAGGCACTTGCAATTATCTGCAGGAATAGCAGGTCTCTTTTCAGGCCTGCTGGCTTTTTCGACCCTATTTAAGTGAGAAATAGATTTCAGCATGACTTTTGTATAACCCTTTTTATCATAACTGCATGACTCCTTCCACTGTCTTCAGCTGAGATGCTGACTGTGCACCTCAAGATCTTGGACTATTAGCTCTGCTCTCTCTAAAGGAATTTTAACATTCTACAGTCAGGCTGAAAAATAAGTAACACGCATGTTTCACTGTAACCTCCTAAGTCCAATTTCTACTATATAAATTCAATTTCTGCTACATAATGCAAGCCAATAAGACTAGAAACCGCTTTTGTAGAAAACCAGATAATAGCTTCCCCCTACGCTGCTTCTTGGCATAATAACCTTATTTGGTGGCATTTCATCACAAGACTGATGGGGCCATGCCTCTTTGTGGAGAATGGGTAATGAAGCACTGCAACAAGACCCTGACATAATTTAATTAGGAATAAAGTGCATTTTATGCTACCTCATAACATACAGGACAGGAAAGAGATATTCAGTGTAACATATTTCCCTCTTTTTTCCCTGTTGCTTTTTAGCATACAAAATAATAACATGTTACATATAATTATAATAACTGGAATTCTAGTATACAACAGGCATGAACATAAATGAAGTAGAGCGGCACAGTGACATCAAGAAGTCTTAACTTTCATGACAAAGTATATTTGTAACAGTCATCAAGAACATGCTTGTGAGAGGTACTGGAATCAGCTCTATCCTGATAAGGTTCGGTATACCTGTATTAATTACTGAAGATAAAGAGATAAACAAATGTGGTCCTATATTGATGTATGTTTCATCAAAATAACTGCCTTTGGAAAGTTTCTGTTGCCTCTTACACTGATTCCTTTCCAGAGGTCTAGTGGTGACAGTGTTGACCAGGGTCCAAATTCTTCCCTTACAGAAGATGTCTTGAGAGGTGGGATCAGTCTTTTAGTCTCCCTGGCCCACCTGGCCCAGGAAGGATTTGAAGACTTGGCCCTTGCATTTCTAATAGGCCTGATGTCATCTCACTGCCTCATGCAATGCCTCAGAAGGGATTTCACAACTCAGGTAGGAAGGTCTCTGCACCAGCCAATAAGAGATGCAGCAGGCAGATATGATTTTTAAATCCCACTCTCTCCACAGTCCAGGCACTTAATGCATCCATTCACTATTAATTCCTCATCTCTATTCTTTCCTTGAGAAATACAGCAGAGATCAATACTGCCTTACACAGGAGACTGCAGAAGGGGCCTGGTTGTGTATCACACATACTCCGTGTTGGATAGTTCAGTAGCCATGAAGGACCCACATCACCTTTGAGCATACTACAGCCTCCATTACTCACTGTCTACTCACTCTGCCTCCTACTTCTCCTCAAATACTGCTCAAGAGTGCCTCAACCAACAGCCACTTGAGCCATGATTTTGGATCTGGATGATCTTTATCCAAATGCAGTGGAGAAACTGCAGCAAGAACAAATGAGGGCAACTGCCTTGCTTCCCAGCCCTCCCTCCCCCCAAAACAACCCCATACACGTCCCAGGTTCATCTTGTGTGTCAAGGTAGGAGATGCACCCATAATCACCTGTGGTAAAAGAAGACAGAACTCAGGTCCTCGGGTCCTGGTGGAGTGCATTAGGAATCTCATTATTTCCTTCTCTAGGCAGTTTTTCAAACTCTCTCCCAGTTGAGAACTGGAGACATTTGGTGAGTTTCAGCGTTCAGATTAAAGATGTTCTTTATCTCCAGCATGAGGTGAGAGAGCATCAGTGAGAGTAGAAGCTGTCTTTGGATCTAGTTTTGGGTGCTTTGCTCTCTAACTAGGGAAAAGAACATTTTTTGAGCACAAATACACCGAAAATTGCAAGAAGCATAGTTAGATGTGGTGGTAATTGGAACATTGACTCAGTTAGGCAGAAACAGATTCTAGGAAAATCTCTTTGTCAGTGAAAATCAATCTGAAGGGAAAACCAAATCAAAACCATGGGGAAAGCAGAATTGCAGTGGAGAAAATTCTAGTCTGACACTTCCTAGGGCCTATAAAAAGAACACACTCATTCAACACTCCACTGAAATGGTATTACCTTCTTATCAAACAAACTGAAAGAGAATGCAAAGCCAGTGGTTTTATATATACAAGCTGCATTTGTACCTATTTGGTTTCTTTCTTTCCACAGAGGGTGCAAGCCCAGCAAGAAAAATCTGTTGAATTTCAATTTTCTTTTTCAGACTCAGATAAAAGAAAGAACCAAATCTTTGTAATCTTTACTATTTTACTATTTATTTTTCTATTCAGAGACTCTTTTAAGTCATAATTTCTGACTACCTGAGCTGACCTAAAATCAGATTGTTACTTAAGTCTAACTTTCTTTTTCTGTAGCCTGACAAGCCTTTACAGTATAAAGAATTTCCTGTTCAGTTGATAGCTTCTTCCTTATTCAATCAAGTTTACTGAGTTCACAGAAGTGCTGGACACTGCACTCAAGCTGCCACAGACAACAGCTAAAAACTGCTTAGGTCTAAAACCTAAATTAAAAATAGTTTCTTTGTATGAAACTTGACAACTAGCCAAAGAGGAACTGCAGTTTCAATTTTCTAACCCACTCCACAACTACAAAGGTAAGACTCAGTAAGAATAAAAGCTTTGATAAGCCTCTGGAGATCAAAATGGGTTGGACTTTGTCATGCAGAGAACAAGTACCTCAGTAACAACTTAATAAGCTGAAATTAAGATCACCCACTGCAAGGCTCACAATAAATCTATATCATCATCACCCATCAGGAATTAGCAACTTGAGAAGATATTAAAAAGATACTAACAGACACTTTGTAGATACTTTCAGTTTGCTAAATATATAGAAAAATATATAGTTATACATATAGATAGATATGATCATGCTCTGCATGTCCCTGTTAATGCATATTGATCTGTTTATCCCTGAAACCTTTTGCAGGAACTGGACATTTCTAAGTAGATTGGATGGAGAGTCTCAGAGTTATTATGAGATCATGTAAACCCTTAGCCTGGGAGAAGAAGGATCAAGACCATAGCAATTCCTTACTGAGGAAAGGGCTGCAGCATGAAGCCAACTTGTACCAGAGAACCCAAGTCATGGACAGTTCTTATGGAAATCTCAGTTGGAGCAAAGGCTTCAACTAAGCCTTGCCTAATTTAGAGACCAGAAAACTCCCTTCTGAAGAACCACGTCTCCATTTCCTTAGTATTTTGTATGTATATAGAAATCCTGATCCCTCCTTTGCTTTATTTTCCCATCCCATAGACCTATCCTAAGATGGCCTTACCAAAAGCTTTTCCTGAAAAGAGCATAAGACCCAGCCCAATTACTTTAAAAAAAACAATTGGAATCTAGGGTTTTTTGCAGCAAATAAACTTGTACTTGGAGAGATTGCTAATGCTGGATGCTGTTTCTGTCTAACTTTTAATAAAGAAAACAAGAGTTTTATATTTGTAATGTCTTAGTAACCTACCTCACAATTAGTCCTGCACTGATTAATTCTAAATATAACAGGTCAGCAAGAGAATCATAGTGGCTTAATATATTTATCAGATTAAGAGTATGTGTATGTTCTATAGAACCATCCATGTGTAGGGCCACATTAATATGTAGGGCTTGCCTATAACGCTTCAGTCAATTGTTTGTGGGTTTTTTTGTTTGGCTTTTTTTTTCTTTCTTTTTATTTTGAATAATTCGTCACTAAAATAATCAACTTAACTTCCCCTTCCCCTTCCTAGGCAGAGCATAATTAACACAGAGCACAACACTTATGAGTTTTTACAACTTTTTTTACAACTTTAAGTATTAACATCGCACTGTGGTTTTGGTTTAAAAGACTAGACAGCACTCCTGTAATAGTAATTAGGCTTACATAGTTTCTGCTTGTATTGCAAGCTTTTTCATCTTATTGATGGATTGTTTAGTGTTCCTACAGTTTCTGTCCTGATTTCAGCTAGGAAAGAGTTAATTTTCTTTCCAGTAGCAGATATTGTGTTGTGATTTGGATTGACTATTTGCCATATCAACAGCATTACAGTAAAATCACGCACATAAAGAAATAATTATTTTTGGTGATAGAACCAGATGAACATAGTGGTGATGGAACCAGAACTGGCTTCAGTCTGCAACAATCCAACACTGTGTGTACCTATCAAAAGACAGGAAAGGCACTTGTGGTTAATTAGGATGTGTTGGAAAACATTGGATATAAAAATATAGAATAAGTAGAGTATACTGTCCTGGTTTTGGCTGGGCTGAAGTTAATTTTCTTCCTCATGGCTGATACAGTGCAGTGTTTTGGATTCAGTGTGAGAATAATGGTGGTAACTATATTGAGTTTGCATGGCAAGATTTCAGTAGTGGAGGGACTACAGAGGTGGCTTGTGTGAGAAGCTGCTGGAAATTTCCCCCATGTTCAAGAAAGCCAATGCCAAACGTCTCCAAGAAGGATCCACTGCTGGTCAAGGCTGAGCCCTCAGTGATGCTGGTAGAGCCTCTGGGATAATATATGTAAAAAGGGGAAAAAATCCTGTGCAATTACAGCCAGAGAGAGGAATGGGCAATGTAAGAGCAACAACTCTGAAGATTCCAAGGTCAGTGCAGAGGGGAGGAGGTTCTGCCAGAGAAGAGATGCCTCTGCAGCCCATGTTGAGGCGGCTGTGCCCCTGCAGCGAATGGAGGTTCATGGTGGAGCAGAGATCTACCTGCAGCCTGTAGAGAACCCCACGCTGGAGCAGGTGGATGCCCAGAGAAGGCTGTGACCCTGTGGGAAACCCATGCTGGAGCAGGGTCCTGGTGGGGACCTGCTGACCTGTGGAGAGAGGGGTCCATGCTGAAGCAGGTCTGCTGGCAGGACTTGGGACCCTTTGTGGGACCCAAGCTGGAGCAGCCTGTGCCTGAAGGACTGCACACCATGGAAGGGACTGATGGTGGAGCAGTATGTGAAGAGCCCATGTCAGAGAAGTTCATGGAGGACTGTCCCCTTGTGCCACTGGCGAGGAGGAGGTAGAGAACCTGGGACAAAAGTTAAGCCTGGGAAGAAGGTAGTGGTGGGGGGGAAGGTGTTTTAAGATTTAATTTTAGTTTCTCATTATCCTACTCTGATTGGATTGGTAATAGATTAATTTCCCCAAGTGAAGTCTGTGCTGCCCATGACTACTAAGTGACCTCACTATTGTTTTGTATATTCTAACTATTATTATTATCTCAACTCAGGAGTTTTCTCATGTTTATTCTTCCAATTCTTCCAATTCTCTCCTTCATCCTGCTGTTGGGGAGTGAGCACATAGCTGTGTGGTGTTTAGTTGCCTGCTGGGGTTAAACTCTGTCATCATCATAGTGCAAATTATTCCTCATTGATCTGTTATATGGAAGTGGAGGTAAAGCCTAGACACAGTTTATGTTTCAAAGCAACTGGCTGTTAAATATTGATTCATTTAAGTTAACAAGCACCTTCTTGTCAAGTTTTCTCTAAGCTCGTATATGATTTGCACTTTTATTTAGGAGTCCATATAACAGAACTTCTTTCTCTAAATGGTTTGATAAAGACATAAGAAAAAAATAACAAGGAAAAGGCACTTACACCTGCACAGCAACTCATGATTCATTCTTCTGGTAACTGTTATAGCAGTGGTTGCTTCATTTGCTGCCCTTGATGCAGGGAGAATCTGTCATCTCAAAGATTTTCTTTTGCTGTTTATTAATTCACCTGAATGTACTTGCTGTTGGATACCCAACTTGTCTTCCCTGGCAACTAAAATTTGTTCCCATGCAAAGCCACAGGAGAGAGAATATAGTCTGTTTTGAACACCAAACCAAACAAAAACCCCAAACCAAACAAAAATTAAGCCCTAGCTAAATCATAACAGACATAGAAGCTGAAATGACCTGTTAAATAGAATATTATGATGTGTATTTTCATGGTTTGCACTATCAAGGTAATTTCAGCTATAACAGATTTTGTACATAGCCCTTGGAAGCAGGCTTTATAGACACTATTAACTCAGAGTTAATATAGGGGGCCTGAAGATGCACTGTATTGATGGAGAGGTTGATCTAAGGCACATACCATCTAAGGTTTGATTGCAGCCTCAGTTTTTGGGGACCTCATAGACCTGGCCCAACCATCAGGCCCTTCCCTGAAGTAGGTTGGGTTGAATGACCAGTTGTGAAGTTCTGCTCAGAAGTGGGAAGCACTGGGGTGAGATGGGATTGCAGCTGAAGAGCAGAGGAAGGGAAGGATCCAGGTAAACAGACACAGTGAGTCTGAACAATGGGCTGTGAGGATGAGATGGAGGATCAGAGCCACACTTAATGCAAGCCCAGACTGTAACTAATATGCAGCTAAAATCAGGCTTCAGTAGGAAAGTGTGATCTATAAGATACACAGTGGTGTTTTGTCCAGTGGATGAACAAGGTCTAAATCTTGCTGTCAAAATCTGTGCTTGTACTCTCCTGAGGCCAGTGCTAAAACTCTGGAGCTGTGGAAGGTCCTGTGAAAAAAAACCATACAATGGAAAAAATTTTTGGCTTGTATGAAATTGTCATCTCCAGCTACCTTTCAGGGTCTACCTTTGTCGTCAAATTTGTCCTCACAGTACCAAGCAGGAGCTGCAGTTCTGTTAGAGGCTTTCTTATCTCATCTTCTTGTGCTGCAGAGCCACCAATCTTGCTCTTCCGACTCTTTTCTCTGGCTGCAGAACATAAGCTGAAGTTGCCCCAAATGGTGTGTTCAAGGCTAAATCCTGCCCTCTGGTGCTCTGCTGCTGGAGAGGGAAGGAAGATTTGGTAAATCTTTATGTACAAAATTTATGTACTTCATTTACTCTTGATTTTTCTGTCCATCAAGTTGCAGCAGTCAATGCTACCTTTCAGCAGACTGACTTGCTTTGCAAAGCAGATCATTGTTATCAGGGAGTTCTGTACCATTTCAGTTATGTTTTTTGACATGTGTCTCTGAGTACTTCCTTTGTGGGTTTTTGTTGTTGTTGTTGTTTTTGTTTTGTGTATGTGTTTGTTTGGGGTCTTTTTGGGCTTTTTTTGTAAGCAATGTAAAGTGCTTGAGAAATGGTAGATGGAAAATAAAATGGATTCCTGGGTAATCACTAGAAATATTACGTGACAGTTTGATAATTTCAGTGCCTATTGCTTCATGTGTCTGCTAGTGTTCTCTGTTCTCTAGAAATAGGTTTTTAGTCTCTTTGACTGCTTCATGGCTTGTGGTCCCTGTGATGGGAATAGGACTCCAATGTGGGGTCCCATCCCAAGGCTTAAGCCAATGAATTGGGTTGTTTCACAGTGTTGAAATGAGGCATAATGGCTATTCCACCCCAGCTCACCTTACATCAGCCACGGCTGTGTCAAACTCCCCAGGTCAACCCGCCATCAGTAGAGAGATACCACAAAGGAGAAACACATTAATTGCCTCTGTGCTCCTCCTGCTGGTCAATGTCACCTTCACCAGCCTGTGTTTCTCTACACCTGACTATGGTTTTTAGGTACTGGAGTTTATTTCGACACGAAATTCCATTTTTTTTTTCTGCTTGAAAAAATTGGAGGCTTCAATAGTGAATCTTGGAAGACAACAGTCAGTCTTTACACAGAGTTAACAGCTGTGTCACTGTCCCCAACAAATGGGCAAGCATCCATTCATTGTATCGATGCAGTTAAAATAGAATATTTTACAGCAAGTCATGTGGTCTTAAGAGTTTGGGGTTGGAAAATATTTTAATCCCTTAGTTTTTTTAACTTTCTTTTCCATGTTGAGAACAGGAGGGTAAAGGTGGGGGCAAAGTCCCTTCAAACCAGAAGAGGCTGCCCATACAGAGGTGTGGGGGACTTACTGCTGAGGATCTGTGGCAAAGACCACTACAAATTGGAGGGACCTGCTGCAAGCTGATGGTTCATATATTTCTCACCCTCTACTTGTATTTCCACTACAAGCTGACCAAATAAACAGTTAAAAATGCGATTCAGAACTCAAAAGCTGCTATTTGGACTCTTCAGGAGTCTAATGCAAGTCTTCCTAAAAGCACCTGATTTTAGGGAGTGAAAGCTCAAGGCTCAGCATTTTGTGAAAATGAGGAAGGTTTTTCAGGCTGGCTGTCCGATAACTGAAGCGTTCAGAAGAACTCATCTGGTTTCAAGAATCTTGGCTTAAAACATCTTTTTGCTATTCCTTTTCCATCTAAGCAAATGCTTTAGTTGCCTCGGGGTTACTGTATGTCTGTGTTGCACATCCTTTGTGCTAAAAAGTAGTTCACACAGAACAAAAATGAAAACTAATGTTGGTTGGAAATTTTCCATCAGAATTGACCATTGAAAAATACTGTGTTTTCAAAGCAGTAAGGGCAGCGTGGATTTCCTCACCTCCTCAAAGAGAAAAAAACCCAATTGTTTTCTTAAGGGTTTAATACTTTTTTGCTGGAAAGTTTTAATGTTTTGATTTCAAAACATTGTTATCCCTTATAAAAATTCTGATTTAGTGGATCCAAGTCTCCTTATACTTCTCTGATGTTCAGGATCCACCGAGGAACTGCAGATTCCTTGCTGGGTTTTCTGCTGCTTCTCCAAAAGAAAACTGTTCTGCTCAGATGAAGAGCAACTGAGAAGTCCAGGAAAATGGACTTGAACTACTGCTCCTATGAGCAGTTCTGAGACAGTAATTACAACCACGTTTAGTTTTTTTCTGAGATACTGTGGATCTTAAAATTTTAATTATTTTTTCTCTGAAAAAATTTGATGCATTTCAATTTTTATTTTTCTCTTTCAAAGACCTTCCTAAGGGAGGGGAAAAAAAAATCTTCCTTCAGTTTGGTCTAAAGAGAAACTTAAGAAGTATCTAGTAAACTTTTCATTTTTTTTTTCTCTTTTGTAATTAGAGTGGACTTTGTACACTGTTTGATAGCTGTCAGAAGTGACCTTAACTTTCAAAACCTGTAAGTGGTGACCAGTGCAGAGGTTAGGGATGCTCTTTGAATGTGTCACCCAGCTCAGGCATGGCCAAATTGTTTCACCATCTCGTGGTCAACAGGATTACAATATCACTGTGGAAAACCCTCTCATCCTTGTGAAGGTAGCCCTAGAGCTTTATCTAGATAGATGCCCTTCATTTTCAGTGCAGATATACCAATCTTTCATCTGTTTCACACAGCTCGCTTCTTCTGCAAAGGTGAGATTTGAATAAAATTATTTCTCATTGATTTATTAAATTAAAAGGCCTCATATAGCCTTAATCTAGCCTGAAGAACATTTGATGGCAGAGTTTATTGGATGATTTTTCTTATGTTTATAATCTATATAAATTATGCAATATTTTTGTAACATGTCATGTATCATGATGTGATTTAATATCCCATATATATTCTGGTGCCTGAAAGTAATGTGGAGAGATGTCTTTGAAAGGCCATTAAGTATAAATAAATTAGAGTGAGAGCTAGAGTGGTGCTGATGAATAACATTCCTCGATAAGGAGACCTCGTAGACTAAATGGAATGAGTAAATTATTACTTAATAATGCCATGCTTAAAACATTTCTAATAGTTAGAGCATTCACCTGGGAGTGTTCACACATCTGGCCAAAGAACTGCTTATCCAGCAGCTGCATAATATAGAGTAAAATGCAGTTCCAGAAGCAGGCACATACCCCAGAGATACTAAAAGAAAGCCCTTAGCATCAGAACTGCAGATGTTCACCTTGGACATAGGCTCTCTAGTCTTGTAAACCCTGATTTCTCTACTGGGCAAGTTCATCACTTTCAAAGGATGCAAGCTGAATATCTTAGTTGGGGTTTTCTGGGCATCTCTGGTACCCAGTGAATTAAGGGGCTCATGGGGACCTGCAAAACAGCAAAGTGATGTTGGCTGTTTTCTAGCTAACTCATGTATTTCGCTTCCACTAAAGCCCTTTACTAAACCTAGCAGTTTGTCTGTGTTCCAAGGGTGTTAGAGCAGCTGCTTGGCTTACCTGCAGCTGGAAGGAAATGTGGATGATCCAAGGAGCTGAAAGGGCTCAGTGGATCAGCAGCTGAGCCAAAAGCAAAGCTTGGATTCTAGATTCCATGCTTGTGCTTAAATGTTTGAGAGAGCATTTCCTCCTGAATTTTGACAGTGGGATGAGATAAGCAAGTAGGAAAAGGCAGGAGTGGATATTGTGGGAGAGTGAAGGAGTACAGCATCTGTGAAGTTAATTGTTGCTCCCTTTTGCCATCATGTATTGGGGAGACAACAAGCCAGGTAAAAGAAGAATGGGAAATTGTAACTCAGGAGACAGGGTGGAAGGTCAAGGTGAGAGCTACTGTGAGTACATTAGGAGAACAAGACCAGAAAAGTGTGGAGTTTTTTGGCTCTCACACACTTCTCAGATTCTCACTGGGTCGACTTCTTTCAGGACTGGTTTTGCCACTTTTCAGTGCTGCAGCCCGCAGGGTGCTGCAGAGATGCCATGAGCTGGCTCTGAATGCACAGAACTGAAATTCATCCTTCTTGAGGGCAGGATATTGGACCATACTGGGCTGGCAACAGCAGTTTGGGTATTCACCATTAAAGTGAGCATGGATATGCCCTGATAGGGTCTGTTGAGCAAAGATTATTCTTCATGATCAAGGTTTTGGGAAACTCAAAATACCTTTTTTTCCCTGCCTGTTCACAAATGTGGAAGTCTGTAGAGATGTTGCTGTTCTGGGGAGGTTTAATGTTCTCGAACTCTACACTGACATTTTCCCCATCATTACCTTAGCTTTGATTAACCTCCACTGTGGTAGCAATGAAAGGAAAGTTGAGACTGTCTCTTTGCAGTATCACTGCAGAGACACCGAACACGGTGTGGACAGAACAGGTCCAGGTGCTGCTGGGGTTATTCCTACTTTCCAGCATTTTGCTGACTCCACACCCCAGCTGTCCCAGAAGCACAGCTGCAGTAGGAGATGCTCAGCCTTGTCTGCAGCATCACTTTACCATAGTGTGAGAGACCCCTGTGTGTACTGGTGGGTTTTTACCTATATTGTTTTAATAGAGACTAAAAGATACTGTGAGCCTCCTCTGCTGCTGCCATGAGAAGAACTCTTAACAACCAAACCAAACTCTGCATTAACTGTGTCCACTTGAGTGGATTCAAAAAGCTCAGTCAGGCTCCTGGCTATGACTAAATCATCTAATTATAGCCTTCCCGTGCTGTGCTTTTTGCATTTGTTCCTGATCCATCATTGCATTGATTTTTAGAATTGTGTTCTTTAGCACTCCATGGTCTCAATTTTCACATCCTCCTCATCTCCTGTGCTCTCAACTTCTTTGTGCTCCCTGCATATTTACTACTCATCTTTCTGAGTAGTTTCCTTAAACCAGGCTTTTAATCACATTTCTGAGGTGGAGAGCAAGGTGAACCTTGATGATTTCTGCAATACTTTGACCTCTGTACAAGTGCCAGTTCACATTTCAATTTCTGTGGCCCTGTAATGTAGCTTTGATCTGTACAAAACGGATGTACATTTCTGGTTATGTCACAAGTGATGTCAAAAACTGCTGAGTGATGAAGTGTTGGACTATCACTCAGCTTCCTACTAAAAATACTGGAGAAGGAAATCAGTTGTGTTGTATCTTTGCTATATTATTGTAAAAACCTGAAAACTGCTGGAGTTCATGGAGCAGCGTTACCATGCCCAGACAGCTTAAATTTAGAACAGAACAGGCTCCTTGGAAGGACTTAAAAAAATTGTGAGATATTTCAAAGGTCCTCATCTGAATCTAAGCTGGAACTTGAAACTAGATGAATTTAACAGTCTTGGCAGTCCTGGCGTTTTATCTTTGGGTTTTGTTACACTGGATATTTCTCCAAAAGACTCAACTTTTGGAGTCAGGAGAAATATGTAAAGCTCTTGATTTCACTTTTGATTTTCTCTCAACTTTAAGGAGTTCATCTGTGAAGCATGAATTTAAAGAACTCAAAAAGTCCTCGACACATTATTAAATTTTATGACATAGTTTTGGCTTTAGAATTTTGTTTTGTTTTTAAATCTTGTATCGTGACTGCATGGATTTCCTTTCATTCATTTTGCATAGCTTTAGCTCAGCTCCAAAGACAGATTACTAAATGCTCCCCAAAAGTATGCCTGAGATTCCTTTTTAATACTGTTCTCAGCTGAGCTTATGTATAATCCTTTTCAAAGTGTAAAATGCCAAGGGATGTTTATATGCTGCAGCTTATATGACAGTATATTGTTGTTCCTTCACACTTCACTGAACAGTCTGTGAATACTAATCTATAAATCACTTTTCTCACAGGCACTGGAAAACTTTGTGCAGTTTGTGGCATTGTCTGTTCTTTTCTAGATATATAAGCCACTTCAGTTTAAAACCCAACAGACTGTAATGATTTCACAGTTGGTTTTCTGCAGAAATTAGGGGCCCTCACTGAAACAAGGGCCAAATGGTGCTGGACCATGTAGGACTGCACAGACATATTTTGCTTTAGAGAAGTTGGAAGTGGATGAACAGAGGTGGGATCTCTCTCAGTGCAGGAGGAACAATGAAGGACAAAGAAGTGTGGTGGTGTTTTTTTCTACCTGGATCACATAGAGAGATCTTAGCAGAGTTTGGAATTGAATGAATTTCTCCCAGATTTCAAAGTCCGCTTTTCCACTATGCATTCAGCAGTCTCCTTTCAGGCATTAGTGAACATCAACATGCTTACTCACATTTTTGTAAACAAAAGCTGTTTCCTATGAGTTCTCCCTGCTATCTCAGTTGGAAGCTGCCCTTTCCTGTATAGAAGGGAGGTCCAGTGCAATGAGGTTTGTTTTGGATTTAGGGGAGAATGGAGATTCCCATGAGTGGGGCAGGCATTAAGTGGAAAAATGAGAGTGGGCAGCAGACTTGCCCAGTTTCTTTCTTGCCAGGCAAAAGACAAAACGTGCCTATAATGAAAATAGACTCTACCTGCTCTAACAGACTGGCTGCAGAATGGAGAGGGGGCTACTCCTTAGAATGGGTAGTGGGGTGGTGTCTTCTGCTTTGCTTCAAGACAAAACTGATAAACCAGCATGGGATAACACTCCCATGACCAGCATGTGTAATGCAAAGAATTTGTTGTGCAGGAAAGAGCAACAATAGTATAGGTTTTTCAACTGGTCCACGTAGGAGTAGCCAAAAGGGTTTACCATGGATTTAAAATCTCTTTGGGCAGTTTTGCTCGCCTACCTCTTTTTTTTTTTACGTTTCTTTTTTTTTTTTTTTTTCTTTCCCCACAAGTTGTTCTACTTGCTTATACAACTGCAAATAAGTCCAGGGACTTCTTCATGTCTCTGTGCAACAAACCAGACTGAGAGAACATAATGTCGCCAGGGCCCATTAAACGCACAACTCAAAATCTGTAATTGGATTTATTATTTTGCTTGGGAAGATATAAAAAGCAAGCCTCTTGAACAGAGCAGTCAGAGTAGTAAACTAAAAACTACAAATACCTAAAAGGCCCTGGAGGACTGGAGCATGGAATAGTACTAATGTAGTATTTGGGGCCAAGCATGCTGGCTGGCTCAGCCAGGGTGCCAGCACCCACAGCTCGTGGAGGTTTTTGGGACTGTTGGCCCTGAGGGGGACTTGCTGACAGAACTCTGAGCTAGAGGGAAGCAGACTGCAAGATTAAGGAGCAGAATGTGGGCATTATGACAGGAGAGCTGCTTGGAGAGGAAGGACTGACCCTACAAAGGTGATTTGTTCCCCGAGGCACTTGTTTCCCTTATCAAACATGTCTTCAGATTGCTCTTCTCTCAAAATCAATGTGCCCTGCTGACAGGGAGGGATATTTGACAACACATGGTGGCTTTGGGTCCTGCCTCAGAGTTGAAACCAAGTGGCTCTAACCAAGTTTACCTTTTAACTACACTTTATTTTGCTAATAAAGCAGAATAATGGTGACTCCATGGCAGTCTCCCTGAATCTATTTTAGCCACAGGGCTGGAAGATACAGCCTGTTACAGATGTGATGGGATATGTGCACTTCAGAAATGAAGGAGCTGGGCTTCTCCAAAGCAGCAATGGCTCTGGTGCATGACGAACAACCATTTCTGTTCTTAAGTGGAAAAGGAGCAACATCCAGGAAGGATTTTATTTATTTAAAGTTTTTGAAGTATGCTCTAGGAACATAATGAAAATACTTGAAACAATCTATTACGACAGATTTTTTCCCAAAGGAAAAAAAAAATAAAATTGATAAGATGAAGTTTGGATGCTTTTAGCCATAGCTATCCTGATCTTCTTACTTGAAAATGCTGTATGTTGGGGTTTTTATTTGTTTGGGTTTTTTCTTTTGCTACACTGAGAACTGAATTTCACAGTTTTTGTTGCAAGAAAAGAGGAAGAAGTGTCCGGTCTTATGGGCTGAAGTGGGGAGGTGGAACAGGGACAGGAAAAAATATCTTAGTAATGAAATTACAAGATTTATGTTTGATTTATGTTTTTATTACAAGTTTTATGTTTGTTTGTTTTAAAAACAAAAACAAAACCCCAAAGTTACGCCCACGAGTTTTTTAGCAGTAAAGCAGAGTCGCTTTTGCAGCCCTTATTTAACGAAAATGGAAACAAACAAAAAAGGCTGAAACCTAAACCTTTAACTCAAGCACACCTGGAAAAGGAATTATGCAAAAAAAAACCTCCTCAGACCCAAATCCTTCAGCTTGGTACTAAGGAAACATCTGTCAATCAAAACAAACCCCAGCGTTTACTTCACTGGAAAGCGCTGGACTCAGTACCCCGAGTCAAACCCCAGCGCTGGGGGAGAAACCTCGGCAAGCTTTAACGCGATTTCCCCACTGCCCACGCCGAGAGGATTAAACTCCGCAACAGCGAGGGAGGGAGAGGCGCCGGGAGCGATCCCGGGCCGTGGGACGGAGCGGAGCGGAGCGGAGCCGGGCGAGCCCTCCCCGCCGCCGGAGCGGGGGGCGGGCAGAACCGGGCTGCCTCGCCTCTGCTTTTGGAGGGCGGGGGAGCAAAGCGGTGCCGGGGCTGCTGCTGGTGGGGCTGGTGGTGCTGGTGGGGCGGGGGGTGTTTCGGGTTTTGTTTTGGGGCCGGGGAGCGGGGAGCGCGCAGAGCCCGGCGGGCGGGGGCAGAGCCGCGGTGCGGGGACAGAGCCGCGGTGCGGGGACAGCCCGCCCTGCCCTGCCCTGCCCTGCCCTGCCCTGCCTGCTGCCATCCCCACGCCGCCGCTCCTCTGAGTGTTGCGCCCGGACCCCAACTTTCCATCCCGCCCGCCGGCCTCAGCATGAACCAGACGGCCGGGGTGAGCAACCACGTCCGCTGCTCCAGCGGGAAGGGCTCCAAGGTAAGCCGGGCTGGGGGTACCGGGGGAAGCGGAGCTCGGCGGGGTGCATGGCGAAGGGGTCCCCTCCTCCGGTCCCAGTCCCAAAACCTGTAGCTGAGAGCGCGTCCCCCGCACCGGCCCCGGGCAGCAGCCCCTGCGCTCCCCACCAACCTATCACTTCACGAAGTTCAGCATCTCTCCCTGGCTCCCGCCGCCGCCCGGGGTGTGGAATCACCTTCCCGTAGGGTGCTGGGGCAGGGATCGCTCCCGGTCCGTCCGCGCAGGGCTGACCCCTTTGGGTTGTGACTCGGGGGATGTTGGACCGAGCGCTCAGGGTGCTCTGGCCTCGCAAAATCAAATGCTGGAATGGTTTGAACTTGCGCATCTGCTTCAAACAGGATTAAATGCTTTGAAGGTAAGGATTTGTGCTGGCGTGGAACGTGGAGTCAGGTACAGCTTTATCTGCTGCTTTTACTTTTTGCCATGGTGTGTTTGCATAGGCAGCATTAAAAATAAATAACCGGGATAAAACTGCTTATTGTGCATTCTGCTGAATTCAACAGAAATGTAACTGGGTGCTTGTACCTGGTCCGGGTCAAATTTACATTAAGCTTTTTTACGTAGCAATGAACATCTACACAACTAGTTTATACTGCAGTATACCAGTGCTGTAAAGGCAGATGCATGTGCCCTCTTGTAGACAATTGTGTTGGTGTTGTTCTTCTGCAACTCTTTGAAGTATTTCTCAGTGTTTATACTTCTGTGTTATGATGGATGTTCCCCCCTCCCCAAGATCTCATGTGCTTTTTGAGCATAGCATTTTGTAAAGAGATATGATTCTATAATAGCTAATGGATTGCACCTTAAAGAAATGCAAAATTTCCCTTTTATCAGAAATGGTGCTGTGTTAGCTTGTCTTTTTTGATTTTAATTTACCTCTTAATCCTAGTGTCCTGTTCCATCCTTTAGACTTCGTGTCACAGTGTTGTTTCACATGCTGGTGCTGCTGCTCACCTGGCTGTGTACTTCATGTCTAGTTAGTGCAGACTGGACTCTACAAACTCTTAGGCACACAGATGTACCTCATGCCTCCCCTTCTGTAAAGCGAATACAGTTACTCCTCCTTTTCTCATATGGCCTTTTTAGGATTAAACTCACTAATCATAAGGCTATGTGAGTATTAAAAGATGCAACATGATGAGGGCTATGGAAGTAAACAAACAGATTAGATGAGTCTGCTGAAATTATTTACTTAGCTCCATGACTAATCATATATTTGAAGTTGAACCCATACATAAGCTCTTTGCATAATTCAAGGGCCTTAAATTAAAGGTCCTCTGTGGATCTCGCCTGTGATTTCAATTTTGGGCCTCCTCTCTTTGCACTTTCTGGTTTTGAGTTTTGGGTGGAATAGCTAAGGCTATTGCATATCAGTAATAATTTATTGTATCAAGCTGCTGACCTAACACTTTAATGCAGAAGGAAGAGATGGGTCTCAAATGCATATATTCTTAGCACATGATAATTGATACATTTGTATTTGCCTTGAAGGCATCTTTGTCTCACTTTCAAGTGCTATAGGATATGGATATTTTTCCATGGAAATAACTACTTTTTTCAAGCCGGAAGATTGACATGATTGATGGTTTCAGGTTTTAATTAAAACACAGAAAACTCCATGCATGACTGATTTAGTTGCAAGGAAACCTTGCGGAGATCAGAAATGAGAGTTTATCAAATGGGGCTGAAAAATCAAGTAACTGATTGGTGAGAGGTCTGTGATGGAATAGACAAGAGGCAGAACACTCAAGTTTTTTTGTGACACTGACTTTTAAAGCACATAAATGCTTGTCAGATGTTTTCATATCTATGCTTTGTTTGGTTTATTTTTCTGAACAACAAACCAACCAAACCTCAACTAAAAATAAAACAACAGAACCACAAACAGGACTTATCTAACTTCCCTAATCTCTTGACTTTTGAACTCACAGCCAATTTTAACCAAAACTGACAGACCAACAGAAGTGTTGCAAATTTCAACTTGCTACAAGTGTCATGGAAATCAACTGCTTAATAGAGATGAAGGACTGTTTAATACCTGAGTAGAGGAAGAAGTGGGGGCAAATTTTCCCATCTCTCCTGTACTCACCCTGTCCCAGCATCCCAGTCTGCATATGGCTTGCTGCATCAGGGTCTGTCCTTTGCCCATCACAGACTCTGAAAAGGCTGGGAGGGAACGGGGAAAGGAAGAAGCACAAAAGGAACTTCCAGAAGAACTGAAAGTTTAGGCTGGCAAAAAGGCAGCTGTGGGTGAGGGCTGGAGTCTGTGCAAGAGGGAGGGTGTTGAGCAAATATTTCTTCATAAATCAAACATTTGTTTTCGCTGCTCATGAAACAACTTCTTAGGGATTTTTTCCCCCCCGAAAGAATAACTTGTTATGTTGTGTCCACTCAAATAGCAATGCCAATTCATTGAGGCAAGGTCACTCTTCTTCCTGGCTTCTTCTGAGCTTCCCTCTCACTAGGCAATGAGCACTTAGACTTTACATTTCTTTTGCAAGATTTACAGCTTTGCTCAGTTGTGGTGAGCAAGGAAGGTAGCATTTTAAAGGAGAGATACAATTAAAACCCTTGAGTAGATAGCTTGATTGTAATTCCTAACTCTAATAATGCTTGCCCACTAAAATGTGTATATATTTTTGATATTTCTATGTAACTTTTTTTAGCTGTTTTTAACCAAGATCTAGCTCTAAGACACTTGTGAATGCTATTGAAAGACTGTGATTTATTGTCTAAAGAGAACTATTTTTGAGAAATAGTTTGTATACACACAGCTTCTAATGCTCTTTTTTTTCCTGTCTGTGACTAATCCCATTGCCTTTCCTAAGACAATTTGTGGGAGGAAGGCAAGAGGATTCACCCTAATGCTGAAATGAAAAGCTACATCACAGGAGAATTTCTGATGTGTTGGGGTGGTTGGGCTGGTGAGCCCTACAGCCACTGAATCTGTACAAAACCACCCACCTCTCTTGTGTGGGCTGGAGCAGGCTTTGACTCTGGTTAAGAAAGTGCACTTTATTGGAAAATAATTCAGATTCTGGCATAAGAATTTGGGGGTCAGTTCCAAGCTGTCACATTTCTACAGATTTCTTGAAGGAATTATTGAGGGCTAACTCCTTGTGGGGACTCAGGCTTTTCAACATTGCATGTTGCAGCTCCTGGCTTTAGGATTTTTTTCAGGAGAACAAAGCCCCACACCAGCCAATGCAAGGTACAGGAATTGTGTCTTAAATTTAGCTTCTCTTCTTAAATTAGTACCAAGGAAGAGGCTGTGAGAAGGCACTTTGTTTCATGTCGGAACTACCAATTTCATCTGTCTTCAGGGAGGTAAATTTATAGAAAACATTGGGGCTAATTTCTTTCTTTAGAAACAACAGTATTTGGCATCCTTCATCTGGGTACAGTGGGTAAGGAGGTGTCCCACAAGTAGCATTTGTGGATCTGGCGTCCTTCTAAGTGTTGGTGAGGATTCACAGACCCACCAGCTTTCATTCTTCTGGGGACTGGGGTAGCCAGCAGGAGACAGGCTGCTTCACAGCAGGAGCACTCCCATCTCTCCTTTTAGGGAAGGGACCAGAGCAGAGTTCAGGGCTGTTCTCTGGATTGGGAAAGATGGAAAGCCACAGTGTCTCTTGGGGAGGGTGTAGCACTGCCTCTTCATTTCAGATAAAAACATTTTGAGCCAAACCATTGGCTGACATGCACAATTTGGAGGGTATGGTCTAAACCCTGAGCTCTGTATAGCAGCCTCAGCAGTACATTAGGACATGCTGGTTGGCACAACCTTGATGCTATTCAGTCTCCTCTGACTTGTCTCTGACCATATTTTTGAATAATTATAGCTGTTTTATGTGGAGCTCAGTCTTGGACATGGTCAGTATATGTCTTCTGGATCATGTCTCCCAAATCTGAGCCCCATTGTCCTGGGAGATGTCAATCCAGCTCCTTTGCCATACACTCATACTCAGCTTGTGGCCCCAGCAACTCACCACTGATGAGTACCCAAATACCTTATGTATTTTGAGGGAAATGCAGCCATTTTACTACCTAAATTGCACTGATGTTTTATGAGACATTTCAGTCTTTATTTTGGGGATCTAGGCTTTAACCTCTTCCTGAGTCCAGTCCTGTGGGTGGGAGACAAGTGTTTTTCTGTCTCTACAGGAGTGGTGAGAGTCACTTAGGCTGCGCGGTAAAATGAAACAATGCTGAGTTAAACCTGAGTAAATAATGCATGTTTCCATCATGGATTTTGTCAGTGTTGACAGAAGACACATTTTGGACTGTAGCACACACTAAGCAACCACCTCTCCTCTCAGCGTTGATTATGTTAGCATTAAGAAAAGGTTGTTGAATCAGTCTTGAGGGTAGAACATCCACCTGAATAACTGTAACCTGACTTTAAATCAGCAATAATGAATGCTCAGGGATAACAACAAATCACTTGGACAGATTATTTTTTTCTTTTCTTTTAAAGGAGAAACCATTGTCCTAATTAGCAATATTGGTATGTAAGAACGTGGGTATGAAAACAACTCAGTGCAGCAATGTAAATTCTTTGTTAAAGTAAAGTAGACTCAATTAAGCCAAACTGGAAATGTAGTTTTGATTGTACGCCTGGTTGCTCTCTCATTGCTTTGAAAAGAAAAAAGTTAACCTGTAAGAAAAGCAAATTGCTGATATAGGGTGTTCCTAGCTGCCATGATCTAAAGGGACAGCTGTGGCAAACAGGTCCATAATGTCCTTTCAACAGGATATGAGAGAGTTTGTTTTTATAGTGGTTTATTCATTAAACGATTAATAAGAGATTATTGCATCTACACTGGGTAAATCTAATTATCTTCTCTTTTACATGAACTATTTCCCTCCTGTGAATTCCGCTGATTTCAATTGAATTACTACTTCTTTGTGTTGGTTTAATTGCAGAGAGATTCAATACCTCCAAAGTTATGGAGGCAATAGAGCCACAGCATTTCTAGGACTCTTGGATGCGGAAAATTAAGATAAGGAAGCTCCTCTGTATTATTGCTGAAGCGGAAAGGAGTTCAGCTTTACTTGCACAATGTATTTTACTGTGAGTGGTACGTTGCCATGTATGGGCACAGCTAAGCAGTGTATTTTCAAGTTGTCCAATTTTAACGCTCTAGTGGGAATGCAAGGTTGACTTTCACACCTAATAAGTAGTAAAGTAGGACTCGATGTAGCTGCAGGGGCTTTAAAACATGATCACTCAGCTATCTTCAAAATCCAGCCTTGCACAGAGGGCAGTCTCTTGGAAAGTACACTTCCATCTCAAAAGATCAGCCTTTCAGAGTGGCCTAACACAGCATTGCATGAGAGCCTCAGACAAGATCAAGACCCAGTCCTGATGGATGCTGTAACCCCATACAGACAAGAATGGCTTGGCTTTCAGTGTTTATGGTTTAAGCTGAAAATAAGAAGCAAAAAGCTGGGAGAATGGTTTTACAGGGAAGTAAGGTGCTGGGAGTAAACCATCAAACCTTCTAAGCTTAATGGTGTAATAATGATCTCAAATTCTGTGAAAATTTCAGATTAGGTAGAGATGATAGACTGAAGTTGAGTTTGTCTGCCCTGGTAAATAAGGCAATACTAATCATTGTCCTTTTAAAAGCAAGCTGGTTCATTAGTGTGTGCTCCTGACATCCCACCAGCATATCCCTCTCTGTGAAGCATGTTAAACCTTGTCCAATACAAGTGTCAGAAGGGGGACAAAGCCTGTGGAGTTGTGTCCTCTGTCCTTTAGGAAGCCAGGTGTCAGTGTGGCCCCTTATGGAACAAGGTTTCATTTTGCACATGGAGTGGGACTGTGTAGTTTTATTTAGCTCTTTCCCTTGTACTGGTTTGTGTAGATCCTCTGTCTTCTCTGTCCTTTGGGAGGCACTTTTACGAAACTGCACAGGCAAAACCTGTCAGAACTTTGAATGGTGAACTCTAAATCAAGAAAAATGCCAAGGAACTTAAGGGGAAGTATTTGAAACTGATTTTTATCACAATCTCTCTTTCCTGTCAACTGTAAATTTTCAGTTGACAGTATCTGGTACAAGTGCTGAATTTAGTGAGAATTTTTCTTCTGTTAATGTAAACAAATAGATGATTTTAAAAATTTCTGAGGCCGTATGCAACCCATCCTGAAGGATTTTAGGAGTAATGGCTGTGGGGAGTTCTTGACTCTATCTTTTTACTATTTCAGGCAGTGAAATCTGCTTTCTCCATAATTCTACCTGTAAGCCTGATGGCTTTTGGCAGTTAATTCCAGCCATGTTCCCTTGAGTGCTTCTTGGGACTGTCCGAGTGGCAGCTATCTTGTAAAGTTCCCCATAAAAGGAAATTTTGCAAGAAGAGTGATGACAGGTCAAGACTAGACATTTCAGTGGAAAGCTCAAATGCCTCTTTAAAGGATGGGAAGACAAAGAGAGATGGCCAGGCTGATGTTATAAAGGTGTTGAGTGATGCAAAAACCTCCTGGCAGAGTTAATGCTTTCCCTGACTGGAGGGAATTTAACCATAAGGTTCAACCTGGGGAAGAGCAGGTTCCTCCAGTCCTGGAGTTGAGGGAGCATTCTGTCTAGGGTATTTTGGGCCATGGGGCACAAAAGTAGCTGTGGGTTCTCTAGCATTGTGCAGGTATGCAGCAGTGAGGGTATACTTTGCCTGGAACAGCTGTTATTTTAAGAGGGTGGAGAAAGACCATTCTCCCCCATTAAATATTTGCTGGAAGTGTTATGGAAGGGCTTTGTGGAGCTCAAGGGCTTTCCAGTGGTGTGTGGGATTTCACACTCTGTATCCCTGCAGTGTCCTCTGGAGCGTGGAGCCCCAAGCCCTGAATCTGAATGAGTTCTGGGCATCAGCGACAAAAGAACTATCCTGCTCCCTGTTTATTTGTGGGTGCTGCTCTCTGCCACTGTTTTTCATCTTTAATGAGAGCTGAACACACCATAAAATTTTATTGGGTGTTTATGCTAACAAAATTAACTAACAGTTGGTGCTTTAAAAATGCAGCCGGAGCTCTGAGTGCTATAACTGGGAATCTGCAATGGCTTTTTAACTGGTGTGAGACAGACCAAATGTCTGAGTGCCAATGTCATTTAAAAGCAAACCATTTTATATTAACTTTTTACTGACCAGAACTGATTAATTGAAATTTCCAAAATAAATCTTAGCATGATATGTGCTTAAACAAAATCAGGTTTTCAGACATTAGATAGCTGGAAGCTCTGTCGAAGTTGTGGGGTTAATTTACAATACCAAGACTAATGGGCTGATAATCAAAATAAATTAGCTTAGCCACTTCAATACTTTAATGCTTGAATCAAATAATAGGAAGAAGATTTATTTTAGCATTTTGATTATTGTGTTTGCCAATAAAATAGATATAATACCATGGTGTGAGTGCTGTATGGTTAATTTGAAGCCATGACTTCAATGGGAGTGCAAAGGACCTTGAGGCTACAGAAGAAAAAGAAAAAGGGATTATCTTCAGGCTCAATTTCTTGTTCAGTAGAATGGATTTGGCTTATTTCTGTATTAGTGTTGTTAAGTAAACCTAGGAAAGTAGTTTGCTTTCATTCATTTATTTATTTAGCACTTTTGTTAATTTTCATGTACTTTTTCTGTGCCTAGTCTGGAGAGTTTGATGTTTATGATCTTTGCATTATACTGGGGAGTTTTATGCTGGTTTTAAAATAAGCAGATTGACATGCTGGGATCTTTTATTTTTCTATCAATGAAACAGTTGGATTATCAGGTAGCCCTGATTGACCACATATTTACCTAGGTATGGTTAAGGATAATTTGCATTTCATGGCATTGATGTAATTAAAGTTTGGCTAAAAGACTTGTGCTGGCACTTGAGGGGAATGTCCTGATTACTGAATGAAGCCCTGAGTTACACTGGGGTAGTGCCTGAGTGGTTTAGGCTTTACATTATCACATTGTTATCACAGGTCGTAGCTGGTTTTAAAGGCCAGACACTTCTGCCATCAAGGGAATGTTCTTCGTCCAGCTTTTAACCTCCCAGTGTAAGTGTGGTCTTGGGACTCTAATGTGAGCTCGGAGCAGTCAGCATTAGTTACACCTCACTGAGACTGGAACAAATATTCTACCCTTGCTTTAGTTTTGTATTTTTTTCGGTAAAAGCAAGGATGAGCACTTCGCTTGCATGGAATGAGAGCTCTTTGGTGGAGGATAGTAACTTGGTAACACATTAAGTTGGTTGGGTTCCCATCCTTTCTGTTTGCCTTACATTATTGTACTTAAAGTATGAGAATTTAGCAAACTTTAGTGTCAGTTTGCCTTTGGAATGAAGAAAAAAAGAAGAGACATAATAAGTTGCACAGTCCCTCTACCACAATATGCAAACCTTACTCCAGAAGATGACCTTGGAGGGAAAGTGTACCCAAAAGAAGGAGTTGTGTTGCAAGTGCGGAGCACGTGGGGGATAAGAAAGGGCACCAGTTTTTCAGGTTGCTAGAAAGAAAGGCTGCTAAAATTATAAAACCTTGGGTAATTGAAATAGAGAGCATGTGCAGCCCTCCTAGGTGTCATTCCTTCAACTAGGCAGAATGAAATACACTGTAGCAAAGTCAAGGCTTGTCCTTGGTGAGAGCCCCAGGGAGAGGGTTGGATACTATCAAAGGTGGTGGGCACTGGACCTCTCACAGCTTTGCTGGCAAGTTGAAAAGGGGCAGGACATTAGCATTTTGAAATCAGCTGACTTGCTTATTTGCAGATGGCATCTAAAATTGGAATGCTAAGAAGAGGCTGAAATTATGGCAGACAGATGTGTGCTGCTGGTAATTTATTGCTACTCAGGGCAGCAGATACATCATAGGATTTATCGTGTTTTTGATGTATTAGTTTATGCTTCAAGGCTTTTGACTTTTCTTGGACTTTCCCTCAGCATCCCAACCATCCTAGTGTTTGCAGATTTTCAGTGCAGTCAGATTTTGCTACATAATGACCTCACACAAAGCCTTTGCCACTGCTTTAACTCTGTTCTCCTAAGTGGAGGATCAGAGAGTTTTTCATAGACTACAAGTCCAGGAAAGATCCAGCAGCAGGAACTAACATCAATGTTGCTTCTATTGCAGCACTCCATAGGAATGCTAGTTGCATGTTGGGATTTAATTAAACAAGAGGCTCTCCAGCCAGGGAGCATAATACTGCTTCCTACATCAAAGAACCTACATTTTAAATTTGTTCATTGCTTTATGGTCATCCTTCAGACTTAGGACTTTATGACTCACTTTAAATTCTCAGTGCTTAGCATTGATTTCTATGTGCGAGTCCATTGGTTGTCATGGGGCTTCTCTCTTACAGTGTTTAACATGTCTCAGGGTTGTGTCTGGAGCTCACTGAAAGCAGACCGTATAATACATTTTCCTTGACACGCTGTGTTGCCTCACTGCCAGTCCTTTTGTCTGACCACCCGTTGCACAATTAATCTGCCAGCAGAGGCCACCAAAGTTTTTCAGTCACTTCACATCTAGCCACTCTTTCTCGTTAGAGATCTCTCCTCCTGCAGGTCAGGACTATCCTTCAATTTCCCAGGTCCTGCTCTCTGCATGCTCTGTACCTTCACATTTTCTGATTTGTTCCAAATTTAATCACTTGAGCTGTCTTGATATTGCTTGAATTCCCTAAGGCTGCAGCTGTATCACAGAGCGTGTCTGTGCCCTGTCTGTATCTTTCACTCCCTCATTTAGGGTTCATTCCTGCTTCTTTCCTATGCTTGTTCTGCTCTTACTGTTTTAGGGTTTTTGTTTGTTTTTTTTTGTTTGTTTGTTTGTTCGGTCTTTTTATGGAAGGGGAGGTCACTGAATACTCCACTTTACAAAGCAGTTAATTTACTTTTGGTGAATAAACTCAGCTGGTTTTCCCTTACAACAAGCACTAAGGGAAATTTTCTTGCCTTTTTTTTTTTTTGGTTAATCTGTGTGTATTGCTGCCCATAAAGGGCTTTTATAGCACAAAAAAAAAAAAAAAACTTCCTTGCAGGTTTATCCAGCTCAGGGGCACTAAAGGGCTAATTTGGATTGAAACACATATATCTTTACATGGACCACTGAAAAGACAGTGATGGCTCTTGGTCACTGCAGCTTGGGCTGTTACGAAGGTATTTCAGGTTGCCACTCAGAAGCTGCATCTAAAATTTCTAGCCATGTATGATCTTAATGGAGGTGATGAAGTTATTAGCCAAGGAGGGAGGCAGGAAAGAAGTTGCTTATGGACCCTTGAACTCTGTTTATGACCATAATACAAGTGTTTGGGTTTTTTTTCTCTTTTAATCTTTTTTTTTTCATATTTCAGAAAATTTCAGTGCTTTTTATGACTTTAACAGAAAGTGATCAATGCTGTGCACCATCACAGCATTATGACAAAAATCCAGAATATTTATAATGACCTCCATCAACTAGCCTTCCTCACATACTTTCCTGCTGTACCTTCATTATATTTTACAGAATATATTTTTCACCAGGGAAACTCTGGTTGGCAGCTGATAAGGACTAGCTGAAAGAGAGGGAGATTGTTCTGGTTTTGTTTAAGCACTGCGGGGATATCCAGGTCTAACTTCCAGTAATGCCAACCAATACCTAAATTTCTTGTGTGCTGATGGAAGAATTGCCTCTAAAGCTTTTTCAGTGTAAGGCATAAGGTTTATTGAAGAATCACTAATGAAGAACTACAGTTCCTGGTGCTTAAAATTTTAGTGATTGTACAAAAATGAGGCCTCCGGCACTTTAAATTATACTTTGTAGAGACATTACCACAAATGACTTATTCTTTTCTACTTCCTTTGTAAGCATTTCTTAGATTTGGATTTTGATATGGAGATCATCAAGTAGAAAAAAAAATCAATATTTTATTCAATAGAAGTTGTCACTTATATACTCTCACACTTTGGAAACAGAAATTGAAAAGAGTTTGGAGAAAGGTAGGAAACTACACCCTGGTCCTACCACTGCTACTTCCAGACTTAGCAATTTAACTAAGACTGTAACAATGTTCATATGAACTCTGTATTTAACTGAGAAGTATCTGTTCTTTGCAGAGACTGAAGTGCAGAGATATATTTAAATAGTAAAATAAGATGATAAAATGTAACTGTTTTCAAAGCAAAGGTGTATGTTTACATTGTGTGGTAAAAAAGGTAACTACTGCCCCATATGTTGTTTGAAAGCCAGCATGTATAATCTTGTCAGCAGTGCCATGGAGTCCAGGTGATAGTGTTTGCCAAAAAAAATACTGTTTTGATGAGTGGGAAGGATGTACTGGATCATCCCTGGAAGGACACCTCCTTTCTAATGTGTAAATATGAACAAATCTTCACATTTTGGCTATATGTTTCTGTGTGATGTAACAGCACTCCTAAGCACTCTATAAGTATTCTATGTATTTTTCAAGGTTTCTAATTTCATTTAATAAAACTAAAAAAGAAAAGAAAGACAAAAGGCAAGTTTATATTCCTTCAAAATGCTGCAGAAGTGTTGAATTGAATGAGTTCTCAAAAAGACTGAAACTCACTCTCTGCACTAACTGGGTAACCAGTATAAGGTGACCCTTGAAGGATAGGACTCAGTTTAGGATTACAGCACCAATATTGAGACATCTTATTCCTGCTCACATGTAAATAGGGGCAGGATTTTACTACATTAGTGCTGTATGGGATGTGCCACGTATTCTTCCAGCTGTTGCATCACAGGGACATGAATGTACCACAGGTCTTGTGTCTGCCAGAACCTTAGGCAGTAGAATTGGACAGGCAATACCTCAGCTCCCATCACAGTCAATGGCCCACAGTCAGTAGAGTCTGGAGTGTGATGAAGCTCCCTGTGAGATCACTGTGGACCTACTGCTCCTTGACTTTCTCCTCATATTCTAGTGACTATTTTTTTTCTGCAATAGGAGTTTGGACTCCTAGTACACAGATAAACCCCTAAATGTAGACATTCTAATCTCAAATTGCATCCCTCTTGTAGCATCAGCCTTGTCTACTGAGTTTCTAGTTGTCAGTGAGGGTAAGAAAAGCTGGGGAGAATTCTGGTATTAAATTCTTGCCTGCCATTTCCCAAGAGCCAGGACATTTCTTGTGGGTCCAGATGGATGGCTGAATATGAGAGTGTAATCAGCATAGCTGAGAGTGATTTATCTATAAAAATACAAGGTACAGCAGTGAGAGCTTGGGGAAAAATGACTGGGTCTGTTTTCCTAAAATTCACGTTTCAGAAAAAGTTTGTTAATTCTGATCAGGGTAATTGTGGCAGCAGACTTAGTCTGATGTCTGCATTTCAGTCTTGATGAATCCTTGGAGAGGCAGCCTGTTGTCTGGACCAACAGAAAAAAGATGCTTAATGTGACTTTGGAGATACCTTTTTCTTTTAAGTCTAGTCAATCTAAACAAGTTCTTTTGAAATAGGTGAATAAGGATTTCAAAAATGCTGATATTAGTGCACAAAAGGTTTATGAATCTCTATGTGGAGCAGAAGGCAGATGTAGAGAAAGCAGGCAAGGTTAAATCATGCTTTGCCTGTAATTGCCTGTAATTGTGAGCAGGATGTCAATGTCGGTGTCTCTGACTTCACGTTCCTTTGGGAATCCTGTGAGACATGGTACAAACATTAGCTAGTCAGTTACTACTCAGGCCATGCCTTATTTTGTAAATATTGCTCTAAATAAATTGAATCAATAATGAGATTTTGTCTTGAAAAATACACTGCTTTCTGTTGATACCAGAGATTTTTTTGCACAGCAGATTCCCCTCCCCTTACTGCTCCAAGAACTAGAGGTGGGGTATTTACATTGTTGTTCAAAATGGGGGCCAAGGCTCAATCTCCACTCCCTTAAATGTGGGTTTAATGCCAGCATGGTGGCATTTCCTTTAGCCCTGTTGTCATAACCTCAGTGGGCATAATCCAGCACATGGCTGACAGTAAAGAAAAATCAGGCTCTGTCAGTATTGTTAACAACTCTTGTTATACAGTCAGTCTTAGCACTGTTAAGTCTTAGCATTTAGTTCTACCGTGGCTCTTTAATATTTAGGAAAGAAGATCTAAATTATTTAGACCTCTGAGAGAGGCAAATGGTAGGAAGGCTATTTTGGGGGAAATACAGTTGTTTTAATCTTTTTTTTTTTTTTCTGGTAGATAGCTCTGGCTTGTTACATTTAGAGGGTTTTATTTATTTAGTTATGCTTTTTAAAGAAGGTATATAGTTCCATTTAGAAGTAATTCTATGGCCAAGTGACAGAAAAAAAACGTAAAAATCAGTGGGGAAAACATGAACTCCTAGGGGAAAACCTGGACATATTAGAATGTCACTTTCAAAACTACCAGAATTTAGTAAACTGTGTTTTAAAGGCATTATCCTCAGAAGGGAGATAATTAGGAGTGAAAAAGAGACAGTCATCAGTTAGGATATGTCTGTGAGCTCTGCTGTGGTAATGTTTAACTCCTCAAAACCTCTAATGAGATTTGCTTCAGATAACTACTGATTGCTGTAGATTGGATTGGATTACATTAGATTAGTCTTACTCTAGTTTTATAGACAGTGGAACTGAGAAGCAAGGACAGCAGGGACCAGATTTTGAAAGATATTTTGTCACTTTTGTATTTAAACATGACTTTTGGTATTCTCTGCACAATTGTTTTCCATTAGATGGAGTCTCCTTTTTTTTTTTTTTTTCTTCTATTTCTTTTTTGAGCATTCATGGTGAGCTTTCCTGAAATTTAGACCATGTAATTTGAAATGCCACTTAGCTGTCCCAGTCTCATCAGGGCAATCTGTGGAGGAGGGAAAGAAAGGAGCCCAGTTGTCCATCAACAAACCAACCACTCCTTTGTGTTTCCTCTGGCTGACAGAAGGAAGTTGTTTGTACTCAGGTCATCTAGTGGCATCCCTGGGGACTGCTGGCCATGGCTGGTGGCATGTATGTCTCTGGAAAGGTACCATTCTAAGAAAATAAGTTAAAATTTTGTGTGGTCAGAATTGGGGAATATATATGATAGTGAGAAGATCCTCAGCAATGATATTGAGGTGAAAATTTGCAGGCTAAATCCAGAAGTGTCATCAGATTATTTGACAGTAACTGAAAATAGCTAAGGTTCATCATCAAGGAGACTTCAATAGTCTTCAAAACTTTATAATCTTAAAATCATATGATAGTTTGGACGGGCTGGAAGGGACCTTTAAACCTCACCTAGCGCAACCCCCTTGCAATGAGCATCTTCTACTAGATCAC
>JAWWMO010000083.1:6425142-6498636 GCA_035047845.1 Dendrocincla fuliginosa
GTTTGATAGGACTGAAGGCCTCCTACATGTTCGAGGTAAGTGGGATACTGAAAAAAAGGGTTTCTAAATGTCCACATAAATACCTTAAAAGAAAAGCATCAGCTTTTTGTGACTTTCTGGGGAAAAAATGTTGATGTGTCCAGCAGAAGACAGGGCAGTGTGAATCCAGAGTGGGTGGGAGTGTCCTCTCAGCCCCAAGGGAGAGAAGGATGCAGAATGAGAGATGTTTCATTTTCTAGCTCTTATCAGTGGGCTGCTGCTGAGCAGTTTTGGGAAGTTTCAGGTTGGATTTTGGGAAATTCCTGCGCAGTAAAATGAAAAGATCCTCTTTTGAGGTGCTCAAACTAAGTAAGGCAGTATGTATAATAAACAAGGAGTTTTGACTTTACCAGTGTTTTGCTCTGTCACTAAGTTTTCTATGGACTCTACACTAAAAATTATGAAGTTGTCCTTTGCTTAATACATATTGTAAAATATTGTATATATCACACAGGTAAGGGATATTGATGTCCAGAACTCCTGTAGGATGAATAATTGTTTATTATTTGTAAGGTCACAAACCTGCAAAGGGTACTTTCCAGGATCTCTTGTTTCATCTGGTCATGTCTGATGGCTTTCTGCAAGACATGCCCATCATATGTGAAAACACACAAATCCTTCACTTGGCTTAGAGCAAAACTCCTCCACAACATTTAATTAGCTCCAATTTGCAAAGTGTTGAAGAAAATCCACTGAGAATCTCCCTTCTTCACTTTCTTCCCGTGTTTGCTGCGAACAGAGAGCAGGAGCAGGGGGCTGTATGTGACCTGAGTGTTTTAAACTGTGCGTTTTTGCTGAATGCTACTTGGCACCTTTGCACAGAGGACCTCCATGGCCCACCACTGTGTATGGACAGAGAAACAGAGATGCTTCTCTTGAGTGAAGCACTGAGGTCTCAGCATTCAAGCCCAGGTTTTTGCTCACTTGAACACATACATGCTGTGCTAATCACTAGATTGCTCTGCTTCTGCTTAAAATACTTGGTTCATGAGATTTTGGCATTTTTTCTCTTTGTAACATCCCTGCTTTCCCAATTTCCTTCATTACATTAAGGGAATAGAGCGATGGAAGTTTTTGGAATACATGCATGCTTAATTTTCTGTAAGCTGACTTGTATCCTCCTGCCTTGTTGTGGCTTGAAGTGAATTTTAAATTTTTAGAGCAGTGACATACACACCACTAAAGAGTTTTGCTGTCTAACCAGGCACAGTGCTTTTGCAAAGCTACCTTTTCCATCAAATAAAGATGAGAAAGATATCAGGCTGAGAAACCCACATTATTTAGGAAAGAAAAGCTTGTTTTATTGATCCAGAACAAGTGGGCTGCAGTGCTGTACTATTGGTGCATCCTCTTCCCTTGTGCATTGGTTGCACTCATGGATTGATAATCAGCAATAGTTTTCTGCTAATTTAAAATCATAGTCAAGCCCTGTGCTTGAGGGCAAAGTTTTAGAAGAAAATGTGTTATATGAGCAGTTACAGCATACTTTGACCTTGGTCTTTGCATATAGTCAAATACCACGAGGGAGATTCAGGAAAGCATAGGGAACAGAGATGGCTCCAAGGCTGCTCAAGCCAGAATTACCTTCCAGCATCCCAAGAAACTACTGCAACAAGCAGAGACCAGCAGTAATGGACCAGCTGACCAACACTGTGGTGCAGCTGACCTGTCTGAGTTAGGTTGGAACAAAGGGTACCTAACCCTGATATGCCATTCGTAGCAGAAAACTGCCTTGTAGGTCCTGACTATTCCAATTTTGCCCGTCCCTTGATTTGTAGGCTGTGCTGTAGTTTCAGTGCAGTTTGTGCTGATATGTTTAGCATTTGTGGTGGGTTTGCATATTTTCAAGATGAGAACCAATGTCAAGCTATCCATTTTTTTTATTTATTCTCTTGAGCTTTTCAAATCAGATATTGGCCTCTCTTTGGTAGGTTGAATGGCCAATATTTGCACCCACTGACTGTTGTGTTAGCATCTGAGGCGTTTTTGTTTCTAGCCTGAGATTCCCCTTGTGAGGGGACTGCTTCCAGAAGAGCTTTAGCCTCCCACAGGAGAAGAATGAGGCCAGTTATTTGACAAAGTTAGATATCTGCATATCACTTTTTAAAAATCCTTACTGAAAGGTATACACTTCGTCAGTGTGGAATTGATATATTTATATATATATTTTTTTGAAAAGCTCCATTTCATAAGAGGAAAGAATTTACCATCACATCCATTTCCTCTGCTCCTTTCCATCTGAAAAGGCTTAAGTTGCAACCTCTTTGGTTTTTAGTTTCTTCTGTAATTCTCTTTAAAAGTTGTTTTCACAGTGCACTGCGGAAGGAAAAAGAAAAGAAAAGACATGGAGATATTTTATATGCTAAGGAGACTACTTCAGACAGAGGCAATTAACTGGCACTGTACAGCTCATACAAGAAAATCAGGAGATGTGAACTGAAGATCAGTCTTTGAAAATGTAGTTAACAGGCAGAGCTTGAAAGCCTCCTGCTGCAGCAGACTGGGCTGAGGGCGTGGTGGTTTGAACCTGGGTCCTGAGCAGTTGCCTTGCTGCAAACCAAGATGGGGTTGACAGGGGCTCAGACTGACAGGGATGGGATAATCTTGCTCCACACTGGATGAAGGCAGCCCAGAACTCCTTTACATAAAGATAGTCTGTGATATTTTTTTTTTTCATATTTCACATATGGAGTAATGTACTTCACTCATAAGAGAGAAGCTGTAATATGTTTATTGATATAAACCAACAATTTAATGAAGTTTGGTTGTACAAAATTGGATGGTGAGGTACATTTGATTATTATACTTCACTGTTCACTGCATAGAGGACAGAGTCAAGCAGAACTGTCAGGGTGACCCTCCCACCCTCCCAGTCATGAGATTGAGAAGGGAACCTCTTCTACAGTCCTCCTCAGAGTGGGGTTTAGGTGTGACTACATCCAGACTTAGTCCCAGACTTGGTCAATAGTTCACATCTAAAGAATTATAAGTGCACAGTCAAGCCTTCATATCACTTAGCTAAGATTTCATAGTTTCAGTGGTCTTATTTGAAGCTCACTTACCAAGTATCTGGTGTGATAAGGATTTTTCTCAGCCTCAAGGAGTAAGCTTGACTGTGGTTCAAGTACTGATGGACAATTGGAGGACACAGTTCTTCTTACCTTGTCTTAGAGAAGTTTTGAGTTCTTCTGTCATTTGTCATGGTGTATATCCTCTCTTGAAAATATCTGGTGTTCCAAATGTTCTCTATTCTACTCACTGTCCTAATTAGTATGGGTTTTCAGGTCAATTACAGAGATTTGGGGTGGTTAATTATGCAGATTACTTGCTCAGGAATTGTTGACCCAGAGATGTTTTTTCTTTGGTAGAATCTGAGCTTTTTCTTCCTTTCTTTCTTTAGCTCTTACTTAACTATCAATCTACTCTGGATTAAGTGTGGATTGCTGATCTGGTGATCTCAGGAGCTACTTCTGCAAACCAAACCTGCTCTCTTTGTTTCTCTAGATGGAATTTGTGGATTAAATGCTCTGGGTTCAGTCACCTTGCACAGAAGCTTCTCTAGTTTTGAGCATGTTTTATTCAGTGATTTAGGTAGATGTCATTCATAATAGAAAAATTTCAGTACCTTTTTGAAAGCTGCAGAATAAAGTCAGACATTGTAGCACTTGTACGTGTAACACAGGCTGCCCATGTGTGGATGTGTCTAATAAAAGCACAGAGGCTGCATCTCTCAGTAATAATGCAGTACCGTAGCCTGTGACTCAGTGTTGACTAGGCTGGCATGTTTTGGCTTGAAGTATTTGCAGGTAGAGCTCTGATCAGTCCTGAAGCTTTTCTGGCAGTACTGCTCTTGCCCTAAGCGCACCAATGTGTGTGGAAGCTGCCCTTGCCCCTGCTCTGCACAGAAATCTAATGCAGTAGTAATGTAGAAAGGGGCTTTTTATCCTCACAAAATCAAGAGAGACCCACTTCAAGTCTAACATCACAGAATGCAGAAGTGATTAATGGTGTCACTTCTGATCACAAGGGATCCATCCCTTTTTTTTTTCTTTCCTCATTCATGTTTTTTTTTACCCAAGGAGCCAGGATATGTAAAAATGTATAAAGAATGAAGTTTCAGTTCTGTGCTGGTTTTGTGTGTGAGTCAAGTGATGAGACTGGAGCTGAAAAAAAGTCAGAATTTATCTTTCCTCCAAAATTTTGTCAACATTGGTGTGATTGCATAAACAGAGCTTGTTTTCTCAATCTGGCTTTTCCTGATGGAAATCTGTTCCAGTGGAAAACCTCTGCCAGATCTTGTTGAAGAACATATGGATCCTAAAACTTCTTTGACTGAGGAATAAGGCAGTTGTCTGCTTGTGCATTAAGAGGAAAAATAAATCTACAGCTGTTTTGGGACTTAACATCTCTCCATCCATCCCCAGTTTCAGCTCTTGGTCTGAGCAGAATTCTTGGTCTGAGCAGAATTCCTGAGTATTGATCTTGCTTCCTGGTGAGAGTTTTAGCATGCATATAGCCAAGAACATCTGTCTGGAGCAAACAAAGCATTACACAAAACAAGATTCAAGAAAAAAAATGAAGTGAATACATTTATTACATGTGATGAAAAGCTGTAGGTGTGTGGCAGAGGCATATTCAAAGTCAAGATGCAAAGTCTGCTATCTGGGAGCTGAATGTGCTGTCAGATAAACAAAAAACACTGTAGAAGGCAGCACATTTATAGTAACATTCAGAAAGATAATATACTCCAGATAAGAAGCAAACATCCTAATACAGAGAGAATTGCACTTCTTTACATAGAATATGTGTCCTTTCCAACAGCAATGCTGAATTTGTCTTACAGGCTCAATTCCATTCTTTTTACTTGCTCATGCAAACAGTATTTCTAACACAGTTAATTAAGCAGATTAGAGTTTGTGGCATTTTGCCAGCTTCTGTAGTGTTTCTCCCAGCAGAAGTGGTCACTGGCTAAAAATTCTCCAGAGAGGGACAAGTGTTGTCAGGAAAAAGTTGCAGTTCCCATGGGGACTTGGCTGGGGTCTCGAGTTAAAAAGGAAATGTCACTGGGTTGCTGCAGTGAAGAAGCAAAGATGCTTCTTCCTTCAACACTGACATCCTAGATGTGCTCCCACATTATTTGGAATTCATGGAAATAACTTATTTATAGCACCATGCTCATTAATTCAAATAGAAATGGGTCCCAAATAGTAAGCAAATGTTTTCAACTTTCATGTGTTCATCCAAAACAGCCTATTCTTAGCTTAGTCATTCCAGGTTGTGATCAAACTGGATTAAGACAAGCCTTCATACATAATGACAAGTTTGACACAGTGTTTTGAAAGGTGAAAGGATAGTTAACTGATTTCCATGGCTATCAAAGTATTTGCTTGTAATTAGCAACCAGAAGCATGAAAGGATTTGTTGCAGCAGGGATAAATCTTTGAATAATGCCAGCACATTTCCCAAACCTAGTCCCATAGTGGCCTCTGTGGTTAAGGCAAATGAACAGAAACAGAGATGAACCAAAGGAAAAAGTGGCACTGGAGAGAAAGGAGTAAAAATTAAGTATCTTTTGAGGAGATATCTGTCAGAGAATTGCTCTGCGTTTGAATCACAGTAGCCTTGTATTTGAGATGTGTGCTAGACATCCCTACTGCTCATCATACCCCAAAATAAGCAACAAATAATGTGTGAAACATGGAATCAGAGATGCAAAGTGTTTTTTTCGCAGTCCCTTTGCCAGTCAGTGGCAGAAGATGGGTAAGAGTCTTGTAGATCCCTGACTCCCACTGCTTAGACAGCACTGGCTCTCCTCAGCAGCTGCTGTCTGGAAGGGGACAGGCAGAGCACCACCTGCCTTTCCTGAGGGGTTTTTGGCCTTGAGAGCTCTTGCCAATGGATGACTGCAAAGACCCAGGTGCCTCTGCTGTTGGACCAAGAAATGGCAGGAAGATGTAGCTTGAAACATTTAAGTGCATTTAGGAGATGTGCATGTGCATGGTACCCTGAAACAGCTTGTTAGGGGAGGTCCTATACAGCTGACTGGTAATTGTGGTAGAAGGTTTGTCTGTGCCAGGAGGGGACTGTCTCCAGCAGATCATGAACTGCAGAGGAAGAAGTCCACCTGAGTGTGCAGAACAGATTCCATTTGCACTCTGGAGAAATATGGGTGCTGCTACCTGGTGCAACTGAGGGCTCTGGCACAAACCAGGATGGTTCTAGTCTCCAGTGTGCTAGACAAGACAATGACCATCACCCTACATGAGTTCTGATCCCTTCTGGACCAAGTCTGTTAGCTCTCTGTCAGCAGAAGGCTGAATTATCTCCTGTGGCCTGAGACCTAGGTGCCAGCAGTTGGATGTGCCACTGCAGTATGACTCGTTCCTTTCCCTGCTGCCCTCCTAATGCTAGAACACTCTTCGGTTGCTACCCTGTAAGCTGCCAGCAACAGCCTTTGGATTGAGTGTTAGTGGGACTGAATTAATTGTCCATGGTATCCACAAACACAGTGCTCCCTTCTCTGCCACTGCTTCCCTATAGGTCATTCCCTACTCTGTAATGCCTGGTCCTCATGGAGGGGCAGCAGGAGGAAGGTACGTGATGTCCCTTTGCAGAACAGCCTGCACATTTCTGTTCTCTTGGACCGATGGGCTGCCTCAACTCCAGCAGATTAAATATGCCTGGGACAGTTCTCAGACGCTGAAGCCATCTGGCATATCCTGCCTGCATCTCTATTGCTGAACCCTTGGAGTCTCCCCAGAAAGGATGACATCTGCTTTTTGGAAATGGGCCAGTACCTGTGTTAATTCTCAATGCACCCAGGAGTCGCTTGGAGGGACATTGGGTATCAAGGGCCAAAACTATGCCTGTGACTGTGTTAACAATTTAACTTTGTAAAGGCCTCAGTGTCTGTGCCCACAAATGGTCCTTGACTCTGATTAGTTTATTAACAGAGATGTGTGAGCCATTTCCTTTTTCATCTTAGGGGACCAGTCCCAGAGTCATATTTAGTGCTTCTGGGTGCACAGGGGGCAGGAAGATGCCAGCATTCTGAGCCCTTAGTGAAGAGAACTATACTTAAAATCATGTAGTTTCCTGATTTCTCTATATGGCTCCAAGCAAGCTCTAAAATCCAGAGGAAGACTTCTCCTGTAGTGTTTCACTGACTCTCACAAGTCAGTAAGTATTCCATGGCATCTTTAGAGAATGGCAAAATGAAAGGACTGAAAATGAACACTCCCAAAGGTACCTTGGCTTGTTTTTAGTGTCTTTTCAAGGTAACCACTCTGTTACTTAGATATTGGAGGCACTTGGGCAAAGCTTCTTCTTTAAACACCCGTGAATGGATAGACTGTGTGTCAAAATGCAATTTAAAAATAAAAAGGCACATAATAAAAACAATATACTTCCATAACTCTTAGTACCATTAAGCCAGTCAGCAGGGGATGTAGAAGTCATCCAGGAAAGAAAAAGCATGATAATTTTTTAGAAGAACATAGGCAGCTAAATTACTTTGCAGCTTCCAACCATCTGGGGAGAAAAATAAAGTATGTTCATCCCTGCTTGAACTGATGAATAGAAACTGCAAAAAAGACTGGGTTTTTGTATTTCTAGTCTGCATGTTAATTCAGAGCCTGGAGCCGGTGGATTCTGCACCGACTGAGCATAGTTAGCGCAGAGTACGTGCTGGGAACTTGTGTCTGTGATACAGTCTGAATAGTTTCATTCTGTTGGAAGTGGTTTTTCAATGGCATGTACAGAGAGGAAGAACTCTAGTCTGGTTTTCTGGGAAAATGAGGTGTTATGTGATCACAATGTGTGTGCGAGTGCACAAGTGCTTCTCCTGCTTCTCTCCAGTAGGTTTTGATTCAACTGCCCAGTATCAACTAGATTTGGTGAAAGTTCCAACAAGCTTCATGAAAATCAATGGCTTTATAGAGGAGAAAGACTCTTTTTGTGCCTCCACCATATAAAAGGCAGCAGTATGGATTTACTCACTGAGACACTGGAGCACTGCACAAAGGAGAAATAGGAATGCTCTAGACGAGGAAGAAACATCAGCAGGAGTCAATACCTTGTTAGACATCGGAGTATCTAGCCATGAGCCACAGAACCATGGAAGACAAAACTTAAGTAGTTCCATTGCCCAGGGAGATAATATTTTTTCCTCTTGTTTTTCTTTCTGCTTTTCTGGACAGTAATATAATGGTTTTTTAAGGGCTATGAGTAACTAACAAATAAAGAAGATATGGCAGCCTGCTGAAGACTTCTGGAAAGCACCCCAGCAAAGAAATCACTAGCAATGAAACCACTGTCCAGTGAGTGCTATCTTCCTGAGGCAACAATGTAATGGTGCAGTTTCAGGTGTCTACATCCTCCTTTGGACTTGTGGGCATTCCTGACGTGAGGAAAGGTTGGGCCCTTTGTGAGTGAGAAGCAGCTGTTGCTGTGAGGATTTGCTGTGCCAGGTACAGGTCATGGGCCATTTGGAACACAGTCTGTCACCTGTGCCCTCACGTGCAGCAGGTAAAAGGCAAGTGTGTAATTTGTAGCAGGTCTTGCTCACTTTTTAGGGTGATCAGGTTATCTTTACTGTCTAGTGAGTTGCTATGAGGGGTTGATTCCTTGGGTAAATGACCCCTGTACAAACCCCAGGTCTATACGAATCCCCATTGGAGGCTTGTGACTCCATTGTGACTCCAGTGACAACACAAGTGACAATGGGAGAGAAGCAGTTTCAGTAGAAGAGATTGGGCAGAAAAAAATTATGTCTGGGGCCAGACTTAGCACCCTTCAGTGCCTTTCAATAATGTTGTTATATGTGCAAGAATTAAAAGAGAAAAAGCAGTGGAAACAGCTAATGAGCAGTTTGAGCCATCATCACAAGATCAGATTGTACACGTGAGTGCCATTTACCCAGATACATCTTCAAATATGGACTTAGCACACCTTCTCCCCTTGCATGAGAGGAACTCCACATAAGCATTCCTGCAACTATCTTACTATCATCCTTTATCATCCTTCAAATTATTGCACCTTACTAGCCTTCATTTGTTTTCTCTGTTTCTCTTCTGCCTGTCTTTATCTGTATGCTGTCTACTCTCTGGAATTTGGCTTGAGATTTCTGGTGCACAAGCTCTTTCTATTCTGATTTTTATAGCACATTGCACAATGGGTCAGAGCCCATACTTGATGAAAATATGGTATTACTTTTATCATACTCTCCACACACACGTACATAGAAATTTACTCCTTATTTCTTTTAAATTAAAAGAGAAATGTATACTCTCTGGCATTTTGATAATTTCCCAGGTAGAGTTGCTTGTGGTTTTTTGTGGTAATTTTTTTCCCAACTATATAAGAATTTTATCCAAAATCTTATCATGTTTCTTATTTTCCTTGAGCTTAGTTGGAGTTTGGCTAGCACTTTATCATGTCCTAGGTCCTGTTGCCTGATTTCTTGAATCTTTTTTAGCATTTGCATCATGTTGGCAGTAACCTTCTTAATTCCATTCCAACCATACCCATATGGTAGAATCTTCTCCCAGTTCCGACATGTAGCTTGGTTAACAGGAGCAGCATTTTACTCTTGATGCACAAAGCTGATTCTCTTCGTCACAGGGAGTTGTGTGCTTGGGTTCATCCAACCTTACTGACAAATTTAAGTGAGAAATCTGGTCACCTCCAGGCTGTCTTTATAGTCAGTGGCGTTTAATGGACATGCCCAAAAGCAATTTTCCTCACCCAATATATGAAACATTCTTCACAAGCCTCTGTCCCAGAGCTTCCAGCCTTGGCCTCGGCAGTGTCAGTGTCTGACCATTGTGTTTTTTGTCCTGGAAAACAGTTGCAGAATACTCCTATATTAGGAAGATAGACTAGTTACTTCTCTGTTGTTTTGATCACTATTATAATAAGAAATAAGACATTTGGTAATGCGCTCTTTTGATTTATAGCTTGTGGTTTATGACTGCATTGCAGCAGTTTATAAGGCTAACACATGGGAGCTTTCCTCAGTATGATAGCAAGGACTAGGTTTAATATATTTAAAAATCTTAAAAACAAGGTCAATAAATCAAAAAACAGGTCATCAATGGGGATACATGATTTACGGATGACGATGTACAACCCATGAACTTTGGAGTCACCTGAAGTGCAGTGGAAGAGGAAGCTTGTGAGAGCTGATCATCCTGGGCAGAGTCTGGTTGGCAGACACAGGGCACTGATGATGGAGTAGAGTGATTATGGTACTGGACTGAAACTACCTTGGCAGGTGGGCTGTAGTTTGATCTCTTTTGGAGAGGCCGTATCTGAACGTCTCAAGGGAAACCATTCCTGGGCATAGAATGTAGTTACATGTATCTGCACTCCCAACTTAGTGCCTTGAGTCAGGAGCCAAAATTCAGGTGGGATGACTCTGGGGCATTCTTTATCTTTTTGTACACATGAGAAAACTAAGAGCTGTGTCCCATGACTTTTGCCTGAAGCATTGTTATACACCAGATCAGTAATTATTGGATTGGAACCACCTTGTGGGGCTGCATGTGTGTGTGTGAAGGGGGAAAGGATGGGTCAAACCTCATGGAGGTGTGGTGGCATAGTGTGCCACATGGCAGGGCCCTGGAACTCACCTGGGAAAGCCCCAGACCAGCTGTCGGTCACAAACAGCCTGGGGAAACTATAACAGCCCCATATATCCTGGAGCCCCTGACCCAGCCTCAAATTGGCAGGGACAGTGAGAACAGTGCCCCTCACCCCGGCCTGGAACCCCAGAGTGGCCAGAGGGTCAGAGGCCCCACCTGGGGGCTTTGGCCATATAGAAAAGAGCAGATAAAACCAAAGGCATAGGGGTGCCACAATTCACGACCCTGCCACCTAGACCTGTGAGAGCAGCTCTTTCTCCTTCTATCTCTTGCTCCTTCTGCTTCTCTTTTTTTGCTCCTTTCCTGATGGTTTCAGTGGCTTGGAGCTTGACAGATTGGATCTTGTGGATTAGTATGTGCTGGGTTGGTATTACAATGGAACATTTTGTCTAGCTTGTGTAGTGTCCTTTTTGAACTTTTGCCAAGTGCTCTTATTTTGTCCCCTAAATTGATAAAGATACATCTTGGGAAAAAGTCTGTGGCTTACTCTCTTGATGCTATCTCGACGCATTAAAGAACCCTATATATATGTTTTAAAGTAAAACTCCTGGCTTGCAGTTATCAGGCTGGAGTTTTACAAACATCCATTCCATATTTTGCATCCAATATTTTTAAAACCTATCAGAGTATATCTGGGGTTCAAGGGGGAGAGAATCTGCCAATATGTCTAGAGAAGTAATGTTTTATTGAAGCTACACCATTGCTGTTTAATGCATTCTTTGTCATGTTACTTCTGGAAGGCAGAAATGCCCTTTCACCTTTCTGCAATTGAAAACTGTGGCATGAATTTCCTTGTCCAAGGTATTTCAGGAGACCTCTGCTGGAAGGATGCTTGGATCAAGGTCCAAGACTCACTTCTGAAGCTGTCTAAGATGAAATCTCTTGATCTTTACTGATGGGTTGGGACCAGCTACAAAGGTGGGTTACATTTGACCAGCACTTTGAGACCGCTTCTATTGTAACATCAGAGGGATGATGGACACAGGCATGGTTAGGAGCTATTTGTGCATTTCACTGATTTCAGAAAATGGCTAGAATTTATTAACCAAACTTTGGGGCTGACAGAACTAAACAGAATTTGTTCTTGATCAATAATACTCACTATTCAGACTCACATCTGTCAGGTTTTGTCTTTTGCTATTTGTCAGTTTGTCTTCCAAACTCCATCTGTACTTAATAATTTAAATTTCGTAGGCTTGCTGTTCACTTTGTTTTTCTCTGCAATGCATCCGTTGAAAACACATGGGAGCTTTCCTCAATATGATAACAGAGACTAGGTATAATATACCCAGAGAGGTCTTATCACTTTCTTGCAGTGTATAGCAATTACAGTAGCACTTTTGATTTATGTTATATCCTCCTAGCAACCACACATTTTGTTTGCCTCCTTCATTTCAGCTGCACACTGAGCTATCAGATTTGGGATTTTTTTCTCACAGTAAAAGTCCTTAATCTCTTAAACAGCTCCAAACCACTTTCCTGGTCACTGTGCTAAATCTTCTGATTTTTATCATGTTTTTTTTTATTATTATTACTACTGCTTTATATATATATATATATATTATTTTTCTTTTCTCTAGACCTGTAACTGTGTTCATTTTTGCATGAACTTTAAGCTTGGCCTCTTTATTGATACCTGACTGCACATTTTTTAGATTTGAGGCTTTGCTATAGGTCCTCTGTGTCTACTCCAAATTGATATTTACAAAATTACCAACCCTATCCAAGTTTTCTGTGTGGAGTGAATGCTGGCACCTGGAAAGTGTTTACTCCATGCACAACACTTCCACTGCTTGTGCTGCTATTGCATTTCTGCTGTGATTGCCTTCAAATGAAAAAGCATTTTCCCCCTCCCATTATCCACTGGCAAGAGAAGCACCATTCAGAAGAGCTCATTTCTGTTGAGTGGGTGTTAATTTATTATGGTGTTCTAAATTTATATATAAACAAGTGTTAATTTGAGAGCAGGTGGCTTTTATAGTGACGGAACCATCTGTAGGGGACTGGTTCTAATTTAATTTCTTTATTTCAGTTTCTATTTCTAGAACACAGCTATCACTCAGTCCATAGTCAGCATGCAGGCAGGTGCAGAAAGACACAGGGAGGACTCATTGGGTGCGGAGATGCAACTTGACTGGTGCTGATGTGGGAGCAGTTTTCTCATGTGAATTGCTCCCAAGGCATTTCTCCCAGTGCTCACATTTCCACAGACTCAAACCTTACGGCTCCATGCTGGCAAAGCTTGTCCAGAGAAAGGCAATGAAGCTGGTGAAGGGTCTGGAGCACAAGTCTAATGGGGAGTGGATGAGGGAGCTGGGGGGTTTAACCTGGAGAAAAGAAGGCTTGGAGGGAACCTTACCACTCCCTATGACTGCCTGAAAGGAGGATGTGGCCGGGTGTGGATTGGTCTCTTCTTCCAAGTAACAAGCAACAAGGCAATGGAAAATGACTTAAAGTTGTGGCAGTGGAGGTTTAGATTGGATATTTGGAAAAACTTACTCACTGAAAGCGTTGTCAAACATTGCAACAGGCTGCTCAGGGAAGTGGTGGAGTCACCAACCCTGGGGGTATTTAAAAAACATATAGGTGTGGCACTGAGGGGCACGGCTTTGTGGTGGATCTGGCAGTGCTGGATTAGCGATTGACTTGATGAGCTTAGAGGTCTTTTTCAACCTAAAACATTTTACAATTCTTAAAACAAACAAAAAAACAAAAACCAGGGAGGTTGCAAGCAAATTTGAAAACAAGTACTTTTGAAAATGCATATTTTATTTGAAAAGCAATGGAGAATTAAGCATATCACAGAATCACAGAATCTGCTGAGTTGGAAGGGACCCGAAAAGATCGTGGAGTTCAACCCTTAGGCCTGCACAGGACCGTCACGAAGAGTCATACCATGTGCCCAAGAGTATCATCCAAACACTTCTTGAACCCTGTCAGGCTTGGTGCTGGGAAGACTTCCCTGCAGAACCTGTTTCAACAACCCTCTGGATATGGGTAGAACCGGGTATTTTAGCAGTTTAAAATCCAGGAACCTGCATCCCTCAAGTGGAAGGCATGGAAAAGTTTTTTTTCTGTTTCTAGGGATCTTTCAAAGAGTGGAATTTATTCCTTTACAATGCAACACTGTAGGTAACTTTAGCACAAGATTTAGGAGCATATTCTCTTACTCTGCATGTTTCAGACTGTGACTATTCACTTTTGCAAGTGCTTTGGATGGATTCAAATACATGATGCAAGAAAACAAGGAAGTCAACAGGTAAAATGTAATGTTAAAGCTATAGCAGGAAAATACTGAAAAATGCCTATGCTGTGTAAGAAAACTAATAGTTTCTGAAAAATGCCACCATGTATGTATGTGACCTGAGGGCTATAAACAGTCTATGAAGACTGATCCCATTTCCCCCTCTTTGGATGTCTTTGGAAATAAATAATTTCCTTTTCATCTGTGTTTATAGTTTGTGACTTTTACACTATCAGGAACAACAGAATTTTTGCAGTAATTTTTTTGAATTTCAATTAAAATTGAACTTGGTTACGTTAAATTCAGAAGACCAACCATTACCTTTATGGGAATGTATTTTTATCTGTCACTCTGGCACCTCAGATAGTACCCCAGCACATTTTCTCTCATCATCTTGATTCAAGCAAAGTGATTATGGGAGTAATTTTTTTATTTATATAACAAGAAAGGAAAAAGAAACTTGTATAAAAACTTCGGGCATTTTCTGGCTTAATGCTAATAACTGCTTAATATAAAATGTGTTAACAGAGAACATATTTGTGAAAGGTGGGCATGTGAAAGATTCCACCCCAGCCATGGTGCTCTGCATCCCAGCTCAAAAACTTACAGAGGAAATCTCAGGTGCATGGGAAATTTCTTTGGAAATTTTTCCTGTGCATCTGAACAGAATAAGCTTTGAAACCATGTTATAGAAAGCCTTTGGATCAGCTGCTACAAGTTGGAGTCAAGCAGCAGTAGCACGGTCTTTAAGAGACAGAGCAGCAAGCTGACAGAGGGAAAGCTGCTGCAAATCTCATAGCTTTAATTTGTAGAAAATTTCTTTGGAGAGATATCCTTCCCAGTGGGTGTTTGTGTGTATTGCAGGAACTCACACTTGACTTCTTTATGTTGATGTCTGGATTCTTTCAGCATCAGTTTCAGCATCAGTGCAGAGTAAGACCTATTATTGCTTCATTACCACTGGACTCCTGAACAAATATCTATCGCACTGTCTTGGTTGTTTCCTACTAATTGCTGACCCTGAAATTCACAGCTCAGATTAGAGAGATTACAAACCAGGATGAAGAAGAACATCAGGTGTTCAGGTGCAAAGATCCATCTTTCACCCACTCAGCCTTTTTTGCTGCTCTTTTCTTCTGTCAGCGGGATAAAACCCAGATTTGTAAAACGTTTAGTTGCTGTATTCATCTCCAGGGAAATTGCATGTCTTTCAGGGCCCAGAAGCCCCCAGAGCTTTTTAACTCATGCTGTGTCCTGGTACAGTGGAAGGATGATAACTCAAGGTGACGTATTTGTGAGGCAGTGACTATTAGTTAACTGAAATGAGTTTGCCTTTGGCAAGAGCCAGATATGTCAGTAGTACTTTTGAAAATCCCATCCTCTGTACCAACCACATCCTTCAGGTGTAGCTGTCACAGGCAGATAAAAATCCCAGGAATTATAAACCACTGACAACCTATGGTAGCATATGCTTTTCATTTTCATCTTTTTAATTTTGATGTTTGGATAATTTCATTAAATTAGAATTTTTTTGTGAGAGTCATGACTGGAACTGCGGAGTTTCAAGCATATAGTGAAAAAAACTTGGATTTGGCCTCACTGACTATAAATTTGCCAGTCTGACCTCAAGCCAGGAGGGAGACTGGAAGGAGCAGTGATGGATGTTGCCTTGTTACTTCTCTTGAAAGGAGCAGGCTCTTATTCCCAGTCCTGGGCCTTCTGCAGTGCTCAGCATAGCTGCTGGTGCTGTTCTGCTGTCCTGCCGAAGGATGGTGGCAGCACTCCAGGAAAACATTTTGTAATGATCAATGCTTTTCTTTGAGTACAGAGTCCCTCAGTCCTCTCTGGATTTCCACAGTGCTGTTGTCTCACCCTCCCCCTGCATAGCTCAGTTATCCCATGAGGAGGCTGCCCTGTTCCAGTGACAGCCCCGATGTTACCTCTAAACTCTGTCCCTTCATTTTGGAAGCAAGCTGAACGCAGGGCCCAGCTTGGTGAAAGTTACATCTGTAGGACACTCTCTGTTTGCCTTGAGAACTCTTTTATGTTGAACTGCTCATAAATTAACTTGTCTTCCTCTCTATTTCCCACTAGAGAAACCACCTTCTTACCCTGACTTCTGAAATATCTCCTTCTGCTTCTTAGGTGCACACTGTCTTTTCTCTCAGATGGTCCAGCTGATTCAGATAATTTGTTAAATTCTGAAAAGCTGTTCTTAGCCTGCATTTGTTTTAGACTTTGCTGTTTCTGTGTCAGACCTGGAGAAGGCCACTGTGTGTCCAAAAACTTGACAGTTTTTCCAACTTTATCAATTTTTCTACTAAAATATGTCCTCTCTCCACAGAGAGGCAGAAAGGTAAAAGCCAGGGGGGATCTTCAATAGAAGGTAGTCTTCTGCTCATGGCTTACTGTCAGCAGTCTGCAATTTCGAGTTTTCCTTCCTAAGCATTTCACCAGCTCTGAATGATACAGGACAATCTCTGACACCAAAGAAAAGGAAAAAGTATACATACTATCCCACCTCTGGGGAGCTGTGTGCCATCTTCCCCAGTAATAGTGCAGGCTTGATGGTTTGGTTCTACATTAAAGCTTTCAGTACTTCCCACTCCTATTGTTGTAAAATAATTTATCTGACCTTGAAAAGAATTATGCTTTTATGCCCAGGAAAAAAAAAGTCTAGTTCAGAATGGAGCTGTAAGCCTCCTCAGCAACATGGATTACTGAAATCACATCACCTCTGTGCTCTGCTCACTGCACCGACTGCCTATATAGAGCAGCAAAAGGATTATGCAATCCTCTAAGAGATTGGCTGTCATAACAAGACCCAAAATCAGGAGAGTTTGGACTAAATACGGGTCGTTGTGAATGCTTTTCAGATAGCTCTGTATATGACTCCAGGTGTCTCAGTCTGAGGAAAGTAGGGATTCATTAAAACTCAACATCAAGCTTTCTGATCAGTTTTTAATAGGTATATTACACATAATTACATTTAGACTCGAAATCCCGAGGAGTCTCTTTTATAGTTTGTCCTAATTAGCACTGATCTGGTCATCATGAGCAAAAGGTAAAATTTTAGGTTTGCCTTATTCCATTCTTCCCTTTACTAGAGTAGTTTAAAGGATCCACTTGTCAAAAAGAATAAAAGACTCTCTCATATTGAGAGTTCTCGTAAGAGCTTCTATAGAGCCATTACTGTCTATTGTGCACAGCAGATCTGTAAAATACTGACATGGGGCTTTATTTAATGCACTGAACACTGTTAACATCATTAGGAATCAGCATGTTCCTCTGGAATTGGCTATCTTTTCCCCCTGTCTCCAAAGAAGCCCCACTATTGTGTATTTTCTGCTAATTCCTTTACTGCTTTGAAAGAGGATGTTTCATGGAGGAAGAAAAAAATGGTAAAAATACAGGGGAAGACAGAAGTCACTGGCATTGCAAGCATGAGTAAGCTTTGTGACGTGACAGTGTATGTATTAAAATGACAGCCTAAGGAAAATTCATTTCGATTAAGAGTGAAAGAACTAAATGTTAAAGAGACCTGAATGAGATGCATAAAATTGCAGGAGACAGAGGAAATAGTGGATGTCACAAGACTGCATCAGCCTGAACAAAAATGCACAGAAGGCGATACTGAAACTTTGAAGAAAGATTGATGTGACAACAGCTGCAGGTAAATACTGTGGGGGGAAAAAAGTGATTTCACACAAAGCTCTGCAACCCTTGCCTTTTAAATCAGTTTACAATGACAGAAATGCATTGCCATTCATAGAAGGAAAAAAGAACACAGAGGATTTGTGTAAAGGTAATTAAAATAATTGATGATACTTTTTTGGTAGTCTTGATTAGTGAAAACGTTGACATTATAGGAGGAAATTATCATTTGGTATTATTTTTGCAGTATTGTACGTACAGTCCATGAGACCCAGGCTTTCTCAAGAAAGACATAACAAGGCCATTTCCTATACTTTGAAGTCTTGGCAGTTTTTTCAAACAGCTTTGCCAGCAATCCACCCCATAACTACAAAAACAAAAAGGAATTAGATGCCCTCTTAAAAATAAGAAAAAATATTCCAGCATCAAAAAAGGCATTTTGTCAACAAAGAGAAAAGTGGGTAAAAGGCCACAGAGTCCATTAAGAATTTTGCCTTTACTGACAATATTTTAAGTCATGCTCCAATACTGTGTGAAACTAAGAAACGTTAGTGGAACTAGTCAAGCTTAAAACAAAGATTAGCTTTATACATGTCTAGGGGAAGTGCCCACTGTTAATATATGAAATGCTTGAAACACTACAAGCTTCTTGTTTTTTCTGATTTCTTGGCTTGTTTGGCACATAATTCATTTCTCCTAACTGAGGGCATGGGAGTTAATTTCTGTGGGTGAACTAACTACTGAAGGGACAATACTCAGGAAGGAAGAAACACCTCCCATGGACTGCTTTTCACTGTCTGAGACATTTAGATGTAAACAGCTGGAAATGCCCATTTCTCTCCATTGACAATATCCAACATTGACGCCTGGGGTTGTGGTGTCAGAGGAAATGAGATGAGCATTAACATTGACCTTCATGTTTAATCTTAGTCATCACAGTATTAAAATTATGGTATGTATTTCAAACTGCAGTTTATGCTGCTTTCTATGGACTTTATTCCATCCAGGTTCATTTTTGCAAAGACACTGGCTGAGCTTGAGTAAACTGTCTAGAGTGTAATGATGGTGACAGTAAGGTTGAGTGTTTATGGCTTACAGCCAGGAAAAAGGCCAACAGGACCTTTCTCATGTCATGGTGCTAAATGAACCAACCAGGACGAAGAGGCAGACAAAATATTCTATAAGTATCTTGGAGAAGTCTTGCTCTTGCTGGCCCTTGTTCTTGAGGGGGGAGGACTCCAACTTACAGGATTTCAGCTGGAAATCCAATACAGCAGAGAGGAAACAGTCTAGGAGGTTCCAGGAGTGTGTGGAGGATAACTTCCTGACAGAGCTGGTGCCAAAAAGGGAAGGCACCTGCTGGACCTATTCTTTGTGATGTGATGGCTGGAGCCTGCCTTGGGCACAGCGACCATGAAACTATAGAGATTTTTATTCTTTGAGATGTAAGGAGGAGGGTCAGCAGAACAGCTACCTTGGACTTCCAGAGAGCAGACTTTGGCCTGTTTGGGAGCCTAGTTGAGAGAGCTCCTTGGGAGGCAGTCCTGAAGGGCAAAGGGGTCCAGGAAAGCTGGGAATTAATCAAGAAGGAAATTCCCATGTGCCGTAAGACAAACTGGCAGGGACAACAGCCTGGCTGAACAGAGAGCTTTGACTGGAACTCAGGAAAAAAAGGAGTTTATGACCTTTGGAAGAAGGCTGAAGGAGCTGAGGATGTTTAGCCTGTGGTGGTTGAGTGGTTGAGTCACCATCCTGGAGGTATTTAAAAGACACATAGATGTGGCACTGAGGGACATGATTTAGTGCTGGGCTTGGCAGTGCTGAGTTAGTGGTTGGACCTTAAAGTGGTTGGATCTTAAAGGTCTTTTCCAACCTAAACAATTCTATGATTCTAACTTAGTGAACCTTGCCATTCAACCCCACAGCTTTACTCATACTTTTCTGATTCCTTCATGTTTGCTTTGGATGCCACTGTATTGCCCTGCTGGTGGTTGAGGACGTCCTGTGAAATATGTGTTTGCACTGTGGGAGTGATACAACACGTTGTAGGTGATGTATGTGTTTCTGCTGTGCAACCAAAGATGCTGAAGTGGGATCCTGATTTAGCAAGGGATGAAAAGGTGGAAGCAGTCAGGCAAATAGACTGAATGCAGGTGCAAGGATCTGGGCATAGCTGCTGATGCAGTGCCTTCCCCGTGTCCAGAAGTGGGCACAGAAAAGGGGAAGAGACTACAGCATGGTCCGAAGGAAAAAACAAAACAAAACAAAAAAACAAACCAGATTCTATCACATAGGTTTTTGCCAAAAAGGGATAGTCAGTATTTTGAGCAGAAAGCTCTTCCTTTGAATTCTATTTCAGGACATTGCCTTCCTACTGTGTTCCAGGGGGAAAAAAACTGTGTGATTTTTTTTTTCCAGTGAGTAAGCAGAATTATATCAAGGAATTTTCTGACTGTCATCTACCAAAACAAAACATCAAAGGCTGTCTCAGCATTTGGATCAAAAAGAACTTTTAATTTCCTTGGTTTTGACCTTAAAACTTCTATAAATTGGTTTCTGATACTTCTGCTAGTTCTTTTCTAAATTTCCATCTCCTGTATTGCTGTCTTTTTTCTCCCGGTATTGTTGACCTTGTAAATCAGATGATGGCTTCTGTAACAACTCAGCTTCATTCATTTCATGCACCAGTCACTGTGTTACTGAAAAATAAGTAGAAAAAACAGTTTATGCTTTTGCATTACCCAAACATGGCTGTTTCAGAACGCATTCCCCTACAGCATGAAGAATTTGTTCCTTATACTTTTTTTTCTGTTTGATCAATTTATGTGCGTACACTTGAAGTAGTTGCTGCTCTGTTCAGAAAACTTGGTCTCTTTAGTTCATTCATCCACCTCAAAAGTTGTGGCCTCAATATAACTTGTCTTTGCCTTACACTGAGAGAGTAGAATCATATCAGTATTTTTATATTCCAATAGCATACAGTACTTTTCGTTGTTTCCTGGCTTAACTACAGCTGGTTCTCTTTCTTGCAAGTGTTCCCACTTCTGGGAACATTTTACCCTCAAAATCTATAAACAGAGATCTTGGGGGAAACCTCTTTCCATCCTCATTATGTTGAAAAGTGCCATATATTCTTACTGGTTTATTTTAATTAGTTTCTAATAATGGCATTACTTTCTCTCCCAGACAAACCCAAGTCCACTTAAGCTTTTGTAAGTGTCTTTCTGCAGTTGTTGGAGGGCTTTGGATTAAACCCAGCATTTTTCTGATAGTGTCTTCTGAGGGAAATTCTTTTAAAAAAAATCAAATGGGTATGATGCCATTGTTAGCCTCATCTGTTCTGTTACAGAGGTCTCACTTCTTCCCTCTGACACTCTTGATGCATTGACTGTATCCATCCTAGCGGATTACTCAGGACCAGGACAGGACCTGACAGCTGCCTGTGGTTGTCCATGGGCTGTTAACAGAGTTGCTGGCAGAGTTTTCATCTTTCCCTGCTCCCAGAATTGTTCAGGCACAGCTCCAGCCATGGCAGAGGTTGAAGCTCTTTCCCAGTGGGCTCCCTGTCAACATATGCTCCCTGTTTTGGAGGAGCAAGGGACTGCAGCTGGATGGATGGAGCCATACTGCTTGGCCATTGGACAGGAGACTGTTCAGTGGGTTGTTTTACCTTTTTTTCATAGAAAAAAACCTATGCAAAACGGTACCAAAACAAGGCATCCTGAGCCATGAATTTTGTGTATCACACTGGGTTGGTGCAGAAGACAATGTTGTGCTTGATGCACAAACTGGATGCTGGGAAACAGAGTGCCTGAAGAAAGGTTGGCCAGGTTGCCACTGACTGCTGGGTGCTATAAAGCCCACTAGGAAAAGGGAATGAATTTTGATATCTTGTCTTTCAGTCTTTTATCCAGGCTGGCTTTCTACTTATAGCTCAGTAGGCTGAGATCACAATGGGGTCAGACCCCAAACGATCTATGCAGGATGTTCAGTGCTGCTTTTAAAACTGATAGTCGCCTGTTTAGCTAGTTGGTCATTATGTGTAGGCAATTGGCTGTGAGAAAGATGATATCCTTTACAGCTATCCTTTAAAGGAAGAACCTCCTGTTTCACAATTTAACTGAAAACAGTGAAGTTCATGGTCAAGTGAGTCACACGAATAAAAATGCCACAACCCCAAACAAAAAACACTGTATAAAAAGCTTCAAACTGAAAATACAACATCGAAGGCTGTTTTCAATTTTACAATTCCACTTTTCAAAAAACAAAGAAAGTACCAGAATGACATCTAGACAACAGACTATCCTTTTACCAGAATAACACTGTTTATGAAGTGCAATTTTCCTTTGCCCTTAAACGCCGTATCTGTTGAAAACATTTTTTAATAGTCCCTTAACTCACACAAGGTGAATTTTCAATTCCCTCTGAGATGGATTTACCTTTAAAAAGAAAACTTAGAAACGCCAAATAAAACAAAAGCTGAGGAAAAAAACACCCCAACCTCCTCCCCTCAAACCCTGAAAACAGAAAGAGGCTGCGCCCTGAGGGAAGGAATGTGCTGGGCATTTCAGAGCACATAAAAGCTCTGAAAGTCTTTCCCTTCAAGATTTCTCCCCAAACCTGCCTGCCTCATGAAATGCTTTGCATTGGGAAGTGGTCTGAGAAATGAGACATTTTAGTTCACCAGGATCAAGTTTTTGTCAAGTAGGCATTCGTGACCAAAGTGTGTTTTCATTCCTTAAAATAAAAGTCCAAACACCAAAAACAGAACCAAAACTTCCAGATAATTAAAAGAATTTTTATTAATGTGTGGAATGAGAAGTTCATGAGATATATGTAGCTGTAGGCTTCTATATACACCTTCACAAAGGCATCAGCACTTACCAAGGCAAGGGACAGTGAGCCAGGGAGTATGACTGGGTACTAAGAAAAGATGTCCACAAAACGAGAAGCAGAAGACCTGCCTCCCCAGACAGCTGGAAGTGATGAACAGCCAGAAACCAGTAATGAAGAACAACTCCTGTCCTCCAGGGGGCCACGTATCTCCATCACCTTCACTCAGAAGTTTATGAACCTCATTCAAAATTTTGCCTAGATCTGATCAAAACACTGAATGCTTCCTGTATAAGGAATGAAGTAAGAAGAAAATGTTCTGATTACAGGTTGTGTTCTTGTGTTATGTTCTTGCCATGGCTTACCTTTGTCCTTCACCTCCATTTCTTATACCCTAAGTATCTCAACACCACAACACTTTGCTTATGCTTAATAAGCTCTGTTGTGTGTGTCTTAAAATACAACTCCTGTAGGCAGGGACATTTTGTTGGTGTTTGGAAGGGAATGTGCATGTCAGTGGCACGGCATAATGGAATCACTCAGGAAGAAAAATAAATTTTGATTTAGAAGCCATCATAAGATACCATTCAATAAGGAACTGAATTAATACCTTAAATTACTTAGAAACCTGTGACTGTAAAGGGCATCTGGGGCTGAGGCCAGCCCCTTGACATAGTCAGCCTCTGTCAGATAAACCCTTTCATAAACTAATTAGCTGATCCATCTTAGAACAAATTAGGTCATTTACTACCATTACTCCCACTGGGAAATTGTTCAAGAGCCTCACTTTGTTGTATTGAAACACTCTTCTAATTTTCAGCCTCAATTTATTCATGGCCAGTTTACATTCATTTGTTCTTGTGCCAGTGTTGTCCTTTAGCTTAAAAAGCTCTATTTCCTCTCTTGTTGTATTCCTTGATGTATTTATAGACAACATTCACATCCCCTCTGAGCTTTTGTTTCACTAGGCTGAACAAGACAAGCTTCTCTTTTCTCACTGTGTTGGTGTGATCATCCTCATTGCTCTCCTTGCAACCTGATCTTACTTGGATTTATTTCACCTTTGATGACAAATACAAATAATTGAAAATTAAAACAGTCATCTCTATTCAAGATTTAATAAAGAAGAGACAATCTGCAGTAAAAATGGGAAACAATATCAGCAGTAGAGGAGGTAGCAGTATTTCATATTTTTGGTAGCATTTATGAAATTTTCAGCTAATTTGAAACACACTCCAAAAAACCCATTTAATATTCTAGGAAGTACATGTGTTGCTTTCCTTCACTACTGCATCTAAAAATATGGGTTTATTTGACACTTGTGGTTGACATTTTCTCCTCCCAAGCACATTTTTTGCCCATTGTTCTTATTTTAGGTTCTGGGGACTCAGAGGAAGGTGTAGGGGAGCTTGTCCATCCGTGTGGCCACACCTCTTCAGTAGACTTTGAAAGGACGTTTCCCCTTTCTATCTCTTCTTCCCATGCAGTTGTTTACCAGAGAAGCAGCTGTTACATAGCTTTGCAGCACGCTGTGTCATTGCAGCTTGGGTTCCCCCAGTTCCAGTGCACAGCAGTGTGGCCAGAGCCTGCCCTTGCTCAGAAAGGGTGAAAAAGAAGCTGTGAAAAAGATGCTTCATGTGCCTTGGGACATGTGACATGACAGCAAAGGGCCACACGGGGCACAGAACTCACTTCGGTCCCTTGAGTAGATCCAAGCCTGGAGACTGGATTCACCTTTTGTCAAACAGATACAGTTCTCCCTCGTGTTTTCACGTACTACCAAAATCATGTCCTAAAAACTCCACTATTTATTACTGAAGCTATCATGTTGTGTTTGTCTTAGAGCAAGAACCAAAGATGCTGACAGCAGGGTGCGAGATACATATGAAGATAGTTTCAGGGAGTTTATATTCTGATTTGTATGCTTCAGTGCTGCATAGATTTAGGTATCTATTTCACTTTAAAAAATACATGTCTTTTAAAAATACATTTAATATTTAGAAATATACATTCATCTGCTTCAGGTTAAGCAACTGTGAAAGCCTTTGAAGAGTCGGAGCCTAAAAGATGCACATAGATGAAGTGCTTTGGGAGATGCAGAAAATGTGTTAACAAAGATTTATTAATTCAATTACACAAACTCTTCACATGCTCTTCTCTTTAAACTAAGCAATGTGACATTTATGGGCCTCACTGGTAACGTAGGACTCTAGCAGGGGCTTAAAACCTGATGCTTCAGGTGTGGGAAATTATTTAGTGCGTAGGAGTTAGTGAGAAGGCATGTGCAGTATTTCACAAACATTTCTGAAAACGGGTTATGCCTTTCTCTCTTCATATTCCTGACACATGCTGTCATCAAATGGCCATTTCACATATCTATGGACATCTAGTCACATCTTTCCTTCTGATCTAAAACACTTTCTGTTTTGAGCAGTTTTTAGACTTTAAGAGATCTCTGAATTCGAAGTGATCAAAAACATTTCAAAATCAACAGCCATCAGGAAATGCAGCTTAATCAAAGTAGATACACTCTGCAGGAATAAATTGGTTTCAGTTCTGATACAACTTTAAATGGAGAATGAGTGTCAATGAATCATGTCAGACTTGTTTCACTCAACTCCAAAAATATTTTGGTTTTATTTTACTTTACTTTTACTTTACCAATTTTGTTTCTGCTGTCATAATCAAAACCTTTCATATTGCTGTTCATTATGTACCTATTTATATTTAATCAAAATGCTTTGGACTCAAAACTTTCCTGTAACTTGATGGGCTTTTTATTTCCTTCTAGATTTTTGTGTTTGTGAGAAATTTAGATGGTCATTTTTTCTTTCTAATTCAGAATTTCCTACTTCCATCAATAAACTTGGAGTGAGCTACTTTCCTGCTTTTCTTATGCTCTGTGTGTGGGGGGGAATAAGGTTCCCCAGATTTTGATTTTTATGACCAAATGATCTAGATCAGTCCTGCTCAGACAGCCTTTGGCACCAGAGGGTCCTTTCAGATGTTTTTGAATACCAAAAACTTGCTTGGCAGTTATAGATGTGCCTTTTTTGAGGAAATGATTCCCTGCTTGGACAACTGCAGAGGGTTTTGGAAAGGGTGGTTCAAAGACTCTCAGGCAGTGAGAGTCTTAGGAGCTCAGAGGAGTCACAGGCTATCAAACAGTTCATTTACTAATAAAAAGTGAATTATTGTGGTGCATAAGTTTTGTAGCTGAGACCACAGCATGGAAGGCTAAAACAGCATTGCCCAGGTCTGGGTGCTTATAATATGGATTTGGCTGTCTTTGACATCCAGTGCCTTGAGAGCACTTTATTATCTAGAAAGTTTTAGAGCCCTGTGTTTCACTGATGATTATGCATCAAGTGTTGCCTTTGTTCCCAGGCTGTGCTCAGATGTCTTTCAAAATTATGGTAAATATTGATTTAGTGCCCTGCTTAAACATGCATCTCTGGCATAGACTCTTCAGCAAGTGTGCTGTGTCAAACAGGAGAATTAAATTCACAGCCAGAGTTCAGTATAATAGCTGTCTTATTCATCTAGTGCTTGTCTTCTTGGAAAGCATCATCCTGTCATGTGTGTCACTGAAGTACATAAATGAAATAAATCTATTAAAATGTTGAGATCTTTGACAGTGAAATATCCTCAGCCCCTTAATGCTGGAAAAGTAATTTTTGAGAAGTCACAGTAGGGCTGTGTGTCTCAGCTCATAAGGGAGAGACTCCCACCATCTCTTCCTTTCTCAAGTTGTACTTAGTTTCTAGTGTAGTACTTTCTACTTGAGAAGTTGGTACTGTGATTACCAGTTCACTTCACCCCATATCAGAGGTAAAAGAGATATCCCTAGAAGAAACTGTTCCCCAGTGAAACCATGGTGTCCAGGGAAGATATGACGGAGCAGCTGTATTTTTTGTGTGTGGTGCCTGATGTGGAGCTTCTTCACCAGTGAAAGTCAGAGTTTACATCTGTGGGTAGAAAACCTTTTCTGCCGCGATTGTCAGAGAAGCCTGCAGTGATTTATGTCTGGTGGTCCTCATGGAGAGCTTCCATGTGATCTCCTGAGAAATGCTCTAAACTGGAATCTTTGCCAGCTGAGTCTAGTATTAAAATGAGACTCTAATTCCTCAGTATTGGCTCCCTTGACCATAGTTTTTACAAAAACAAAGATTGCTTATGCATGTAAAATAATACAGCAAAAGAAAAGGGTTGAGATGGTTATCTAGAATGGTTTGATGCACAGGAAGGATTAATCAGGCTCAATTTAAGAAAAAAGAAAAAAGTGAACTTCATCATAAGAAAGCATTTTAAGCTGAGCAAACCCCATTTCTTTGGGTTTTGGTTTGGTGGGTTTTTGTTTATTTATTTGGGGTTGTTTGTGTGTGGGTTTTTTTGTTGTTGTTGTTTTTTTTTTTTTGTCAATATATGAAATACATGAAAAAATATTTTTCTCTTTGATGTTGCATAAAGTCCAGAGACTAGCACTGTTTAATAGCTGGCATCTCTAGGAATTCAAGTTACTAGAGGAATTCAATTTTCTTCATGAGAAATTGGCTGTGCTGGATACGGTCCAGTTTCTGGCTATGAGCTTATTGCTTATTACCAATGTTGCCTCTGCTAATAACTGATCAGGTTCAGCCACATCCTGCAGGAACAGCACAGCTCTCAGCAGAGCCTTGGGGGTGTTTGCCTGAAAGTGTTGGTTGTTCTGCTTGCACAGGACCTTGTCTTGGTACTTTCCTGTCTTGATACCAACTGTGACCTGTATTTACCGGTGGCTTAATGCTCTCTCCTAAAGCCACATTTTTTGTAATCTGCTTACAACCAGTGAAATTAGTCAAGCTTTACTTCTTTTTATTTTCATATGCAAAATTTAAAAATATGAGGTTTTGAGATCCTTCATTCTGCAGAAAATTCACCCATGGGGAAGGGACTATGTAGCTACCACTCTGCCACAGCATTTCTTGTGGGATAAAGAGTTTTGGCTCCACTATATGCATTTTCCTAGAGGGCAGATGGGTAATTGAGCTATGTCTGTGTCTGGTAAGTTAACTTTCTCAATAGACATTTCTTCTCAACTAGACGTCACACTGAAACTGTAGGCAAGAAAACTGGGCTGATTCTGAGCCCTGCAACAGCCTTTTCCTTCTGTGAAAAGGGAAACAGGTTTAGAAAAACACAGCATTTGTGCTTCTTGCATTTCTTTGTCTTTTTTCTTTTTTTTACTTTTTGTCTACCTTTCTGCTTTTTGATATCTACACCAGCCATCTCCAGAGGACAGCATCTGTTTTGTGGGAGACATGAGGCAAGGCAGCTGCTGATAGCTCTAGGAGGGAAGAGGACATAACTCTCTGTGGTGTCAGTTTGAGGTGCTGATGGATTGGATGGCAGATTCAGACAGGCAGGTTGGTGTCCCCAACAAGATCAATGATGTGAAAGGCTAATTAATGGCACATGGCTCATTTAGATTAGGAGGGGCAGCAGCTGGGCAGACCATGAGATGGATTTGCTGAAAGCATCACAGATGAAAGAGGTTGTGTTTGGTTTGTTGTTGCAGAAATGAGCTCTTCAGGTGGACATTCCTTCCATCCCCTCACTGGGATTTGCTTGAGTGTAAAGAGTGTTTTTGTGCACATTTATATGTGTGTTTCACATACGTGTATGTATCCCATTACTGGCTCCCTAAAGGTCTTAGAGAAGATAAGAGTCTTCCAAGAGAGGAAATCATTGATGGTTTCCAAAGAGACAACAGAAATTTGGGTCCTACTGAGCACGTTGAGTCCAGGGGGGTGTTTAATAATGTGCTGAAGTTTTAGTATGGGAATAGTCACATTAGGTCAAAGTACACGTGAAAATGTTTGGCTGGTCTAAGTCAGGTTGCTCAACTTTTTGCAAGATGGAGACTCTAATGAGAGAGACTGCTTATAGGAATAGTAGTATTTACAGAAATTTCCCCCAAAAAGGTGATTTTAATCTAAAGGACTTTATACAGGCTCTCAATTTGCCTTATTTCCATAACAGAGGTCTTTTACTCAAGATCTACCCATCAGCCAGTGGCAACTTTGCAAGCGTCACTTGTGCTATGCGCAAGTGACACTTGAGTCAAGTGTCTTGACTTATGAGCCTGTTTTGGGAGTAAGTTCTCAGCAGAGCCTCCCTGAGGAGTCACTGCCACATATGGATGGCACCTGCTGCAGTGCAGCTTTGGTTCCTTTGGCTCTGCCATCAGCAAAAGTCCCCATTGTCACTTAGCCTCCATATCTTGTACCGGTAAGTATATTGTGTGATGGGGTGAGCAGAACCCCTTCCTTCAGCCACTGTGAGTGATGATGTCCCCCACACCTTTTCCTGTGAGGTTAAGCTTGTTGTGGGGGTGTGGGAAAAATGTGTTGCTCATCAGTCTCCATCAGGTTCCCAACAAGAATAGCACCACTGGGTGCTAATTTTGCTGCTCATCCCATATAAAGAGAGTTGTTTGAGCTGGATTTGAAGTTCTTGCCCCTCTACCTGTTGGCTGTGAGAGGAACAGGCACACAGGTGAGATGACTTCAATAAACAAAAATGGTCTATTCAATTCATCTGGCCAGAACCATATGAGGTACTGCTGGGAAGGTTGTAGCCACTGTGCCTGGTCAATAACAGCTGCATGATTTTGTACTAGAGTTAAGAGGTTCTTCAAGAAAATGATCCCAAAAAATGCCATATAACCCAGAACCCCACATTTCAACTGATACTTTACTTTTAGACAGCAAAACAAAACTGCTTGAAGACAGTGTTCTGATATGTTTTATTTAGAGCAAGGATGTGAGTTCTTAATTTCTCTGTTATATATGTGAGCAAACTCCAGAAAATAGATGTGTAATTACTGATTAATCAAATATTGGAATTAATGGGATAAAACAGTACATTAATGGAAAAATATTCAAAGTATATATTGTTCCTTATCAGTTTGCTGATTTTGTAATAAATACTGACTTGTCTGAAGAGCCACTGAATGATAGCTATGATTGAAACTGCTTCATCTTACAAGTTCTGGTGCTGTAGGTTGCTACATATCTTTACAGGTTATCAAATGAAAGATGAACATGTCTGAACATCTGCCACTGACTTTCTTAGGAACAGAATATATAGGCTAAGTTTGCCCTCTACTGGATTGCAAAATTACATCACTGCCTTTATGACCAGCTGTAGATGTTACTTCTTTTTATTCCCAAGAAAGTTTTCCATTATGTGATATAACACATACAAACTTCATCCTCAAGACTGTATAATTTTTTGTGTTATCTTTCCAGTCAGTCATCATTGCTATGTGAACTCTTCACTGAATTATCTTGCTAAGTTGTTCTTTTTAAAAGTGTCTCCACCCCATGCTACCTTTGGATTAGTATTGTTTTGGTGTTTTTTCTTCAGATGAAAAGTTTCTGCAGTGGGATTAATTCTGAACATCAGGAATAAACTAACAACTGATTGACAGGAGCCATCTGCACAAACAGATCTGCTCTTTTCCCTCTGACAGCTTGTTTCTAGCAAGGCCTGGGGTCTCTAACAAGCTGTATTCACAGCCAGGAAACAGCCCCTGAGGGGCTGCAGCTCCTGCTTTTTCTCTGCCAGTCAGGCTGCCTGCCACATATTTACAGAAGGCCTTTAGTGTGGATGCAGCTACTTGCAGTCAAGGCATGAAGTGATGCTGCATCCTAATTCTAAGTATGTACTGGAATTTCAAGGCTCATTTGGCTTTGTGCTTTTAATAATAATAGTTACGAACATACACATCTGTGACTGTATTTTGACACCAGCTACAAGAGTAATCCCAAGGTTATGAGGTCATACCCAAGACAGTTAATTTTGCTGTAATGAATCATAAGGTATATGAGGCCAGATGCTCATCTAATGTAAATCAGTGTAAGTTAGTTCTCTGACCTGAACAGAGCTGTATTGACTTGTGCTGGCTGAAGATTTGTCTCATTTTTAATGTAATTTCTCATTTGTTGTTTTCCTCTGTTGGACGGGTTGGTAATGAAGGTTTCTTGGCCTCATCAAGCCACTTAAAATTTCTGTCCTTCCTCATAATATTTTTAGTCTGCCAGGATCTGTTTTTTGCCAGAAATGCTGCGTCAAAGATAAATCAGTTCCAAAAAGAAAATCTATGGCTGGCTGGACAATGCTCAGTATATCTTTGTTCTGGCTCTGTGTCCAGATTTTATGGGTACTTGAAAAGCACTGGACAGCACAGTGGGGCACTATTGTCCTTCCCTGTGGTACTGCCAAAAGCATGTTAGGAGCAGCTGATGGCAATTTGTAGGGCTCCTGTCACAGCTCTCCTAGAGTCATCCTTGGAGCCCCCAGCAGCTGTGTGAACCACAAAGTCCTGCTGAGAGCTGTTGTGCTGACAGGACTCAGGGGTTTTTGCTACAAAGTTGTGTATTCGCACCCTGTCGTGCTAGAAGGTTATGGTGAAAAACCCTGAAGCTCAAAAAGCTCTTTACAATAGCACTGGAGTTTTCCAGAGTGAGCAGGTTGCTGTTTTCATGAAAGTTTTGTATATAGATAACCTGAAAGAGGCATGGAGATTGAGTATTATCAGAGCTGTCCACCAGGTAAGACTATATTTGAAGGCAAGGAGGACACCAGCATATCTTAGAGCATCAGGTAATAGAAGGGGAAAGATTTCTGGCTGGCTGATTTATTTGCCTATTTACTTCACCATCAATTTTGGAGTTAAAGTAAGTCCCTGGGAAAATGGGGTAGGCAACAAATGATCAGTGATGACAGGTGTATGATAAATTACTGTGCCTGTGGCTCTACAGTTCATTTCAGGGACAGCACCTCCAAAACAGGCAGAGGAAAGAGTCAGCTGCTTGTGTTTGGTAAGGAATCAGGAAAAAAAGAAAGCATTTGGATATTTGAATGGCGGGTAGGTTTAAAAGGAGGACTGCAATACCAATGGAGAACCCACTGATTATTCTGACCAAGGAGGCTTCTCTCAAAGTCTCGGGAAGTCTACCTCATGATCCCTTAATTTCAGAATGTCCTTAGGAGAAGTCAAAGCTCGGCATTTGTCCCAGTAATTCATGTCTTTTAGGTCCCCGCCACTCTCTCATTTCTGTGGGAACTTTGTGCTGTGGTGTCTTAGGCTGGACAAATTCTGCTGGCACTGGGGAACGTGTCTGAAGGCAGAAACCGGTCAAGTTTTTCAAGTCAGGAAGTGCAACTGCACAGAGAATAGCTCTGCTCAGTAAGGAGTTCCTGTAATTTGGAGTTAGGGGTTTTTCTTCAACATTCCCAAATAGGCTCTCTGTGCTGAAGTAGAACTGCATGGAGGTCCCATCCTGAGATTTCAGGGCTCTTTGTGTCACAGAGAACTCCTCCATAGGGAAGGTGCTACAGCTCTGCTTTGTAAGCATGAGCAAGGCTGGATGTAAAAGTCAGCACACTGGGTATTCAGCTGCTGCAGGGACACTGCCCTGTGGCTGGAGGAACTGGATGGGGACTGGAGGGTGCAAGCAGACCTGCAAATCCTGTCCTTTTTCCTACTTCATTAGTGAATACTCAGGAAGAGAATATGTAGGTAAGACCTGAACAGTTGCAAGATTGCTGGGCAAGCTCTTTTCTTGACTGTAATGACTTAACTTTTGGCCTCTAAGTTATATTATTAGGACAAATCCTGAATATCATCACATGTTTTCTAATGATAAGCCTGGAAATAGAGCTAGTAGTGTCCTAATTTTTTCTGTAGACTGGTGCATAGAGTAGCAAAAACCTGGGTCCTCAAAGGTTTTTGGCACCCAGTATCAGGGTTGCGAGTGCACTAATAGGCATGAATTGCTCTGATCAGCTTCACCTTGGACCTCTGTCCACACTCTGCTCATGGACCAGGAGCTGTGTTTAAGCTTAGGCTCAGGTGTCCAGGGCTTGCCTAAACTAAGATGCATGTATCCCTGAGCCCAGCTCTGCCTCCTGCTGTCCTGGCACTGACTGCCCTTCCTGGATGCCCCCCCCCGCCAAACCTTCCATGTTGGTAGCTTGTCTCACTGGTCTTCTGCTGGAGTTCTCTGAATAGACCTGGATCTGACTGACCATTACACCTTGGATGGATCTTATATCACACATCCCTGCTCAGGTGATGTTGGGTGGTGCCCTGTGTCTCTCTTGGCTCCTGCCTCCTTCTCCCTCATGGAGCAGCTTTGCTTTTGCTGCTCCCTGGCTCTCAGCCCTGTGGAAGCCAGTGAGCCATTTATAGGCATTTCATGAACTAGCCTGTGTCTTGCCTGAGGCAACGGAGCAATATCAGCAGACATGACAAGCCCTCATTGAACCATCTTTCTTTTGTGCTTCATCAGTCCTCTGTAATTAATAAGATTTACAAACTTATGCCCATTACTTAAATGCTTCTGTATTCATAAAAATGTCACAGTGTTTTAGTTCCTTTTACATTCAGAGGCTGGGGCTGTGCAATCTGCAGGGCATCATGCAGATTTCCCCTTCATTATAACACAAACCTGGCAGACAAACACAGAAATCTCTTTGTTGTTAGCTTAGACCTGAGAATTGAGCTCTAGACCACTGTAGACCACAGGCTATTTTAATAAAAATAAAGTTTTGGTAGAGAACATGGAGAAAAGCAGTGGAAAATAATTTGGGGAAATGAAAGAAAATCTGATGGGTAGGTTGATAATTTTCAAAGATAAGCCATTTAAAAGGGCTTGGGAGTAGATGGGGAGAAAAAGAAGAGAAGGGGCCCTGAATTTTGAGCACATTGCACAGAAATGGTCAGGGGGTTGTTTAGCATTCCTCATACAGGACTCAGAACCACTCCCATTTTTCTGTAATGCACATGAAAGGAGGGGAAACACCTATCTCCATTTCACTTGTGCAGGAGCCTGGCTCTGAATTCAGTTCTCTAGCTATTGCACAGATACCATGTTAACTGGCAGTCTTCCATTTTTAATTTTAAAAACAATGGCTATGGCACCAGAATTAATCTGTAGGAGTTATAAAGGAAAGAAAATAATTTCTCCTACATTCCATCATCTCAGCTCACATCTAATTTATTCCCTTCATAGATGCATAAATTCACACAGAAGTCAGACTCAGCTGAAAACAGAGTAGAAGGAGTATTTATTGCATAGGCAAGAGCAGCCTGAGGAATATCAGGAAAAAGAGAGCACCACAAGACACATTCTGAACTCCTGTCTCCTAGACACCTTTGATTTCAAATTCGCTTACAAAGGGGTAAATAGTATCAGAAGAAGTGCTTTAACAGGCTCTGTGTTACAGCTGACTAGGGAACATTGTACCTTTTGTACCAAAGAAGTGCTTACTCTTCATACAATTAAAAAAAAAAAAAAAGGTTAAAAAAAACCCCAAAACAAAAACCCAAACAAGCAGTGATTTGAAGAAGACGTAAGGCATAAAAGCTATAATGGCCAATTTCATGCAACGTTTGGAGTTACATCAAATTGCTCCACTATGACTTTGGCCCAGATTTGTAAGACCTGTTATCAGTTCAGAGTTTGTTTTCTTTGCATTCTATAAAAACACCAAACACTTGAATTTGAAGAAGGTAGCAAGGGTCTGTGTGGAAGTGAATGGGAGACAAAAGAGAGTGAATGGCTGCCTAAGGTGAGGATCTCAATCCACTTCTAAACACAGCAGGAGACATAGGAATATAAATTTTGTCCCTCTGTAAAGTTTTGAGAAAATGATGCCTTTTTCTCCATAAAAACCTGATTCCAAGCTTTCCTCCTCGACCTTTCAGGGTATCTGCATGTGTCTTATAGCTCATGGCCTTAGAGGACTTGGGGACCCTTTCCTTTCCTTGCGGGAAGGGCTGAGGAGAGGACACCTTGTCCCACAGCTGTAGAGTGGGTGCTGGATGGTGGTTTGCAGGCAGCCCGAGGACACAGACAGGCTGTGGAGCCCCATGGCCACTCAGACCCAGGGCACTTGTGAGGGAGCCCAGGTGAATGCGAACCACAGACAGCTTTGCAGGTCACAAGTCCCACTGCCAGGGGAGCTGAAGAGGTATCAGAGTGAGGTGAGGGCTGAGCTGAAATTCTTATGTTTTTTTCCATAGACCCAAACTTCTAAATTGCACTTATGTCCTGCTTTAGGCCTCCAAGTCTTCCATTGGTCCTAATTCCTTTTGCTCCATGTGTTTCCATTTGAGAACTACTGTGGTAATGTTTTCCTGACTCTGCCCATTTTGCTATGTGCTTGATTCTGTGTCCTTTTACAGCATGGATTTGTTAAAACGTGGTGTTTCCATTTTGAATTTGCCACCAATTCGTCCTTGGAAATGGTCATTCCACTCGTATAATGCTTTTTAAAAAAGCACCTATATAAATGACAATTGAGATGGGTTCACTTTGTAAAACATCCTGCAAGTAGATATCACAGAAATCAAAAACTTTTCTTACATAAAATATGCAATTTTTAGTTACGAGGAGTATTGTTAAATATATTTTAGCTTAGTTTGTGAGAAATGCTAGCCTTGTTTTTTTTTAGTGGTCTGTACAACTGCACTTGGTGCAACAGTTACTGGGGGCTTACAGGACTCAGCTTTTCTGGAAACTAGTGGCTTACTAAATTCTTAATCAGATATTTTAAAACAAAACAGTTTTGAGATGCAAATCACAGGTTTTGATAAAGAAAAGTTCTGATGGCCAGAATTCACACAGAAACATTCACATTTTCTTTTTGCTTGCATGGGGTGGAGTTTTTGCTGTCTTGTAATCATGCTTTGGCTTTTCACAGCCTTGTTTTTGGTTAAGGTTCCTTGTGCAAGTCAAATTGTCCATATCCATGATGTGAGTAACACACCTGGTAAAGAATACAGCAGTTGAAAGCAAAGGCCAGTTAACCAAGGATCCAGGCCTATAGAAAGAATTAATGCCTTATGAACTGCCATGATGTAAACCAGCTGCGTTTCAAAACACAATTACTCGTGAAGAATAATTTTTCCTTTAAAAATTTCAACATAAAAATGTGTTCTTTTCTGCAATAGAAGATTCTAATCAGCAAAATGTTTCCTTTTGCTTTATTCCAAAGACTAAACCTCATTGCTTCACTTGTACTGATATTTAATAAATTGGTTCTGTTTTTCAGCCATGAGAAGGGAAGATGAATTTTGTGGAAAAAGACAGTCTAATGGAGATGTGGTGTGTAATTTGGATGATGAATTATCGGAGAGTCAGAGTGGCCTGTGTTGTGGTCATTTTACTGTTCAGTGCAGTAATAGAGTTAAGTTATATTTACATTTTCTAATTATATTTTGTTATGCAAAAAAATTATATGTACTTATCCTCTTGCCAAACCAACCACCAAACTGTATTCCTCTCTCAGATAAAAAGAAAGAGAACAACTAAGACTGAAATAGAAAACAAAATAGATAATGAAAGCCCACTGAAATCACAGAGAGGCTCCACACTGCATTCCAGACAGGCATCCTGCTTTTCATCATGGCCATGGCCGCTGCTTGCCTGCAGCTCAAAGTCTCCTCCTGCCAGCAGCCTTGGCCAGGATCCCTCTCTCTGCTCTGCTGCTCTGGAAAACACATCTTCAAAATCACTTGATTTTGGGATCAGCCAGGGAATGTGCTTGCTGCAGGTGGTAGTGCCCAAAATGCTGTGAGATTATTCTCCCTTGTGCCACATGGAAAGAACCTGCAATGGCAACACAGTGATCAGGACACAGCATTTGCCATCTTTTCCCCAGGCTCCCGGCACAGTCTGAAGGGATGGCTCAAGTTTTGGTGCTCCTTCCATGCAGGGTGGTCACTCAGGAGCCAGATGAGCTGCCTTGGTGGTCACTTTGCTGGGGTAATTAGGGAGAAGGAGGGACAAGGTTTAAAGCAAGGGGTATTTTTTCTCATATCTTTCAGCAGAATATCTCAGTAAGCTACTCTATCACGGTGTTGGAGCAAATGTTGCCATTGATTTATTTATTTATTTGGACACATTGGGTCTGCCTAAGTTAGCTGAGAATCTACAGAGATTCCACTCACCTTCCCATAATGAGCATCAATAGCTGAATTTCCTAACCCATTACAGTCAGTGGATGTGGTTTATCTGTTTCTATCTGTGTCTTTGGAAGTGAAAGATGGCACAATCCTTATTCTTTTTGACAGGACTTCTAAAGCTTGTTCTTTGCTGCTTTCCAGGCATTCATTGCAATGAACACCATTTTCCTTACTTAGCTATTTCCCCACATTTAAATAACTGTGTCTAAATTGGACACAATAGGATGCAATAGAAAGCTATTGAGAGGATGTATTAATTTATGATTACAAGTAAAATAGAGCTTCACAAAAATAAAGTCCAAGACGGGTTTAAACTTTGATTCTTCTACCCTGAAGCTGGCAACCTGCACTGATACCTTGAAAAATTAATCATAATTTTCCCAACTTTCCCTTTGCTTCCACTAGGAAAAGTTCTGGCTCCACATTAGGTAGCACTGTCTTTAATTGAAGGCAAAATAATGATGTAAGTTATCATTTGCATTCTAAATACCTTGACTTAGAGCTGAAATTCGGCAAAAGTAATTAGATCCTTGATTATTCTTCCTAAATATTTTAGGCATTCAGAGACAACCTCTTGGTCTGGAGCCATCTTATTAATGTTAGAAAAACAATTCTTCTAATGTAATATTTTATAGTATTGGATATAAATCAGAGCCCTGTTTGCTCCAGCATTTTATAAATGTGATCAAATGTAGGCCCTGCTCTAGAGTTCACACTTTCCTAAACTCAAACAATGGAAGTTGATTGGCATAACATTAACTAAATCTTTGACGTTGATGAACTCCAAAACACCATCCTAGCAATTGGTCCACACCAATAGACAGCACATTACTTGTAGGCATGATAGCCACTTTGAAAGGACTTAAGAACTTAGTCTCAAATAATTAAGAATTTAACTTACTAAGTACACTTAGGAAGGAAAAATTGTATGTTACAATGCCTATATTTTGTCACCCACTGTACTGAAATTTCACTGAAAGTCCACTGAAAAGTAGAGAAAAAAATACCTGCAGGTGTGGTAGGAACTTCATCCAACACCAAGAAGCATTAGCATTGCCCTCAAGGTGGAGAAGAACTCGAAGAGAATTGACAGGCTTATATCAACCTCTTGCCATTAAAAAGGAGCAGTGCAATTAAATGCAGTCTTATTTTGCTGAAATATTTTATGTCAGGCACAGGGTGTTCTGAGGTGATACAGATAATTAGCAGAGAAATTTAATCATCCGTATCACAATGAAAGAAAAAAAATTGGCTCTTTAATCAAAACATAGACCCACCTGATCTGAAATTAGAATGTTTCAATATGTCTTCCAGGCTAGAAAGCCTAGTTAAAAATTAATGGAAGTTGGCAAGCATTAAATTATCTACCTAAAAGATCCTATACAATTTCACAAATTAAATAGAAATACATTGATATTCACACAATAATTTATCGGCAAGACTACTGCATTGAAGTAGGGAAATAACACATACCAAATGCAGAATGCTTTCTGAGCAATATCCCATCACTAGGGCTTGTATTGAAAGGAAGGTTCATTTTTGTGTCCAGGTTTTCTACTTGGTTTAAATGGGAACTGTACTATTTTATACCAAGAGAGCTTGACTCGTGGTGGTGTTGCCCCTTGGAGGGAAATTCATGGCTACATCCTGGGCTACAGCTGTGGGTTCAATGGTAGGATTTCTGGTGATTTCAACAGGATGAGCTTGCTTGGCTCTTAGTGCTTGGCATTTTCTTGGCAACATGTGAGATTCTTCTTGGTTCTAGGACTTGTGGTTTTGATATCTTTCCAGCTTGGCTGGGTTCACTGTCAGGAGTGAACACTTGAGTGAAGGAGACTGATGCTTTTTGCCTTCTCAACATAATTGTCATTAAAAAATGTAACTGTCAGAATGGTATTGAAATAAAATTAAACTTGGTTTAGAGGATAAAATCTGTTGCATAACAAACTTTCAAATGTTTACCACAAGTCTGTCTATATTTTCATTTCAGTGTTAATGAAAAAACACTTAGCACATATGCTGCTTTCAGCATAATATGTTTTGGTTAGTCTTTTGTGTATTTTTATGCATTTATTTTTAAAGCTCTACAGTCTCCACTTCTACTGTGAGAAGCTCAGTAGCACACAATACTCTTAATTTAGCAAAGACAACAGGGTCCATTGGCTAGGCACTTGAATTGGTAAAGTCCAGGTGAAAATCCAAGGTACATTTAAGGGTGAGGATACTTGTTGGAAGAGATTAAAAAAGTATATGTAATTTCTACTGCAGGACTTGTAGTTTTCGAAGTATAAAAAAACCCATAACTGTGATTAACAAGAAGTGGTACCTGCCTGAAAAACAAGGTCTCATAGTGTTTCCTTTAGTTACTATTAGTGAGTCTTAATGACTCTGCCCAGATTTTCCTTGCATTCCCATGTAAATTTCATATGCCCTGACATTATGCAGAAATGATATTCGGAATGCTTTTCCTCCTACTCTGAATCCCTTAGCAACTTCAACAACTTCATTCATGGAAATGTAATTATTTGAACTCTTTATATTTTTAGCTTTCAGTAATGGTGTTTAAAAGCTGGAACTGTGAAAAAAACCCAGAAGTTTTAAGGTGGAATCCGCATTTGTAGTAGGAAACTCCTCCAGATTTTGCCCTCCTGTCCTAGCCTGCAGCTCACAATGTTGCCTCATGCTCAGGCTGTGCTATGGAGTAAATCTGATGCCTGCCTTATGAGGAAACCTCATGTGCTCAGTATGGACAGGGATTCGTACTTGAAATATATTTGGTATTTCTACCTAACAAAGTAAAAATACAGCACATTCATTAGTGTGGACGTTAGGATGAGACCCCTCAGCTGATCTGCCTTTATGGGGGCACAGTGGAAAGTTCTGCCTAGGCTGGGAGAGGTATCAGCATAACAACACGAAGGCACTGCCCCACGTGAGCCTGTGGGCTCTGGGGTTTATCATGGCCTACATGAAAACAAGCTGGGGATCTCTGTACTGATCTTACGGTCTATTTGCAGCTGAATAATTCACTCAGGGATAACGGAGAGTTGACTGCATTCCAGGTTGCTGTCCTCAGGTGATGTGTCTCAAGGCAAATCCCTCATGACTCTAACAAATTACCACTTTTTCTAAGAACTAAGTGTCAAAGCACATACAGGGGCATTTAGTGTCTAAGTAGTGGCAGAAGACATCAGATGTGTTTAGCTCCCAGCTCTTTCCCCCAGGATGAAAATGGTACATGATGAATAAACTGCAAATTCCCTGAACATGTGAAGTTGGTCAGTCCTGCAACAAACTGGGAGGAATGGGAAGTGAATGGCCATGCTGTCAAAGAAATAAGGTGGAGAAGAGGTTGGTAGTAATTCCCCAAAATGTGAGTTAAAAGAAAAAGCAAAAATGAATCCAAAGATAAATAATTCTAAAATTCAGTGGTTTCTATCATATTCACCTTTTCCTCAGGAAACAGAGGGTGCTGTCTGAGATAATATAATTTCCCTCTTTTCAGACTCTCTTCTCTCATTTAAGTTAACAAAGATGGCTTAAACACCCTCATACAGTAAGAGCTAGCAAATATTAACTTTTTAACAGCAGCTGCTCTGTCATTATTCTAATCTCTTGAAGATTTTGCAATCCTCAGAAATAAATTTTGAATTTATTTAACAGTGTATTTACTTTATCTGTCACTCCAAATTTCTTCTCTGGAAGAAAAGCCTTAGAAGACAGAACTATAAGGAGCAATCACTACAGCTGTAAATACTTGGGCAAAGTTCTGGGATAGTAGGAGTAAAGATATTCAGAATAGGCATAGTTTGGCTTGAGCAACAAAATTCTCCATATTGCTCCCCTTAGGAAGAAAAAAATGTTCCTTGTTGTAATTCTCTGGGGGTTTTTTTCTGTGTTGTACTACTAAATAGCACTATGGAATATATTTACTGTTACTAAAACTGTTCCTTACTTCCATTAGATTTGCACGGTGTAATATTCAACCATTTTATTTGGGATATCACCAATCTCATTCCTCTTGAATATTATAAATTCATAGCAAAGCAAGTACTGCAGATTATCTCTGCCTCAGCAATTATCTTTTTTTTTTCCTTGGCACTCATTAAACCACATCTGTGGTTCAGTTTTGGGCCCTCGCTAGAAGACTGACATAAACTGGAGCAAGTTCAGCAGAAAACCAGCAGGGTGGTCAGGGTCTGAAAAACTGAACCCTTGCAGAGAGGCTGAGGGAGGACTTGTTCATCCTGGAGAAGAGGGAGGTTTGGGGCGAACTCACAGCAGCTTTCCAGCTTCTTGGGGAGGTTATCAAGCAAGTGGAACCAAGAGGTATGGCAGGAGGATGAGATACAAGTTGAAACAAGAGGAGTTCAGACTGAATATAAGGAAAATCTTTATTGCTGTGATAACAGTCAACTATCAGAATAGGTTGCCTAGTGAGGCTTTGCAGCCCCTGTTCCTGCAGGATTTCAAGCCCCAACAAAGCCCTGAACAACCTGGGCTGACCTCAGAACTGACCTTACTTGAGGAAGAGGTTGGGCCAGAGACCTTCTGAGGTCCTTCCAGCCTCAATGATCTGATCTCAAGCATTTGGTTTGGATTCCTCTTCAGCATTTCTATTGAAAAGCAGCAGCTTTCCTGGTCGCTTCACAGAAAGTGTAAATCAGACTCCCATGATGTTCAGCTCAGACTGCTGGCCCTGTGAAGGGAAGAAGATGTGAGTCACACAGCAGAATGATGTGCTGTGGGCCTGGATCTGATGGGATGGAAAGGATGGGGAGAAATCAGGGCTAAAGAGTAGTATGGCTTGACCTGATCTTAGAAAACATGGTCTTGAAATTAGGCTGAAGAGAAGCCTATGCACAGGCTTATGGCATCAAGCTGTCAGGAAGAAGAGGGGGTCCTCACAAAACAGTCTGACTGTGAAGAAAAAGCCATTTGTTGTATTTTGAAAACACTAATACTTTTATTGGGGGGAATAAAGTGTAACTTTAAATTAAGGAGAGGAAGTGAAATCCTGATGCTCTTGGAACTGACTTTTAGTACAACAGCTGTTGTATTTGTCTGTGGTCTTACATTCTTAAAATATGATCCTTTTAAAATATTGAATAAATAAATGTCTGTACTCTGCAGCCAGCTAATACTGTGTGAAATTAATTCTTTCCTTCTATTCAGAAGGACTGTTCCTAGGCTTGTTTGGTGAGTGAGAAGGAGAGCTAGCTCCAAATGCATTGAATGGGTTTTATTTGATAAAATAAATTCTTCTACTCTCTTATCAACAGGGCTTTAAATAAAGTATTGTGAATAGGATGTAAGCATTGTAGCCTGTGTTCCTTCTCAGATAATGAAAGTCAGCCTAAGAGTACTGAAACCCACAAAGAATAGCATTAACTATGAGGCTTTCTTTTTCTTTTTTTTTTCTTTTTTTTTTTTTTTCTCTCTATATCTCATTCTGTGGGGGATGTGAGAAAAGCACATTTCCTCAAAATAGCCTATAAAAATGTTGGTGGATGACGATGCCATGTTGGCTCTGTCATAGTACCTGAGACATGGAGGTTACCTCTAGATAAGATAGAAAATCAAACCTTTCTGATTTCCCAGGGTTTTCCCCCTGTTACACACCTTGGATACAAATGGACAGATTGCAGAAAACCCTATCTTATACAGGGATTTCATTTCAGATCTTGCTGGTAAGATGCAGTTGAGTCTGGACTGAACTTTCCCATGTTTATACCAAAAATAACTCTACTGACAAAGGAGGTGCACTGAGACTGAACCAATTAATGTAGAAGTAACAATTTCCCTCTGAGAAAGAGCCTGATATGATGAAGTAACATTTTCATGGTTTATTGAGGTTTCCTGGGCCAGATCTTTGGTCTTAAATACAGAAGCTTTTTAGCTACTTAAATCATACTACTTTCTTGGGTCCCAGGGTGATTGGCTGTCCTTCCACATCATTCAAAGAAGGTAAAAAAATGTTCTCTACAAAAATATGGAAGAAATTTCACATCATCCTTCTGCATTCACCATCTCACTTCCTAGTCATAAAAAAGTTGATTCCTTGTTCAGTGAGAGTAAGTATTTGTTGCAGCTCTAGTGAATTTCCATTAAAATGACATGGAGAACATCCATCAAGGAGAAAAGCTCAACAGTTGCCTGAGTGCTGGATGACAGGGAGCCCAGTGGGGTTAATGTACTTGAGGGAGTAATGTGGTAATATCACTTGTGGCTATCTTAAATGCTCTAGACCTGAAGGACAGTTTCACTGATCATTTGCAGTGGAATCACCTGGCCACAGCCTGGGGTACAAATCTGCAGCACAGCTTAGTCCCATATTCAAGATCTGACACCAAGTCTTAGCTGACCCATCAGCCAAGCAAAGATGGCTCAGAAGGGAAAAATATCATCCAACCTCATGACTGGCAGAACCTGAAGTCTTTGGGAACCCGAGGGATGCATTTTTGGAATCATCTTGGGAAGTGACACAACTGTCATTTCTTAAACAAGCATTTTGATGTATAGCAAAAAGGGTCACTCTATTATGAGTGCTTTGATCTTACTGGGCATAGGGTGATGTGGGCTGGGAGAGGCCTCAGGAGGTCTCTAGTCCAACCTCCTGCTCAGAGCAGGGTGAGCTCTGAGATCAGACCAGGATGACCAGGGCTTTATTTACCCAGCTTTTGGAAACTTCCAAGGGTGGATTCTGGCCATAAAGCTTTTCAGAGATAAACCATTCACTATGTCTTTTCTCAGAGTGTCAAATGAGTTCGAAATTAAGAATTAAAAGCTGTAAACAAGAATTTCTCTCTCATAATGCGTTTGGTATTTTTGCTGCAACATTGCCAATGTCGTTTTGCACAACATTGCAAAACAATGACTTTCGTTTCCTATTTCTTATGAAATCTCAGCATTATAGGAGCAGACTTCATGGGAGAGATGGAAGCACAGTAATGTACAAATTCTGGACAAATGGGCCCTGCTTGGTGTTTAATAACAAAAAAACCCTGTGGCTGCTTTAAATGGTGAAACTAAGCATTTTGCCAGTAATCTCAACTTTAAACAAAGATGTTTTAATCAAGGTAATTGCTACTTTTATGCCAATGGCACATAAATTAAATATTAAAGTAAGAGACAAACACTGTAACTGCATTATGACAAAGCTGAGGGGAAAACACCCAAAAAAACCACTACTGCCAGAATTCAATGTATGGTAATTTCATTGGTGTATAAAGTAATGCAGAAGGCAAATGGGACTACTAGCAGCCAAGCAGATATATATTTTGCATTCATACATAAAAAAGCCACTTAAGGGTAAAATACTGAGATTCAACAGGAACTGCCTGATAAAACACCAAAACTGAAGTAAAAAAATCTAATGAGCAGAGTTTGAGGAACATAATGAAGAACTTCCTCCTCAAGGCACACCTTTGTATGAGGTATAAGCAATTCTCAAATAAAGACAAGGGAAGACCTACAAGTGAGGGGTGACGTTTTTGTAAAAGAAACCTCCCACAGGGAATCCTCAAAGGTACCAGCATCACCTGCCATTGGCATTTCCCACAAATGTCTTGGGGTCTCACTTTCCCACTACCATCATTTTTGAGATACCTGTTTAATGTCCTGACTGAAATTTTGTGTTAAAAAGTATATTTCAACTACTGGGTGGCTTAGAGAAAAGCAGAATGTGAGCAGCACTATGGCACTGCACATGTTGTGTGCTATTTCTAGTGAATAGCCATTGCCTATGAAGTGAAGATGCTGCAAACTGTGAAGGATCAGAGTTCATGATGCTACAGATGGGCATAATGAAAGGATCTATGTGTGGGTCTGGAATTGCCTCACTGAACTGAAAGAGACAGAACTTCTGCTTCTAGCATTGGCTCGGTTAAACGTTGAATGACAATGAATTCATGCTTTTTCTCCTTGGTTTCCCTTTTCAGATACTAAGCAAATCACTTAGAGTTTCTTCTCTCTTTTTGAGTGAGCAACATCCAAAGCAGCCCTGTTGATGTCAAATGAAATCGATAGGCACCTAATTCTCCTGGAAATGTAATTACTTCTGGTGCATCACAAAGAGACAAAAGAGACCACACTCTGCAAGGATTTTTTTCATGTGTGCAGGCTGAGGTGTAAAACCTTCGGGGTCGGTGGCAAGGGTCTGTCCCTGGAAAACTGCACGAAGGCGAGGAGGGACAACGTTCTCACCAGGGCAGCGGGATAGGACCGTCTTCCAGCGGCTGCTCCAGCCACCTGTGGGGCAGCTCACCTGAGGGACTGAGGCCGATAGCGGTGGGAAATCTCACACGAGTGCGGGCACCGCTGGAAAGGCGCAGAGGCCACGGCCGGGTTCATGGGCAGCCCGGCGCGGGTGATGCCCTTGTCTTTGCAGTGCTCCGTGCAGAGCTCCGGCATCCCCCTGCCCGTTCCTGCGGCGTGCGGGAGGGAGGTTCTCCCCAGACCCCAAACCCTGGCGTTGTGGCAGGTCCCTGGAAACGCCCCATTCCCCGGCAGCGCCCCACGCACCCTGCGGGATGAGAGTGGGAGGGGAGCTGCCGGTCTCAGGGTCTGCGAGCAGAGGGGGCAGTGGGGCCGGGGTTCTCCGGACAGAGGGGGCGGTGGGGCCCGGGGCTGTCCAGGTGACTCTGGGCAGTGGGTGCGGAGGGGGCCGGGGGTCTGCGGGCAGGGGAGCAGCCATGGTAACGCGCCGCGCATTCCCCGCTCCCCGCGGCATCTCCTCTGTATTCCCCACCCTCGCTGCACCAGCCGTGGCCTGGCCGGGGCCGCACCGGCTCAGCCGGTGAACAGTTAACGCCGGAGAGGCGGCTCCTCTCCCCACACCCTCCCCGGCTCCTGTTGTAAAAACCGTGTGCATCCCCCCGGGAGAGCGGCGAACCGGGCACGGGGAGGGGGCAACCCGCCCCTCCGCCCTCTCCAGCTCCCCTTTTTTATTTATTGCCCCCCCTCCCCTCCGTCCCTTTTTCTGCAAGTGGTCTCCGGGGTGGGCTCGGCTCGGCGGGACCGCCCGGGCCCGGGGCGGCGGCCGGGTATGGCCGGGGCGGGGGGCGTGTGTGCGGCTCCCTCCTGCCCACCCCGCCCCGCCGGCTCCTGCAGGGCAAAAGCTGGCTCAGGGTGGTGACAGAGCAGGGTGCCCCCGCTGCTCCCGCCTTCCCTTCCCTTTGACCAGGGGCTGGTTTATTTTTATTGCCCCCCTCCCCTTTTTTTTTCCTCCTTTTGGGGCAAAAGGAAAAATATATATTGAAAGGGTGGGGAAGGAAAAAAAAATAGAAAGCAGGCACGCTCCCCCTCCGCTGCTCGTAGTCCCCTCCACTCCACACCAAAAAGAGCCATCGCAAGTGCACGCCAGTTCTTCACTAAAGTGATCCAGCCGCTGGATTAAGTAACTCGGGGAACAGCTCACGCACGCATACACACGGCAAAAATGAAGGAAAAGGCAATGTTTCAAACGGCTAAAATGCAAGGAAACATGATGGTAAGTGGCTGCTGCTGGCGCCTCCAGTGACTGTAAGTAAGTGTCGGGGCTCCCTGCTCGTCTCTCCGCCGCCAGACCCCGCTCACCGCCCGCACGGTCGGTGCGGAGCCCTCGGTACTGGGGCTGAGCTGGCCGGGGGGACAGGCAAGGGGCGCCTTTGCTCGGTGTCCGTGCCTGCTTGGTGTCTGTCCCCGCCGCTGGAGGGGGTCCGGGTGGCGCTGGGGTGTCCCCCTTTGCCAGGGGAGGGGGCTCGGTGGCGCTGGGGCACCGCGCTCCGGCACGGCCAACTTCGCCAAGTTGATGACCACGATGTGTGTGCGTGAGCCGGGGGGGGTGTGTGTGGGGGGGTTACCGCTCCTTTCCTCCGGTATTACTAGTGGAAACATTTGCCTCAATGCCAGTTATTTTAAAACACCTGCTCGGAATGCCTTTTAAATAATCCCCCTCCTCCCTAAAGGAAAAAAAAAATAAAAGCATCCAGCTGCTCTGCCGGAAGAAGTGCTGGTTGCCATCTTGTGCTGATGGAAATATATTGGTGTGTTTTGCCTGCTGGTTGACCCGCTGGGGGCGGCGGGGCTGGGGGTGTGCGGGGTCCCGCATGCGGTGGCTCCGCAGCCGGGAGGCGGTTCGCTGCGGTGGGGCGGGGGTGCGCCGCAGGCTGGGAAAGGCTTCAGGGCGCTTGGCTTTAAAGCCAACTTATATGTCAAATAACCTGAAGCCTGTAAAGGGTACCTGTTGGTCTCCTGTCCCCTCCCTCTTGTCAAGCAGAGCACTCTTATCTGCGTTTTGCCTCTTTTGTGAGGGGAAATGCTAATATTTAATACAGAGGTAGTATCTGTTTCTTTCATGTCTTATGTTGATGTGTTCAAGAAGCAGCCAAAGTATTCTCCATCCTTTAATTAAGTTCTGTAGTAAAATGCTTTGCTGACTTTTTAAGGAGGCACCTTCTTTTCCAATTCCAATAATATTGCTTTTTCTAGTGGTAGTGTTTAAGAGGAAGGTGCAATGCTATGTGACCTGTGAATTCAACTAAGGGAACTGAACAGGAACTTCTGCAAACATTTTTTCCAGGAGAATTGCACAGCCTGTGTGATTGCATTGTGCTCCTTTTATTGTGCTTTTTAGACGACTGGGAAATATCTGGTGCTGGAACTTCTTTAACATGGGGAAATTTGGATTATTATTTGCTTAAGCTACTGATCCTAGAGGTCATTATAGCCTTTGATTAGGATGTTCTCTATCAGTATAAAAAAATAATTAACCACCTGAGAAGACATTGTTGGATTTAAGTGCAGGGTGAATCCAATTTACATACACAATGTCACAGAATTAATGAAAATCTCTCACACATTTTCCTTGCTGGTCCCTGAAGTCAGAGAATGATGAGCAGGCAGGGGTTCCCCCACTGCCACTCAGCACAAGGCTAGAGCTTCTGCTGGGATTTCTGGCTAGTGCTTCTGAGTGTGGCAAGATGGATCCATATATCCACACCTCTGCGAGATGAGCAAGGGCTGGGAGATCGATCTGCACACAGGGCTGTGTAGCAGGGGCTGTCCACAAGTCAAACCTTCAGCCAGAAACAATAGTTTTTGCTTCTGACTCAGACAGGATCAAGATCTGGCCCCTCAGGCTGCTAAGTCACAGTTATTTCTTACTGTCACTTGGGGCAGTCTCCCTGGACCTGAATGCAAGGTTTGCCTTTGGAGAACCCATGTTTGAGACATTGTGAATCAAATTTAAAGGCAAGGAAACTGTTAATTTGGCACAGGTGATTTCTTTAATTAATGCCTGTGTTTTAAAGGGCCATTTAAACTGCACACACCTGGTTCCTGTGTTAATCTGATCTGTGGCTGCAGCTGGATCTGCAGTTTATTTAAGGAAAAATTAAGTGTAGGTGAGTATTTCAGCTTTAAGATATTTAGATAGATTTTATATTTCTTCAAGATAGTACTTAGTGGGCCTAATCTTGAAATCTCAAGTATACTTTTCATGAAAGTTCCAACAGGTTAAACCTAGTACTTTCTTTACCCTCTTCCGTTTGCTGTTTTATAACAAATAGATTTTTTTAATTCATTTATCATTTCTATTAGAATCCTGAACTACTCATGTCAAAACCTAATACTGTGAGTTCCCTCCCATACCTGGCAGTCATTGAGAATACAGGGATGGGGTGTGTGGAGTCCCAGGAGGTGCATTACAGTGTGCACTGCATTAATCGCCTTGGCAGAATTTGAAAAGTCATTGAAAATTCAAGGCCCACCATGATTTTTGGCTTTTGTTTGTTTTCTGGCGATTTTGCTGCTGCTTAGAATCTTGACAGGCTTCTAACTATGTATTGATTTTTTTTCTCTTTAAAAATCTTTGTTAAATTGAGCCATTTCATTCTTAAAATGATGTGACAGCAAGTGATAATACTGACACACTGGTTCCTCACCACGCAGTGGACCCTTTTTAAGTGCAGTAATAGCTCATGGAGTCACTACACCTGTGATTTCTTTATTACCTAATTAGACCAGTAAAAAACGAAACCATACTTGTGACACTGAGATAAATGTTTTTATCCTAGTGGCAGTATTTCACCAGGGATTTTTTTTTTTTTAAACAACAACACTTACCTGGAAAGGTGCCTATTTTTATTTTACTGCTGTATTTCCCATTCATCATTTGAGTCAGGGGAATGTAACTTACAGAAATAGCTCAGGCTCTTACAATGGGGTTTCTCTTAATTCTGTATAAATGCTGTAGGGAGTGATTAATACACAGTGGTTTCTTTTTGGAAGAACTGATATACTCTTGAGTTTTCCACAGTATTTTTTCAAGTTAATGTGCAGTGATAGACTGTGGAGATAAATGTTTATCACCTTTGGAGGTAAATTTAATGCACTGGCATTTGATCCTAACTGAAGTTATGGCTATGTAATTTATTTCATTAAAATATTCCAGTCCTCCCTTACACATTCAGTTGACAGGTAAAGGACAATACCCTGACCAACTACTCTTGTTTTATTCTACTCTTTCCTTTGTCTGTCCAGGGACTGATCTATCATGTACACAGGCTTTTTGTTTGTTTGTTTTTAATGAATTTGCAAGAAAATGCATCCAAAAGAGCTGTTTTGAAAAGGACGTTTACAGTAGTGACAAGTTATTTTCTTACATAGACTCATGAAATCCTGATTTATTAGAGGTACAGCTGCAGTGAAGGTAATAAAGAGCTAATACCCTTGGCTGTAGATGATTAGGTGCATGGAAGCAATGGGTTTAGTGAGAGTGCAAAGGGGTCTTGAAGACAAATTTAAAGTGCTGTATGTAAGCATGCTGGTTTTTTGGCACATTTAGTGGTCAGCAAATGGAGTGAGCTCTCTGTTGTAGCTGTCTTTGTTAGAAGGATGTTGCTGTGAAGTTCTCCTGTATTTCCATCTAACCAACAGTGGCGCTAATGCTTGGAAACTACCAAGAGAAACTGTAGTGGATGTGTCACATTTCTGTTTGATGAATAATGCATGCATTGAGAAGACTTCTAGAGGAACCTGGAGATTTAGAAGTTTAGTTTGACCATTTAAATTCCAACTCTGATAGCTGCAGTACATATAAAAAACCCGAATAAAAATAAACCCAGTGGCAGGTGTTGTCCCTTAGGAAGTCTGCTAACACCTCTGAGGCCTCAGAGACCTCAAGGGTACAAATGGCATGGAGACTAAGTTACTCTGTCATCCTTGAAGTGCTCCTCCTCTTCCTGGAGACACACTGGTGCAGCGAACTAGAAAATCCAGCTTTGCTCCTGCCCGCTTTTATTTCTGGTGCCTCTCATGAGTTGTAAATTCATATTAAAACAAATAAGACATTGATGTTCTGTTGAAATTTTGATATTTGTCATATAGATTTGTTTCTTGTACTGTTAATCACATTTCACTGAAACATAGTAAAATGCTTTTGAGCCAGGAATGCAGTTGTCTTACAATGGGCTAAAGAAGCTGCATATTTTTCTTGAAGATCCACACTGAAGTATGTGGTGGAGTTTCTTATCCAGCGCAGCTACTTTAGTCTTCCCTCCATCTTATATTCAGCTTGACTTAGAAGCCGAATGCAGTCCAAATTTTGTGTACTGTTGACTAGCTGTCTACTACCTCAGCTGAAGCACAAGGACCTCCAGAGCTAAAAGCAAGGAAACTATGGTAGCAGTTCCCAGATGAGCTATCATGACTTCAGCTGAAGTTTAAAGCCAGACAGAAATTCAATTGCTAATACTACAGCAAGAATTGCAGCAGAAAATCTTCAGAACTGCTGCGGCTTAGTGAAAGGCAAGTTGTGTTTTGAGGAGTGTATCTGGTATCTTTTCTGGGTCAGGCATAAAGGGGAACATGAGTTCCTTTCTGTTAGCATAATATGTGCAGCAGGCGTATAATCCATAGGAGGTACTAGAATTGCTGCACTGTGGGAAAGCTGTAAGATGTGCTGAGACTGTTCTGATGTCATGTTGCTAGTTGGTGGAAATTAAGAGTCTTAGCACATTTAAAGTGGAATGGCAGAGAGCTCCACAAGCTCAGTAGGATGCTAATGTAGTCCATGTAGAACATGTAGAGTGTTCTTTTAGATATATGCTTACTTAGGGGATGGAGAAGTGCAAAGGCTGCCCAGGGTGTATAAGAATTATAAGGGATCCATTGAAGTTGCTGGTCCCATAAGAAATACATGGTACCAGGCTGTCTCAGAATAACTTTGGGAGCCATGTGAAGCACTCCACATTGCTGACTCACTGTTTAGCAGTGTGAGATTGAAGGGGTACTTGTGGTCTAACTTTAATTGTCACAATCAGAAAGGTTCAAAATCTTGATTCTGATGGTGCTCCCCACACCTGAATCCTTTTTCTTCAGTATTGCTCCATAGCTTCTCTGGTTGCTCTTGCATGTTAGGAAAAAGCTCCAGTTTGTGTGAATTTTTCCCTTCCTCCTCTGAGTTGTCTGTTTCCTTCGTCTCTTTCTGTATCTTTTCACTGCTTTCCCAAACAGTAAAAGAGGAGAGATGGAAGGGACTGTTATGGTTTTGCTGAGTGACAGCTCAGTGGGTAGCAGTAGAGCCCTGAGCAGCAACAGAGCTTCAGAGCTGTCTGTGCAGCTGGGAAGTCAGCATTGCATTCATCTGCATTTCAGAGGTTACATTTATTCATTAATGAAGTCTGGATTTGCTTGTTCTTTCTAAAGATAAATACCTAAAATTTAGGTTTTGTAGATGTTGATGGCCTGAGGCTTTATTTGATGAGGAAAGTCTCTCCCTCTGTACTATGGAATGAGTCTTTCAAGTGCTGGCAGATAGTTCATAGCATGTTCCAAGTGTCAGTCTTGCCTATCTCAGCAGTCACATTTCTTGGCAGAGCTTTGCACTCTCTTAGTATTGGCCTGCCTGTATAAAGGGGGAGGCAATAGATGATCGTGTCTAAGGACACTTCTGGTTGGTAGCAACAGGCTCTTTAATGGAGCTGACAGAGGCAAAAAAAGATTCAAAGCTGCAAGTTGGAGTTGGAGTATTTCAAACTAGAAGATAAAGTACCCAGTTTTTACAGTGAAGGTGATGAACTGCTGGAGCAGTGTCTGTAGAAGTGCAGTAGTTCTTCATTAGAACAAGATGAGGATAGGATTCCTCTGACTAAACACTAGCTTCTCCAGTATAGACATTTATATCTAAGTTAGTCAGCCTGGGCTGTCTTTATAATTTAGTCAGTGGAGTCTGGGATATGATTCATCCCATCTTCACATAGATGTGTAAAGCGGGCCAGAGTACTTGCACTCTTAAATGCCAGTTTCTCTTCATTGACTTAAGGAAGTATGGGGTACAAGCTGTACCACAGACTTCTACCCTGAAGATATATGTCTTGAGTCTGTCTGTGGCTTAAATGTAGGCATAGATACTCCAGAGCATGCCAAGTGACACTAAGCACCCCACCAGGCCTCCACTGTTACATGAGACCAGAACTACTCTGCACATCTGTCCAGGGTTTGTCAACTACATGTCATCTGCAATGGCATGTGAAAATAAATGAGCTCCATATTTGGAGCTTTGCTCTTTCCAAATCTCAGCATGCTTGTGCAGAAGCAGGTTCTGTCTCCCAGCACCACTGTCCAGCTGTAGTGAGAGAGGAGGTCCATCTTAGCAAGATGCCATCTTGCAGCAGAAATCTCTTGGTCTGTGGTTTGTGTCTATACAGAGCTGCCCTGGAACATTATAATGCACCCCTGGCTTTAAAATAATTTAGTCCAAATGGCTTAATGTCATCACAAATGCAATACATAGATTTATTCTTCTAGGTCTGTGTTTGCTTGTGTGCTGTCTGTACAGTATTGTTCTACACAGTGACTCACGTGAGATTAACAAGCAAAGCCCATTTATTAAATTGTTTTATGTACTCTAAATCTCATGTAATCCACTAATGCATAATGCTGTCACTTAGTAAGCTTGGCATTCCTTCCCAATGGAGCATTGCATTTAGCAGGTTCCCATAGCATTCAGTCCTTTTGAAAAGGCTGCAGTTGACATTAAAAAAAATAAATCTAAACCATCAGAACCTGAATGCTTACAATACACTGATAGCAGTGACCCAGCTGTAGCATACATTCACCTCTAGATCGCATGGCTTTTCTATCCTTTTAAGGACATTGTAGCAAGCAAAGCTTGCATTGTAGCAAGCAAAGTTTGCATTTACAATGTCTTGGTTGCCCTCGAAGTGGATTATCAAGATTATGTCAAAACTGCTTTTGCTAAAACCGTTTCTGTGCATCTGTGGAGGAATTGGTGAGATTCTGGGAATTCCTGGAGCACCTGTGTTGTAATGCTTGTGAAGTGCATTGGGAAGTGTGTGTCTTGCAGGTGGTTTCCAAGCACAAAAATTTTCCCTGTGGTCTCTACATGTGCAGCAATATCCTCTTTATTGCTGTAGAAGTGAAGGGTGGGAAGAGAAGCAGTGGAATTGCCTATGGTATCTTGACCAGCGGGTAAGAATTATTATGAATCTGTCCAACCCCAGTTGTAAATAGGTGTTTCCCAAACTGCACACTTAAGAATTGCACAATAGAAGAATTGCAAAGTTTGTACATCCAGCAATCAGTTCAGGGTGTTTGTAATAAGGCCTCTTTCATGGTGTAACTCAGTGTTTATTGGCTTTATAGCCAACTGTGAAGTGTTTCCACCATCTCATCCCTAATTACTATGGACTAATGGCTTTAGAGGTTATCCTGAGATGCACCTAAATATCCAAAGCAAGTATGATAAAGTTATTCAAGACAGTGGGATGAGCTGCAGTGGTGAACGTTGCATGCCCAGGTCAAGCACAGGACGGCAAGCAGAGTGGTCAATGCTGTGGAAAATCCTTCTCAAGTTACGGGGAACACCGGCCAGAAGATTTTGTCAACTCAAGCATGTGTAGAGACAGACTTGGCACGAATTCCAGTCACACACTGCATAGCCTCATTCTGTAGTCATTATTCAGCACTTACTCAAGCAAAACTTTTGCCAAATCTAACGGGTTTACTACTCCTGTTGAAATGAATAAGAATTTTTTTCTGAGGCTCAGGTGCCTGCAGACCTGACTCTCAATACATAACCCCACCATGTTCTGTGTCACTAGGGATTTTCAGTAGATTTTAAAAGATAGCAAACAGTGAAATATACTGCAGTTGACAAGAAAGAAAAGAAAGGAGAAGGGCGTGGTAAAAAAGCAAGCAAAAGAAAAGCAGAGTGAGGTGGTTAAGACAAGTGCTCTGGATTTTTTACTTCATCTCCTTTTAGTAGTTGTCCCCCATGGAGAACCCCATCAGCTCCTCATCAGCTGTTTCCCAGAGCATGCTGTATGCCTGCAGTTTTGTTTGTTTGTTTTCACTGATGGTGATCAGCTGGAAAACATGGCTTAAAATGAAACATTTTTATTTGTTTATCATTTGGGACTGAAGTTATTAAAAACGTGGAGAAAAATTGAAATGATAGCTTGGCTTGTTTTCTGTAAATACTGAGTAGTTCTTCTGCGGCATACGATATAACCAAAGTAACCTAGAAATAAGCTTGTATTGCTCTTTTCTTGTGCCTAATTACGAGGATGTGAAAAATATGCTTGTAATAATGCCTTCTCATCTGGCTGTGCGGGGGCTGAAAGTACCTCTTGTGAAGATCTAGTTTGTAAAGTGGGTGATTGTAATGCAGGAGTTACAACTGTTCATGAGCTCTGAGTTTATTGACTCTGTTAAAAAATGGATCTGCGATCTACATGAAGGATATGTAAAATGCTCTAGGTAGAGCAGTAATTCAGAAATTAATTGTAGTTCCCATCAGTATGACTGAACCATTCCTGATCTCACTATTTGAGAGTTTTTCTCATGGAAGAGAAGTTAATGTTTTATTCTCTGTTGATTTTATGTTATTCTCTGTGCATTTTATTTCATTTGCATTAACCATGTACATGTAAATTTGTAACATGTTAAAAACTTTGTTAAGGGGGATCCCATTTGTTTGGATTTGGATGTTCTTGTAGGAACGATTCTATCATTCTATGAATCAAAATCTTTAGAAGATTCCAGAAATTTTAATAGTAAAATCTTTTTTTGTTCCAGTGTCTTGGATTTTACAGATGCACCTTGTGGTTTTAGTTTTTTTGTTGGTTGGTTGGTTGGTGGTTTTTTTTTTAAAATTATTTTTATTTTTTAAAGAGAGCATATTTCACTATTTTCCTAGTCAGATTTTAACACAATTACAGTCTTGGTAGGGAAAGAAGGCTGTTAGTAATATCTGAGGGTAGCAAATAAATCCTATGCAATAGCAATTAAAGCAAAACTCACGTACTCCAGAGGCGTGCTCCTTGTTATGTTCCCTGTTCAGCAGCATACTTAAGCACCTGTTTAACATTAACGGTAAGCATATGCTTAAATGTTTCTGCTGACTTGGGAGTTAGGAGAAAGCTGCCTTGCACACACAATAGTGGAGCAGCCCATTTTCCATCTGTGTGTGAGCCCAGAGCATGGTGCTAGCTGAGCATTTTCCAGGTTAATTAGATTGGCATAACAAGATCCCTAGTGGACTCTGTGCAGTCATCAGCTCTTCTTTGCTCTGCAGCTATTGGGAGCTCTGCTTCAAGTTGTGTATCCTGTGCTGGTAACTGAAAGAGAATATTGCACTGTATTTCACCAGTGTGTTCAAATGGAAACAGAATTGAATGGATTAAGAGTACACCATAAATATAAATTTGGGTCTATATTGCTAGCATGAATATGGTGCATCCTTCAAATGCACAGTGTCTACCAAGGACTATTTATTCTATAGAGCTACCAAGAATGACTGTGCTTTCATGAATTATGCATGCATTTGTCCTTAAACCTCACCTGGATGTGATTTGGAGTGTTTAAGATCTGAAGCTGCCTGTAAGTATAAATTGCAGATATTTTTCATAAAATATAATATCCTTACAGGTTTCTTTGCAATATTACTCAGTCCATCATACCTGTATCTGCAATAAAAAAAATTTGAAATCAAAAGAATTCTAATTCAGTACAGGAAAAAAAAAAAGAGCTTGATGCTCCAAAGTATTGTAAGAAAGGCAAAATTACATGAAGTCAGAGGTGGTATATTCATCTATTCAATAACGCAAGCAAGATGAGATGGAGTCCCATTGTAGAAATAAGGGGATTATTATTTAACAAATGAAGAAAGGAAAATGACCCCACAAACTGCCTAGAAGTAACTTGCCAAAGTGCAAAAATGTAGCAGTGAGCATCATATTAACCATTTAGGTCTTTTGATGGATTAAAATGAGGAGAAAATAATGCACTTCTAGGAGAGATTAAATAGATGAGAAGTATGATCATTTTGGGTGATTTCAGTGGCACAAAACTTAGCTTTCCAGTATTTTCAGTGAGAGACTGCCTTGGTTCCCTCTGAAGTTTCCCTAGTTTCTTCATTCATACCATTCTATCACATTTGAATATCTGGTTTCTAGAGAGTACCTTAGTATTACATTTCCGTGTTCAGGTTTGGGGTTTTTTTTTAGATGTTTTATTTTTTTTTGTTGCCCCTTTTTTTTTTTGTTGTTTTGTTTTGGTTTTTTTTTGTTGGTTAGTTCGTTGTTTTGTTGTTGGTTTTCTTTTTTTTTTTGTTGGTTTTTGTGTGTGTGTGTGTGTTTGTTTCGATTTGAGTTTTGTTTGGTTGAGTTTTTTTGGTATTTTTGTTTGTTTGTTTTTAATTTAACCACTTGAGTTTCTAAGGAGTTATGCCCTTGTGAAACATTGTGTATTAACAGTGACATCACAGAGACAAAGTGGGCTAATCTGCAGAAAGGTGACAAATGGCCATAGTGGTGTCCTGAGCTCTCTGGTACCTGCTGTAGTAAAGAAGACATGCTATGAATAGATGTGACTACAGAAAGGCAGAGCAATGTAAAGACTAGAAGGCTCTGGGCAATTTTCATTTGGATAAGGGGAAGCTTTCACTCTTTGGTCCTGGTATGAATCTATCCTAAACTGATAGTTATTGATGGTTGCTAGCATCCCTTGCCTTCTTGCTAATCTTTGGTTGCTATAGGAGGAACAGAGCCCCAGCCACATGAGTAATTGCCACGAACCAGCTTGTGACCATGCTGCTCAAGCACTCTCTGGATGTGACTGATGAGTCCACCTTGCACTTCTCTTGGCAGGCACCCCCACCTTGTCCCCAAATAGCTGCAGTTACTGGAACTGAAATAATTTGCATGGGGTTTTTTTCAGCTCAAAGGGCAGGATTCAACCCTGGAAGATGCTTTTGCTCTATGAGGTGTGAACATGTGTATGTTGCATGCAGGGGCTGAGATTACAAAGCCTTCTGAGACAAGGCTGGAGCAGAGTTGGACGAAGAATAGACATGTCCTAAGTGTGCACCGCCTCTGGGGCAGCCTCTGGAGTGGGCTGTCTTTGTGAGGTGTGCTTTTTTCAGGGAGTCAACAGCATGGCTTGTAGAGCAGCTTGGAGGTGAATTTCCATGTGTGAAACACATATGCTCAGGAAATAAAGAGTGGGTTACATTTGTAGTCAGGACATGTGCAGTCTCCACTTGTGGGTAGAGTCTTTATGTCAAAGAATGCTGCAGCTGATGAATCCATGCACAGGCACATTGAGAACTTGCAACACATAGGAAGTGTTAGATGGGAGGATACAAAGTCTAGTTTCCATCTATCTAAACTAACCATAGCACAGTGTCTTTGTGTCTGTGTTATTGGTGTATGCTGGAGAAATTGTGCTTGAGGCTAGGAGAGTCCATGGGATCACACAAGTTGAGCCCAGTAAACACATTTCCTATTTGAAAAGTGAATGTAATTGTTTCTCTTGTGCCTTGTAAATGTGTCAGGTTGGCACATCCACTCTGCTAGATTCTACATCTTGTGCTTTCTCCTTTTGGAGGTTCTTGTAGTACGCCAGTTTTCTGCTCTTGTAAATAAACATGTAGAGACTTGTAACAGAAATACTAATATTGGTATGAATGAAATACAGATGCAAATATGTTTCTGTAAACACTGGAAGAAAACAGTGAAATGAGCGTGAGAAGAATGTCATGTACTGATAATAAAGAACATTGTTCCCATCAATAAAGCTGAGGAATGCGCTGTGCTGTCAAGCCCAGAAGGCCTGGGCTCAGATGAAAGCCACAGTACAGACATTTCTCCAGCACAAGATACACTATCTAAGGACACTGAAAGGCCACAAGGTGCTGGCACATTGTGTGTGAGCACAGTTCCTTCTCCTTTATGCCAACGGAGAGCTACAACAGCTGAACAAACGTATATTTTTTCAGACATAGTCCATGCAGACAAAATCAGACAATGAGCTTCAACCTCACTAATACTTAGGAATGCCTAAATAGGAAAGATTTGAAAACAAAAGACCACCCATTCTCAACTGCTGACTCATAAAAAGTATAAAAAAGCTGCCAAAAAACTAACTTGTCATTACCAGTCAAGAAAAAGCAAGTGTTGTGATGAGAAACTTAATAGTTGATAACCCTTATCTGCTCTGGTACATGCAAATTATCTCAGCCAAACTACCTGAACACATGTCTTGGTGCACATGACAGTATGATGGATGAACTCTAAGGGAGAATGAATGTGAGTGGATAAAACCATCATATTCAATTTTTTTTTTTCAATAAGTACCATCTTTTCCCTTAAGGTGCTGCACTGTGACTTGTTGCACTAATTTCACACACACTCAGGAGTTGGTGTCTTTCATTTGCTGGATGCTAACAAGGATCTGTGCATTGTGGTAGGTCACACATGATACAGCAATGTGGGAAGGTCACATGTCCTGACCACTGCATCCATGTGATGACACTTGTGCCAGTGAAAGATGTGACTGGAAAAGATGATAGCCGGGTGGCTGGGGGCTGTCAAAGTCTAATGATGGAATGTGTTCAAATAATGAAGCCAAGTATATTTCCAAATGTCTGGGTCTGTTATGTCTACCCCATTACCTTTGTCAATCAAAACTGTAATTTCATCAAGAAATGAAATCAGGTTTGTTTGATGAGCCCTATTTTCCAGAAATCTGTATAGACTAATATTAATTATATTTCTATCCTTTAGTTCTTTATTAATTGACTCCCACTTCAGCTTAGATACTTTTCCATTCTTAGATGGGATCCTTCTAAAAGGAGATTAACCAAGCTCGATTGTTTCTGTGGTGAAATAGGGCATTTGCTTTGGAAAGGCTGGTTGTGAATACTCTAAGTTATGAGAATAAAATCAGCAAAGGTGAAGAGCAAAGCAGGGAGATGCTTTGTGATATGAGGTGAGACAAAGCACCATCAGCAAGAATGTCCACCTGGGATTCTGCAACATCAGTATAATGGAGGGCGTGCATCCATGAGAGGACTGGAGAATGTGAGGCAGAGCATAATGATGTTAATGAAAGTCCTAAACAACAGTATTGTTTGTTCCACGTTTTGTTTGCAAGCACAAGGAAGGTGTGAGGAGAGGCAAAAATGATTCTGGTGATTCTGTGGAGAAACACCTTTATGATGAGAAGAAAGGCACTAACAATTAGCTGTAGTGAGGACAAGCGAGGGTCTGTATGTGCTGTGCTGGAGTGGAAGTGCGTGTCATACTATCTGACTGAAAAGCCTATACCACATTGCTATGACATGGAGTAACTTAAGAAGTTGTCAATGCAAATGTGTCCTGCCATGGTGAGAAAAGTCAGCCTAGAGATTTGACTGTAAATGAGAGTAAGCACTAACGTATGGTAATGAAATGCAAAGTGTCTGATCAAAATTCAGCATGTTAATCTGAACAGTAAATCTTTTATATGAATGTGTCACTTGAGCCCCATAGTCTACACAGTTTTCTTCTCACTGTATGTGTTGCCCTTGATGTCCACTGTGATTGCAGAGTGTGGAAACATTTCACTGTTCCCACTTTGTTTGCCTGCTGAAGCTGTGTGGACTCAAATGGCTTTAAAGGTTTCCTGACTGCTGGAGGCTCCCTGATGTGCAAGACAACTGTGATTTGTTGACATGTAGGGCCTTTGCATGGGATTGAGTGAGATATTTGACCAGTGGGCATCATGTTTGATCGAGCTGTAAAAAAAGGAAACTTAAAGAAAATGCCATGTTTAAATGCCATAAGTGTAATGCTCACAGAAACTTGCGCTGAGGAGGGGCTGTGGTGGTATCCTCAGCTTATCTCCCTCTTGCAGGCTTTGACATGCTCCATGGTTTCTGAGGAGAAGCACTGTCCTGCAGTGAATATGCTTGGATTGGCATACAGCAAATTTTCATTTAGAGGGAGTATTGCACTGATTTCCTGTGCAACCTTGGACAAATCTCATAATGCTGCCATGCACAAGGTGTCTGTGTCACTGCAGGGCAGCTCTGTCACCTCCTTCTGTGGTAACCATGTCCTGCCTGGAGCTTCTCACTAGTCTTTACCTTCAGTCCCCATTTGTAAAATAGAGGCCATAATTTCTTCCTTTCCCTTTTTTCTAAGTTTTGACTGTGGTATTTTAAGCTCCCATACTATCCATCTGTATTTGTTTAGTACATAAACTGGGTTTTATTGTGCTAAGCTTAAGTGCTTGTATATAAATTAGCATTGCATTAAATAATACAAATGTCATTGGTCTATTGAAGATACAACATTCAGTAAGGGGTGATAGGAACATGGAAGTCTGTGCAATACTGGTTAGACTACACTTGTAGAACAGGTCTATGCTAAATTACAAAGAAAACTGAGGATAATGTCTCTATTCATCTCCATGTTTGGGGCTAAATCAGGGTTTATTATGACTTTAAGGAGTATTTTCACATACAGTTCACAGTTAATAACTTTTTTTACAGGATCTGGCAATATTCTATGTATTAATAAATGGATAATATTTCACTTGATGAGAAAATTCTGACAGATAGTGGAGTTTAGTATAAAATTTTCAGATCAACTATTTCATTCTGTATTTGTGCCATTAACCTCATATAAGAACATCATGATTTTTATAATGCTGTGTTTAGAAAAAGTGGGGTTAAAGTCCTCTGACAAAGTCTGATACCTGGAAAAAACTTTGAAATGTAATCCTTGATGGTTGTTTGCTTTTATGTTATATGAATAAGTAGTGGAAAATTAATTATTGCACTTTTAATAAATTGAGACTGTTTGATGGGAACTGAAATTTTGTTAACTGGGAAGTTTCAACAGTCCTTGTTTTCATCTGCTTTGGAAGGAAAACATATATTGAAGTAATTGTTCTGCTAAATGGAGATTTAATTTCCTTTTCTCACCTCAGTTTTACTTTTTAGCACATAATTTTCCCCTCTGTCTACAACTTGTCAATATCATTAAAATGTATTGTAAATTGAACAGACTGAAAAGAGTATATTTAGATACAAGCTATTAGTCTGTTCTTAATTCATCCTTTGCTTATGCAAGGCTGCAGTCTCCATGCACAACTCCTTTAATATTCACCATGGCATTTGTAGCCTGATTTGAGTCCGTTCAGGCTGTTTGTAGAGGAAAAAGTGAGCAGGATTTAGTCTAGCACAGTCTACAGGATGGAAACTTACTGAGGGGTGTCTTGTTCCTCTGTCTTCATCAGGAAGAGAGCTGCTGTTTGAGATCTGTAATGGGTGTGCATAGCTTGCTTTGTGTTGAGGCCCCAGAGAGTCACTACAGCTCTTACAGTAAGAATGTGATAGCTCCTTTGCAACTATGATTATGTCTTTAAAAAATGTACTTTCAAAGTCACTCCTTACCAAGAGTGCACTGGTGAGTACTGCAGGCATCCCTGAAGTTCTTGCCATGCACCATGGGCTGGTTTCAAGCAGACCATTCTAGGATCTGTAAATGGACAAAACTTTCCAACATGCCTAGCTGGATACTAGCATCCAAATCCCACCAGGGGTGTTCACTCCGGTATCAGTGCCACCCATTTAGATCTTGGTTCTCCATGCCTATCAGGCAGTTCTGGCTTTCAAGGACAAACAGAGAGAAGGAAATTGTGCCCAAGGTGAAATCACACCACATAAAGGCACTCTTCATCCTGTTTTTAAGTAGTCAGCCAGTGACAGTGAATGTGGGCCAGGCAGCAGCTCTGAGCACCATGTTCCCATGACTATTCTAGTGTCATCCCAGACGTACTTGGATAGATCTACCAGGGCTGCTGTCATACTTGGAGTGTATTTAAACTTGCCCTTGGTCACAGTGCCAGCTCTCTTCATTTGTTCTAAATACAGTTTATTCTGTCCTTGTTTGCCTTGCTAAATCTGCTGAGATGTGTGTGTTGGCTTTAGACAAATAGCTCATAGAGAAATGCTATCACTTAGAGTAATCCTTCTTCCATAGCAGATTTGCGTGGCTGGTGGGGTGTATTTGTCGTGAGAGATCCCAGTGCCCAAGGGTAACAGGAAGCTACAAGAATGGTGACAGCTGACCCAAAAAAGAGTTATGCACAAAAGCTGAGGTTACTTTTTTTTTCCATAAAGCAGGCCCATCAAAGTTTACACTGTAAGTCATGCGAGCTCTTTTGGAAGGAAGTAAAATAGAAAGGACGAAAAGTGCTGAAGCACACCACTCAATCAGTTATTTGGAGCTAATTTGAAAAAAAAAATATTAATTTAAATACTGTTTCAATTCTTACAGTGTTGTTATTCCTTACATGGACTGTGTGCTTCCGGATCATTTTCTAGCATAACTCTATGAAAGCATCAGTAACAAAGTTTTTAACTGCAGTCCTAACCTGGTTGCTTTCCTCCCCTACATGGAAGATCTAGCTTCTACCCTCTCCTTTCTTCAGGTCTTTCCAGTGATCACAAGTGTATTGTGGGTTGAAAGTCATGCCCTCCTCATGGTTTATCTCTCTGTACCTTTACAGTGTTATAGTATATATGTAGGTCATGAGTTTATTTTGCTGTGAGAAACAGACAGTCTTTTGAATTTAAACAGGAGAGAATTGGGGTGTTATACTGTGGTGTTCCTATTTTTTACATTTTTTTTTCACTCATGATGTGGCAGGGAGCACTTGGGTATATATTTTTGTGAAATGCAATTGATAAGTATTGAATCCAAAACACTGGGTTTAGCCATTAGAGGCATAGGTACATATTTCCATACACAAAAGCTGTTGTGGAGTTGGGGTGCCAACTGCTATTGAGAATGAGGTGATGTGGCTTTTTTTGAAATCAGAACCAATACTTCATTTCAAAGCTGCAGTGCATACGTACAATGCCCTTCTAGCCACACTGTCTGCAGTCTTCTCTGTTGTAATGACAAGAATTTGTGGCTATTAGCAAACTGACACAAATGGACTAAAGGATGGTTTTATTGCAAAGGATGTTATTGTTTCCTTTACACTTGGGCTGCCCCAGCACCGCACAGGCTGTGAGTGGGGTGGAGTGATCCCATAAATGACCCTGATTTTTACTTTCAGAGATGACTCTGTATTTTCAAACCAAATGACCAACGAAGCGAAAGACATTGAACAAGATTTTTAATTATAACAAATGGAATCTGTACTCCCTAATCAGATTGTTGTATAGGTGGCTATTATTCATTGCTAAAAGTTTAAACCATTAAATTTCAGGCAGTCATTGGGCAGTTTATATCAAAGAATCACTTCATTTGAGGGTTTGGGTGTTTTTTTGCTTTACTTTTTTTTTTTTTGTAAACTCGGAATATATTGATCATTCAAACCTGTCTAAAGTTGAAGTATTAATACTGGTGCCAAAACAGCTGCTAAAGGTGTAATTGTTATAGACTTGCAAACCTGAACAAATTTAATGCTGGGGTCTCCATTTTCTGAGACAGCAAATGTAGTAGAAGACAATATAGGGTTTTCTATTTTATTTTTCTTTTTTTTTTTTTTTCATTTGTATGTCTTTCTGTATCTGCATTGTCTATCTGTCTCTGAGCTGACAATACTAGGTCTTTTCTCCTTTTCATGTGTATAAAAGCTGACTGCTTTTCTGTCAGACAAGTGTGCAGAGGATGTCTATTTTACCTGTTTTGGAGGCAAGGGTATTCTGGACCAGCATTGAGGGTAGATGTGGTCTGTTGGTTCGGTATGGAGCTTGCTGCTGACACAGTATGACCCTGTTTTGAAGAACGAGGCATATTGCTCCTTTGTAGCATATTTGTGCCAGGGATTTGCAGCTATTTTGGTGCTGAAAAAGCACTCTGTTTCTGCAAACCCTAATGGATCTCATTGTACCTGTGTTTACCCATTTGTAAAGTGGGCAACTTAACATTTGTGTGTCACATGGGAGTATTTGTACAGTTTGCTGAGGAGTAACTTTAAAAGCATTTGGAGGTCCTTGGTTGACAGACGCTATAAAGAAGTACTGATTCTGTGCACTATTTTACTGCTCTTCTATCCATTTTAAGTCCTGCTCAGCACTTACACCAAGATGTCAGCACTCTGCCCCTGTACAAAAGCAGCTTTGCTGACTGTTTTTATGGAGAAGTGGTATTTGTATTCTCCATGCATGCAGACACAATGCATTTAGAAATTAGACTAAAGCCACCTAATTCCAAGTATATTTAACTCACAACAGGGCACACCAGGAAGGTGCTTCCACATCCAGGCCAAATGCTGCCAGAATTCCTCATCAGTCTTTAGTGACAGAAGTGAGGAAGAAAACCAGGTCTGCTCAGGCCTGGATATTTCGAATCACAGAATCAACTCATTACTTAAGTGAGCTTTGAGTGATGAGCTTTGAAGGATGAGCATCCTTTTTAAAGGATAACAGTTGCTGCTTAGTCGGACGTTTTCCAAAAACCTTGATGAGATTTGAATGCCTGGTTCTCTGGAAATAGAATAATCCTCCAAGTGGCCTGGAAAAGACCAGACTGAACATTGTACTTCCAGAGCGACCTGTGCTGTGTTACCTTATCCCCTGGATTCGGATTCAAAGGCATTTCTTTGGACGGGCCTTTAGGGAGGCATAAAATCCTGGTGGAGGGAGCTGGAGCTGTCCGCGGTGCTGAGCGCTGCCAGTGCCGGGAGCGAGGAAGGCTCAGGGTGTGCTCAGCACGGGGCTGGCTCAGTGCTTGTCCCCCTCTCCCGGTTTGTAGTGCACTGATCTCAGCAATCTTCTTGCCAGTCAGCACGTGGGGATTCATTTGACACTCACCAGTGATTGCAATAGAATCCTGTGTGTGAAAAAACTGTACAGAGGCTTGCTCCAGAGGTACCCCAAGAGTGGCATCTTCTTAAAATACGGCCACAGTTAGGCATGCAGGAGCCAGGCTGAAAATGCAGGGCTGCTGTTCCTCTGTCTTGTTGCAGATCAGTGTGTTGCAAATAAGGGGTAACACTTATATAGGACCGCGCGCCTCTCCTTCTTTCTGTCTGGACACTGTCAGAGCTCATCTACTTGGAGGTCTTCAGCAAAGCTCATCTGAGAAGTTTTTACAGAATATGTGGAGCTGGAAGGAACCCACAAGGATCACAGAGTCCAACTCTTAAGTGAATGGCCCACGTGGATTGCAGTGCTAGCCAACTGTGCTAATCTCAGGGCTAAATTGTGGATGCCCCATCCCTGGCAGTGTTCAAGGAGCTCTGAGCAACCTGGTCTAGTGGAAGGTGGTCCTGCCCATGGCAGGGGGGTTGGAGCTAGGTGATCTTTAAGGTCCCTTCCAATCCAAGCCATTCAATGATTCTATGAATTAACTGAAAAGTTGTCAGTCATCTATTTAAGCCACACAGAAATTTCATTGAGAATTAAAGTGACCTTCATTTAATTTTGTTTATTTTACTCATGAAGTGGATTAAGTTAAATTAAATTAAAGCCATTTAAATTCCATAAGGGACTATCTTTGCAGACATTTAATGTGGCATAACTAGTCCATCTACAAAGTAAATTTACATGTAACTTTCCAAGAACCCCAGTGTAAACAGGTCTTTAATCTTTACCAAGAAAACATTTATTTGCTGTTTAAAAATATACTTTGAAAGTGTTTAAACTGATAATGAACAAGGGCACCAACTCTTCACCTGAGGAATTGGCCTGAAACAGCAAATGGACTATGAATTCCTAGTTTCATTTGTAGTAGTTTTACCTCTGTATAGACAAATCACGTTCTGTCAAGGTCTATAAGTACTTTTCTGTGGAATTTATGACCCTTGGTTCTGCTTAGAAACATGATAATCACAGATTCATAAAGGGAGGTTGGAGTCTGAGGCCTCATGTAGCAGGAAGCACTTTGCACATTCCCAGCTTTAAATACAGACATAGTTTGATTGACTGGTTAAGAATTGTGCTGAATCAGAGCCAAAGTGCTGTGGCTTTTTGTGACATTTATATGGCTTCAGGATATGGATGTTCAATGAAAACTTCAGTGACAGTCTTCCTTAATAATTTAGAACTCACAATTTTTCTTCAGAATTAATATCAGTCTGGATGATACAATCATTCTGCAAATTTGAGTCCTGGCTCTATAAGGACTTGTTTGCAGGAAGTGGCTTACAGATAACAGCTTTATTACAGGCAGCAGAAGCATTGGGCTGTAAACTTTTTTTAATTGAAGTTGCATGTCATTTATTAAGGGTATTTTTTAGCTTCCTAGGAAAACAGTGGTGTGCTTTCCAGCAATCTGAATTTTGTGAGACCCTACCTGGAGTACCGTGTTCAGCTCTGGGGTCCCCAGTACAGGAAAGTTGTGTAACTGTTGGAGTGAGCCCAGAGAAGGCAACAAGGGTGATCAGAGGGCTGCAGCACCACTCCTGTGGAGACAGGCTGAGGCAGTTTGGGTTGTTCATTTTGGAGAAGAGAAGGCTCTGAGGAGACCTTAGAGACCCTTCTAGTACCTAAGGGGGCAATGACATAGCTGGAGAGGGACTTTTGACAAGGGCATGTTGTGATGGGACAGCAGGTAAAGGCTTTAAACTGAAAAATGGCAGGTTTAGGTTGGATATTAGGAAGAAATTCTTTACTGTGAGGGTGGTGAGGCACCAAAACAGGCTGCCCAGAGAAGCTGTGGATGCCCCATCTCTGGAAGTGTTCAGGGCCACGTTGGATGGGACTTTGAGCAACCTGGAATAGTGGAAGGTGTGCCTGCCCATGCCAGGGAGGTTGGAATTAAATAATCTTTGGGGTCCCTTCCAACTCAAACCAGTCTGTGATTTATGTACTATGGGAAGCCTCTCTTCATCATTAGAAGGTGAAAAAAACATTAATGGCAACACTATCATGAAGTAATATAAAGCTGTTGATATACTTTATTACAGTCAAAGATTGATATTTTTTGGGGAAATAATGATACAAAATGAATCATTGGGGAAGACTGTGGGAAATCATGCAGTACCTTATAATTGCTGCAAAATTCACAGGTTTTTGCCACTGTAAAGAAACCCTCCACCACTAATCCTCTTTTTGGTTTTAAAATTAATATTTCTTATATTTGAAAGAATGTTTTTAAACATGAAAAATAACAAGAATTTACTTTGGCAGTTGAAAAATTTCTAATATGAGTGACTGTTTCTCTTCAATGTCATTGAAATAGCACAGAAAAAAAATCTGGTTTGTTGCCCTAGCATTCCAGCAGAATACTGTAAAGCAGCTGCAAAGAGTTACCTGAGATATGAATGTTCTATAAGTGGGGCTTTAGGAAATATGAAGTATACCTCAAGAAGGAAGAACTTTGTTAAATGCATATATATTACTCACTACTGTTATGTACATTGTCTTTTCCAAGTGTGTGGACTGAGGTTACACATGTATTTGAATATGCTGAAAAACCTCAAAGAAGCTGAAGTGAATAACCTCCAGTAAACTTATGTTAATACCTTAGTAAATGGGATGGAGGAGAAAGAAAAATCACAAAGACACATGCACTTTTGTAAGTGTTTGAAAGGAATAAAATTCTCTTCATGTAAAAAGTCATCTCTTGACTGTAATTACCAACTTGCTGTGGGTTTTAACATAGATATATAAAGAAAAAATTATAAAGGCGAAATGCATTTTATATATACATATTTATTAAAAAAGTCTGCTCCATAAGAAAAAATATGCTTGCTGAAAAGTTAAATATGCAGTTGAAGCAGACATAATTTCCCTCATCAGAGGCCTAGGTGAAAGGCAAGGCTTTGAGCCTGTAAACATTTAACTGCATGAGCAGCTTGCATCTGTATTTTGTACTTGGAGCCCACTGGAGAGTGTGTCATGTGCAGAGATGCTCACGTGGGCGAGCGTTTGCAGGCCAGGTCTTACACAATGGTGATGCAGTGAGTGTTTAGAGCTGCACTGGTCCAACCCTCCCCCCTTTCCAGCTTCAGGGATTGTGGGTCTCCCATAACTGCTCGTGTTCAAGTGCGTGTATCAAATCCTTCTTGATTGCTTGTAGCCCTGTAAAAAAGAAGCTACAGACTTTACTTATGCACGTCAAGAGGCAGGAATCCAGAATCCAGGCAGTAGAGATAGAGATAAAATGGGACCTCAGGGTGGGGCTGAGGCACATTTGGGATTAGTGTCGAGCTGTGCCTCTAAATCTTACTTAAGGCATTGTATTGTGTAAGGTCAGCCCTACTAAAACTTGTTTCAATCTCTCATTGTTAAGTATATTGATGTAACATTAATGTCCTTTCTATAAAGAAAATTCTACCATGGGAACTATTACAGCTTTTTCCTTTAACTACTCTATTTTCTGTTTTAGTACAGGACTATTTTAAATTAATTATCCTCTAATTTGTAGTTGAGGCACTCAGTGGCTGTAAGTGATAACATCTCCACAGTGCAGTTAATGTTATGCTTCTTTGTATATATAAACGCTTCACAAATGCATTTTTCTCTGACATAAATTGAATTCTAATAGTCTAAACAGGATCATTTCTGCATAGTGTTCAGCAATGCATTCCAGGTGCTTGAAAGCAATTTTAGAGAGGGTGAAAGAATTTCCACAAAACATTCATATCTTAGAATTTCTGTCAGTTTCTCCAGTAGACCCCATATCCTGTTAATAGGAAACATTGAAATGTTTTTTGAGCATGAATTTAGCTATTTAGATGCAAAGATAGCGAAGTAACATAGACTTTCTGGATTTTTGATTGAGCTTTTTAAGGCAGGTTCAGTTGGGAAATTCTAGTGAAAAACACATTCAAATTTTAAATATATATGTTTTATATGTATATGTGTCCGTGTTCCAATACACAACTTTTTAAACTCTAATGGCATGAAAGCAATAATTGCAAGAGTTATTTCTGAAAGAAACTTTCATTTTTCCGGGGTTCGAGAAGACATTTTAAAGATTCTTGGAGATAAGGCCCAGCAAGGGGTAGGTTGCACTGGAGAAAAATTTATGAGATGTCTTGAAAGTCTTGGTTTTTGGAATGAAAATCTTCCATTTAAAAAATTGCCAAGAGGTCTAGCATTTAGTGGGATTCAAAAAAACTGTGATAAATTAATACTGCAGAGTAAACTTCATATTTGCAGTGCTAATATATTGCTCTATTAGTAATCCATCCATGAGTCAAAAAGAAAAAGAAAAATTCATGGTTACTTGGTGGGGTTTTGCTCTTTTAGACAAAGCATTAAACTTTTAAAGTGCTCTCTGATACATTTTTATACATGTCTTGATTATTATCTCTCCATCATTTGTTATAATGCTTTACTGGATGATCTGGAGTAAATTTAATTTCCTTGCCAGCTGCAGTCTTCTGGCACAGAGTGATTATGTTTGGCTGTGTTTAGAATGAGAATAAAAAAGGCTTTTCATGGGGCTTCTCAGACCTGTGTTGTTGTGCAGAGAACTGAAGTAGGAACTTGTTGGAGTAGAGACCCTGCAAAATGGGAAATGACACATTCAGCTACAGCAACAGAGTTCCTGTGCTTCAGTGACCTTACAAGAACTCTGAAGGAAATTGCTTCTTTTTGCCAATACTCAGAATATAAACCACATTAATACTGCAGGCAAGATCACTGAAACTCCAACAGCAAGAGAACAATCTGAGATTTTTTTTATCAATTCTTCATCCAGGATGATGTCGTTAAAAGAAAGGAAAAACCTTGATCAGCAGTTCAGTGACACAGATGCGATTACCAAAAGTGTCAGGCTTAGCAGAGCTCTCATTGGAGTCAGCAACATTATGGGCATGGGGAACTCGTGTGTTTTAAATAAGCAGTTTGCAAATGCATGTCCCATGGGTGTATTTCTGAGTCTCAATGGATCATCTTGCCCTTCTCATAATTTCTTTTGATTATACCATGCTAACGTTGGCTGTTCTGAAATGTGGTGTAGGTATATCCCAGTATTGCTACTAAATCTGTTCCCTTACTAGCAGGCATTTATCTATATCCCCAGTGTGACTGCATCTTCAGGAGTAGCTTTGCACTGAGAATGTTTGTCCCCCTGACCTTTATGTATTGTGAAAAAAACCCTTAGAAAACAGAGGAAAAGATAAACACAGCATGATAACAGCAACAATTCAGCAAGCTTCAGTCTTTCCTAAATGCAAATCAGCATAATTAAATTCTGTGGTTAATGACAGACTATACAAGCCTGATTTAGCAGATCCTCTAATGAGACCCTTGGGACTGGCAAACAGAAGAACACTGCCCTCTGAGGTTATTAGGACAGAGCATCCTCACCTAAGATTCTGGAGCCACTGCTGTTGGAGTGGGAAGCCAGGATGCTCAAGATAGCCAGTCCAGGTTTCCAAGTGCAAGTAAAAGCTAAGAGAAAGAGTGGAAGGGAAGCACAGCACCCTGTCATTGCTCCCATAGTTACTGCCTGCTTACTCAGTCCAAGACAAGGGAAATTCTCCCAAAAAGAAAAAGCAAAGAGTTTGGGCCTCTTCCAGTATGTTATATAACAACAACAACAACAAAAAATTCCTTCTTTTTGCCTGTAATCAGAAGGCTAATGACAAATGTGATTTCATTTGCATTGTTGAGCTTTAAACATTTTTTATGTCCTGTTCAGAGAAAAGTCCTTTTGATTTATTTTATTTCCCTGTGACAATTCGGTGTCATCTGTCAGAGATCTGCAACCAGTGCCTTTTTGGTACTGTACTTCCAAGTGTGTTGCCAAAGAAGTTAACTGTGGGGAAAGAATGCCATTTCCTACATGTTAGAGTCCAGGGCACACATAAGCAAACAGCCTTGAACTTTCACTTTGAAGTCAGAGTTGACAGTCATATCTGCAAGCTGTGAAATAACCGTGACACTGAAAAGCATTAAAGGGATTAACATGCAAATATGGGCACTAGTCTAACAGTTTGTTTCCAAATTCCCACAATCAGAGCAGTTACAATAGACTTCTGAAAGTAGAGCAGGCTTTGCCCACAGGACAGGTTTATAAGATCACTGCAGAAGCTTATTCACTCGTGCTGGGTCTTATCACTCTGATGTGCTGATTTGACTTCTACTCTAGGATGTAAATTCTCTTTCAGTACAGCTCCAGTTTCAACTAAAAGTAATGTCAGAGCTCTTTGGAATGTGAAGTCTGGGTTAAAAAAGGTAGCTGCTTTTGTTAGCTGCATGTATTTAGAAAAAGAAAACCAAAGAACCGTCCCCGCTTTGTTCATATTAGTTATTGTTTATGAGTTTAGCAATGGTTTCTACAGCACCTAGCACAGCAGAGCACAGACCTAAGTGAGGGTCTTGTATGTCCTACCCCAACAGTGGCTGCCATAACCTTCCTGATGACACATCTTTTGAGAGAGAAAGAAGTTAGTCTGAATTACGCATTCTCAGTGTTTACAAAATAAAATTACATTTTCAAACAGTAACAAGTAAAAGAAGCAAACATTGAGGGTAGAGGATAAAGCAGGTATTTCAAAATTGCTCAACATTATAAATTATCACCAAGCTTTTTATATTAAGAAGTAGTTTTGATGGAAAGGACATGAAATTGTTGTAAATTTACATGTTGGCAGTTTCTCTTTGATTGAAGGCTTTTCCAGTAGAGGGAAGTGGGAATAAGGAGAGCCATTTAATGATGTTTAAGGATGGAGATTGGAAAAGGTTCCTTGGGAGTGGAGAATTAATCTGTCCTTGCTTGATTTACCAAAGAACCACATACTACTTTTCTTAAAATTAAGCTGGGAACTAATGGTTTTCTTGGAAAATATATGGGACTGAATGATAGAAAACAATTTCTCATCCTCCCCAAGCCCAATTCCCCATGAATCCTTATTCCTTGATGGCTACCCACAAGAATTCTTTGGTCTTTTTCCTTCAGTCTGTCCCCAGTGTTATGGGTAAAGTTCTTGAGTCCATCTCGTTCCCCACTTGCCCCTTTTGTGTTTTGATTGTGGGATTTGTTTCATTCTTCATCCATAAGACCTTTCTCTTTCCCACTGCTTGTTCTTGAGGGATTGGCACATTCTCCAGCATGATGGTGAAAAACATGTTCCACCACACAGCACAAGGTGCCAGGGCTGCAGAATCTTAGGAGCTGCCTGCTGTGTTGGAATCTGCTGGGAGAGCTTTTGTTTTGAGTTCAGTAAAATTCTTTTAACTGGTGAACCTGACTGAACAGCTAAAGCAAAGATATTGTGAGATGTGGGTCATGATATAATAATTACCTTTATTTATGAATGACTGTGTATGAATTTAGTGCCTGTGAGGCCTAAGTTACAGAGCAGGACTCACATGGTGTTCAGAGCAGAATGAAACTACGGTAACTGGCCCAAAAACCCCCATGACTTATGATTTACAATTCAACTGGTAGCAAAAATTAGTCTCCAAAATGACTGTGGTTTCAGAAAAAGGAATTCACAAGGAAATGGGAAATCATCAATATGAAGGCAGATGAGAGCTGAGCAAATTTGGGTAAGAAATCTACCAGTTTGAAAGTAGTCATCTGGATGTAAATGATTTTTTTAAACTACACTTCATTAATACATTGCTTGATTAAATATTTCGTGTGTCTGGTCCTAATTTGTTGGAAATTTACTTTTCTTCTAAAAAGTTCTTTTCCAAGCTCAAATTTATCAAAAATAATCACATCATTTTGCCTGTTAGAGAAGTTAGTAATAGTTACTTATATTCAGTATGTTAGGATCAAGATCTACTTTCATACATATTGACAATTACTTTCTTTTCTCCTGAAAAGTTTAAATACTGATTGCTAGGTGTGTGTATGTATGTACATAGACTTTTTTTTTGAGTCCATTAAAAAAATCTCCAAATGAAGACATTTCAGTATTCCAAAATGAGCTCTTCATTTCTCATCCAACTGACTGATGAGATTAACTCAATTTTGATGTACATACAGTGCTAAAGAAATACATCATTTCTCTAGCACAGCATTAATGTCTAATTTTCAGCATTTTCAAGTGACAGTTGAATTTTTTTTTTTTTTTACAAGGTTGAGCCTCCTGCTGGGGAGTAAAGTGCTGTATCACTGAAGGTAGATGTCAAAGCAGAGTGCTCTTAGTTTTTTTTATTTCCCCTTCCTTCCTGATAAGGCACAAAGCAGCCTTAAGGGCCTATTCTCCACTGGGAAATCTAAAGGTGTCCCACTTGTTCATCTACAAATGATGAACTATCAGCTGACAATAGTGTTTTAAACCTCAATCCTGAGTAACCCTGCTGGGAGCAGGTCTAATCGGCATGGCTGTAATGGCCTAGAGGTGATGGAATTTCCCAAGTGTAGTCAAAACTAAAGGTTATGTGGTGTTCTCTCATTGTGTTTTTTAGGACTATCAGGGGTTTCGTTTTATTTTCTTTGGGCTCAAGGGCTTTATATATAGTTTAGATATTAGCTTTATTCAGTGCTGTAGTCAGTGTCCTCTAAAGTTGCTTGCAGCCTTATCCAGAAAAGAGGGAATGGATGAGGATCTCCTTGTTCCAGCATAATAAATCCCAGCAAACCAGCACTAGCTTTGTAAAGGTCTCTTCTAACTGGGAAATGTCACTACTATTGTTTCATACCTTAATGAATTTGTAAATTGATATTGGGTAACTTGTGAAGGAGGTTGGTGTAAAGAAGACACCTAGAATGAAGTGACCAGTTCTAAAGCTAAGAAGGACTAATTTCTTGGACCTGGTCCTGGCATACCATACCTCTCTAGGCAATGCTGAGAACTACAAGGAGGGAGAAAACACAAAGCTTGATTGCAAAGAGGATTTACTGCAGAGTTGCTACAGA
>JAWWMO010000083.1:6498736-6661475 GCA_035047845.1 Dendrocincla fuliginosa
GCAATGCTGAGAACTACAAGGAGGGAGAAAACACAAAGCTTGATTGCAAAGAGGATTTACTGCAGAGTTGCTACAGAGTAGATATAAACCTTATTTACTATTTCATAGGCCAGATCTATTTTATAATCAAACTGTAATTGTGTGGTTTTTAGAAATTAGTGTCAGGGTCCTCTTGACCTAGGAGAGGCCGGGATAGATTTGAGTGAACAACAATTAGCAAATTCATAATTATGTTGTAGAGAGGGTATGCTGGAAACAGAACAGGCTGCTGTTTCAAGCTGGAATGAGTTATCTAAATTAAAGGGGACTTAAAGAAGAGCACAAACAAGGAGAATAAATGTAAAATACAGGAATTTTTTACTAATGTCCTTTTTGCTCTATGTGCTTTTTTCCTTTTGGAAGACTGATTAAAAAATGTTTTATATTGAAGTCCTATAGTCATTTTAATCAACTGGCTTTTCAGATATTCTTTGGAAGAGCTTAGAGATGTCAAATGCAGTTACTCTTGTTGAGCTAAGAGTGCTGGAAGATGGAGGAACACAGAGAGAGAGTGACTGATCCCAATGTGGTTGAAGCAGGTGGTTTTGCTCAGTGTGGTGCAGAAATACCAGCGTGTCATCTCAAATATAAATTAAAGAAGGATTCCTGGGGCTGTGTGGCAGAGGTCTCCTGGGGGTATGACACTGTCTTTTTCTAATAAAAACCTCTCCCCAGTAGGATGAGTGACAACTTATTTCTGTATTTTTTATGAACCAGACTCCTCAAACTTCGTACACTTTTTCATTAAAAGCTGCAAAGTTTAGGGAGGAAACATAAACCTGGATTTTATTTTTACATCAGAAGCGACTAGAAGGTCACCCTTTGTGATTTCAGCAATTCAGATGTGGTTTTGAACTTTAATTCTTTTTTAACAGGAGTTACTCTGTTCTTGCAGGATGGTGATTACATGTATGAAACAACTTTTAAATGTTCTGTGGGCAAAAGTTCACCAGACTACCAATTTACGAAAACCATTTAAATCATTCTTGTGAGGAATTCAATTTAGATTTCAATAAATTAATTTCTTTTAACTGAATACAATTAATTTTAGCTCATTTAGTAAAACAGAAAATATGCTTTCTTAAAAGCATTTTCACTTCTGTGATGCTGCTCACCCACAGAGATAAAACTTGATTTTCAAAGGAGAGTAAATAAGTTCATGCCAGTTATTCAGCTGGGAAACAGCCACCAAAGAGGTGACATGAGCAAGACACACATAGACAAGTCATCTACAGTGTTCCTTATTCTGGGCCTCCTTCAGAGTCAGTGGAGAGAAATTGGCATGTGTAGGGTATAGCTCCTCTGACCTATTTTAGATATCTAAATTAGGAAGAGAAGCATCCTGCTTCATGTGAGGGCTTTTGGCTATCCAGAAATATCCATATCTCTAAGTTGGGGAATGGTTCCTCTGTTACTCTTTGCAATCCTTCGCTTTTCAATGTGCATACTAGGTGTGTTAGATAATAGCTGAGCAGGAATCAAGGTTTTCATACTCTCAAGATATTCCCAGTCCTTGCAGAAGAACTTGACCATCTTTGTTTCAGGTATCTGCTTGAAGTTTTGATTCAGTGTTTGGCACAGCACAGGGAATGGGGTGAGGAGTCAGGAGTGATAGTGACTGACTGAGGTGGTTGTCTGCATTCTCCATGGCACATCCAAGCACCTTCCTGCCCTGTCACTTCTTACCTTCGTCCACATGTGAAGTTTCTAGTTCCTAAGGAGCAGTGTGAATGGCTGCACTCTCATCACAAGGTTTTGCAGTCCAAGGCAGTCTAAAACTACCTCCTCCACTCCTGCTCCCATGGCTTGTGTGGTCATAGTGCTCATGCCAAGTGATACCAGCTCATTGATCCATCTGAAACTGAGTGTTATTTTCCTTCACTGCATCTGGCTGGTTGAACGAACTGTTCTGATGTTCTGAGACACCCTGGGTCAAGTAGGCACATACAGCAAAGAGGCTGGAGAAAGAACCTTTCCATTCAGTGTTGATGTAGTGTTAGATGAGCCTTGAACATGACTTAACAAAGGGAACCTTCTGGGTTTAAAGATGGTTTAGTTTCTTTAACTGTATTTTTGCTTGGTTAATGAGCTATTAGTTGCGCTTGCAAGGCAACGTTAGCAGTGATAATGTAAACAGATGAACTGGTTCAGTTGACAGTAGCCCACATGGTACGGATGGCGCAGTGTGACACAGCCTGCATAGTTGCGTGTGCACTGACTGCCTCAGTTTCCTGCCTATTTCTGAGATGAAGGGTGTTCAACAGAAGAACAAAAAAATAAGCAGAAGTTGCCAAATTAATGAGCAGTGTGTCTACCTTGGAACCAACCAGGGTGAATGCTGACACACATATCAATGGTTAATCAATCGCTGTAGCAATGCAGGGAAATAATCAATGCTGCAAGAACTTTCATTTTCCACAAATGAAAAGCAACGTAACTATAAAAGGTTAAATGTACTTCCATTGCTACATAGATCTTAATTTCAGAATAAATATTATTTCAGAATAAAAATGATTTCATTTAAGATTAAAGTGCATGCACTGGAACAGTATCAATTTATCTGTAGCTGTGTATTTTTTTTCTGCTTTGTAGCCACAGAAGTTAATTTTCCCATATAGCTGAATACTGAAATGGGCTGACTTTGAAGCCAAAATACAGCTGTAAGTGAGATGTGATACAGTGTGAAAATTGATCTGAATGTCACAGCTTGTAGAGGACACAGGTACCTGTAATGTCCTACTCTTCAGCCTCCAGCATGATGGAGTAATCACTTTGAACATTATCCAGAGTAGAGGGCCATCTCACACAATTTGCTGAAAATCAGTTCCTGTGTAGGTGTTCCTGCTAAGCAAGTACCTCATTTAAGCTTCATGCTGATTAAGGAGGTCTTTCTATTTACAAAGATATTAAAATGAGCTTGTTCATTTTTTTCCTAGTAGATTAACAGATACTTTGTCTCTGGGGAAGAACTTCATTATTATCAGTTTCATTTGTTAGCAAATAATAAAGTTGCATTTATTACCAAGTAACTAAGGAGAGCTGCCTGGTGTCTTAGACACTACAGACACAGGGAATAGGCAGCTCTTACCCTAAAAGTGTATGGTCTGTGAGAGGTAGTTTTGTGGTAAAAAGGTCAGGAGTCCACATTTTAGACTTCAGACAAGCACTAAGACAGTGTTACGTGCACAGAGCAGAGCAGTGCACTTCCATAACAACTTCTGGGATGTTTCACAGTGGTTCTGCTTGTTCAGATGGGACTTAGCTAAAAGCAAAGCAATGAAGCAAGTGTGAAGTGAAGCCTGGGGGCAGAAGGTGAGAGGCAGAGGTGGAGGGAGCTTGAGCATATTAGTGCACAGTGGTGGAAATCCAGTCAGCCCTGTCAGTGTTTCTGTGAACTGTCAATGGCTCCTCATGTATTTGCTTCCACAATTGTTTCTGTTTCCTGGGGAATCTGAAAGACTCTTTGCAGCTTTTCCTGGTGCTCTTTGCTGGAGAGGAGACACTGCACAGCAGAAAAGCAATCCTCAGTTTATAGATCAGAGGAGAGAGAAGCTGTCCTCATAGGACGCCTCGTTATTGTCCCCATCTTTCTCTGATCCACCTCCCCATCTGGTAATATGAAGAAAATCTCAAGTAGAATTGCTTCTGGCTTGCTGGTAAAACAGGAGTTTTCTCTTCAGCAGTTATTTCTGTTATTTCAGCTTTCACTATGTGTTGCAGGGATTTTATGGAATGTAAACATGTTGCTAATGTTGACAATATTAATTGCATGTAATTTCATGGGCAGCATCCTCTCTGTAGGGGCAGCAGACAAAAGAAGGAGTTTGGGAAATAGACCTGGAGGTGTTAAGTGAAGTGAAGTGAAGGCAATCACCGAGGTGTTCCAATCAAAAATGACAGCATTCTGTTTTAATTCAGAGTGTCATGACACCTTCTGCAGTCCTGCTGATGACACGTGCCATAAAACGTGCATCAGGATCAGAGCTGATTCTATGATGAGATTGCAAAGCAAGAAATACCAAGCCTGAATCCCAGTTCTGACAGCTCTTCCCACTGACCTAGAGGATAATTTCTTGTCCTTCATGTTTGCTTACTTCTAGGGCAGTGTGTGACCCCCAGCATCCACACGCTGCCCGATGCCTATGCCTGGATCATAGACAGCACTTAAGCCCTAAATGAGAAGCTCTGTTACTGCAAAGGAGGGTGTGCTAATGTGGCGTTCAGTCACCAGCCCTGTGTTGGTTGGTCCACTCCTATTTAAATCTTCAGGAAAAAAGCAAGACATCATCATTAACCTCTCTATCCCTGCTCCCACGCAGTGGCAGGTGGATAAAAATGGGTTATTAGACAGGTGTATAGCAGTAGTATTTATTGCTTTAGGACTCCAATGCAGGTAATAAAATGCATATCGATATTGGCCCTCATACAGCTATGCATAAGAAAACTCTATTGTGTGAGAAGGGACAATTTCTCATTCCTTTCTATTAAATGTCAGTGAAATCATGAGCTTAGTGAGACCTCATAGGTGTGGCTGTAGTAAAAATTATGAATGTTAACAATTAGGGCTGTATTTAATTGAGCAGGGTTCCTTTGATACCTTAAGTGCAAAGTTGTTTCATGCCAGTGACTGTCACCACAAAGGATCCATCTCATTTGGTGATACTATTTCCAAATAATGGATCACTTAGCAATAAAGAAAACTGCAATTATCACTTTAAATCTTTGAAATGTGAGACAAATTTTGACTGATGTGAGCTTTCATTCTCCCTCCCTACTGCAGCCAGGGAGCCAGTTGATAATACCAGTACTTACATGTCACCTCACCCTTAAAAGCAGCTTCTGATAGGCATCTAGCACAAGGATTTTTTATTTTCTGGGGTTTATGGTATAGAAGAGAGATTCAGTGTAACTCTGTACAGATATCTTTCTGAAGTGCATTGGTCTGGGGTTAGATTTCAACATTTCTATATAAGAAAGAATATCTGAAAAGCAAATGCAAAGGTCACATATTCAGTCTTTTAGTGAAATGGATCTCTCTGTGATAAACCTGTTCGCTATTATAAAAGTTATCTTTTAGAGGAGTATATTGAGAAAGAAGGAATCATTTGATTAGCACACTTAGAACACTTCCTTAAAATCTCTTATTAACCTATATTGTTTCTCTAGGCAAATTCAGGGACAATGTACATGTAAATCTATTGTTAATTATGGAGTTTGGGGTTTGGATAAAGTTTGCATGACAATTGCAGGGAACTGTAACTGACTATGTAAAAAACTCTACATTTATATTTTACTCTGAGAACATGCTTAGAAACTAAGTCTGTGTGGAGGAAGCTGCTTAGGGAGTGCTTCTTCATTTTTATTGGTGATACTTCTTTTTAATCAGTAAATATTGGCCAAATTATGATTGCCTTTGTTTTACCTCTACAACTCTAAAATAATCATGCCAATGAAAAATCAGGGAAAATCCCTATGCCATGAATTTTTGTAGGCAAGTTGGGAAAAGGAGCTACCTACATGCCCCCAAATTAGAACTTTTTATAAAGAAATACTAATTCATCTCTTCCTGACGTAAGCAGAGAATCAGGATAAAACTGTGCAAAGGTTCCTGTAACAAAGTGTAATGATTACTAGCACACAGACATACCACAGAATGCCTGGGGTATTACAACGAAAAACAGTTTGAACTTGTAAAATGCATCAGTTCTACAACATTATCTTGTTCCTCTGAGTTACATGTGCTGAATGGAATAATTGGGTCAGTAATCAAGAGCTGAAACTTTATTGATAGATAATAATCCACTTTCTGGCAATGGTTGACTCCTATGAGGAGTCAACATGAGCTGCATTGATTAACAAAATGCGAGACTGCATCTTGACAGGAACTTGCACTTGTGACTGTAAAACAATAGATTTATTGTAAATTGCACAGACTAACAAATGAGACAGCAGGAATAAATTGATACTTGAGCATTTTCAGATCTCTTGATGGAAATCTCTCTGTACCATGAACAATAAGCTACTCTTCTTCACTTCTGTCTCTAAGGGAAAGGAAAACAAACCTGTGTGGCAGAGAACAAGCAATGGATGTTCAAGAAATGGTTGTTAATAGTACACATCGGTACCTAAATTATTAGTCTGCATAAAGAATTTATGGAGTGGTGAGACAAGACATAAATAATGTACTTGGTAAACAACTGACCTCCTAGAACAGATAAGAAATTCAATAAACTGTGTCTGGTAAGATCATATATATGCTTAACTTATTAAAAGTATATCCAGAAATTCCTTTGGGTAAGGTCTGAGAAGTTCTGAGCTAGGCTTTGCACTTTCACTGTTCTCAGAGCTGTGCAACTTTTCTGTTACTGCATATTGTAGCTACTAGCAAAAAGCTGCCAGGGAATTTGGAACAGATGTAAAGTTGTGAGGTTGCTTCCTTGAACCTTGGGTATCACTCATCTTTTCCTAGGTAGGACTGGATTGACATCCCTGTGTAGATTAGATGGCAGGGGGGATGAGATCACAATGCCTTGATAGTCTGAGTTTTTGGTGTGGATTGTGAGGTGGGAACCTCGTATTTGTAATGATTTTGCTAAAGGAAAAGAAAAAATCATTTGATGGAGTTTTTACTGGCTTTATTTATAGACTCTCATTACAAAGTAAATACCTGATGCAAAAATAATTAAATATTGATTATGGAAAAATATATAAACATTGCCCAACTTTGTACTGTTTTGTAACTGGGACAAACCAATTCCAGGAAGAAAAATTGTGTTGTAAAAGCAAAACAAAAGCAGCAATTATAAATGAACGCAAATAGAAATAAAAAAAAAAGAGTCACAGAAAAATCCCTAGCTAAGCAAAATGTTTGCATTCATGATAGGATTTTCTTGCTGACTTCAGGAAAAGAAGGTTAGGAGCAAAGGTGCAAAGTTTGACAAAAGATGTTACTTAAACTGTCAAGGCAATTCTGATGAGCCTGTCAACACTGCGTGGATGCCTAATCTCACATGTGATGCCATAAATTTGGGCTAATTTATTCATGGCGAATTACTCTGCCAACATCAAATGTTTATTCTGAGAGCTCCTTTACTGATATACAACCTTAGTGCAAACACAGAAATCTATTCCATGAAAATTTTTTTAGCACATTTTGGCAGTAAATGCCTACATTCAATCATAACCATAAAAGCATCCTCTTGGTCCGGTTGTGAATGCTTTCTGTTGATCAGTTGTGCTTCTTCAGAGGCAACAAATCCAGGTTCAGTAGGGCATTCTTAATGCTTCCTACCTCCTATGTAAATCTGTTCCTGAAAGGTTCTTATAACTCTGATCCTGCGCACAACACCAAGCTGCTGTGGGCGCTTGGTGGACATGAAGTCTGAAGGACTTTACAAATGATGCCATATACTATGTTGTGCTTTAGATGGGATGATTGTTTAATGAGAAGCTTGACTTGACCTGGCAATGTGCTGCTTGCAGCCCAGAAACCCAGCTGCGTTTGTGTGCCCAAAGCACCCTGGCCAGCACTTTGAGGGAGGGGATTCTTCCCTCTACTCCACTGTTGTGAGACCCCACCTGGGGTGCTTCATCCAGCCCTGAGGCCCCAACATAAGAACTACATGGAGCTGTTGAAATGAGTCCAGAGGAACGTCATGAAGATCCTCAGAGGGCTGGAGCATCTCTCCTATGGAGAAAGGCTGAGAGAGTTGGGGTTATTCAGCCTGGAGAAGAGAAAGCTCCAGGGAGATCTTACAGCACCTCCCTGAAGGGGCTACAAAAGAGATGGAGAGGGACTTTTTATAAGGGCGTGTACTGACTGGACAAGGAGTAATGGCTTCAGACTGAAAGGGCAAGTGTAGACTAGGTATTAGGAAGAAATTCTGTACTGTAAGTGTGGTGAGGCAATGGCAGAGGTTTTCCAGAGAAGTTGTGATTGCCCCATCCCTGGAAGTGTTCAAGGCTAGTTGGATGGGGCCTTGAGCAACCTGGTCTAGTGGTAAGTGTTCCTGCCTGTGGCAGCAGGTTAGAACTGGATGATCTTTAATATCGCTTCTAACCCAAACCATTCAGTGATGATTCAATGAAAATTTTAAACCAATTTGTTCATTACTCCAAAGAAAATGTGCAATGTGATTTGATGCATTATAGGTCTCTTTTAAACTCTTCTCTTGATTATGTGTAAACTAGTTTCATGATTTCAACCTTTGACAATCAATACACTGCAAATTCCAATAGATAATGATAGATTTTGAAAATTAAACAGTTAAATCAAACTTTTATTCCTAAATCAGGCAAGCAAATTTAAATTTATTCAAAAATCATCTCTACTATCATTCTCCCCTTCTACTTTATTAATTCTAATACACTACAATAATTAATTGGATCTGTAACAATAACTGTTTTCTAGAGATAAGGATCATGGTCAATGTGTTCAGCTGAGTTTCATTCAGTCTCATGGCCAACTTTTCTTCCTGCTTGTCCAATTTATGTTTTGGAAGCAAAGGTAGAGAGTTTTTGGGTTTCCACTCCCCATCCACATCCCCTATGGAGTATTGATTTGTTGTCCCATTTAAATACAGCGTTCAATATTCAGGTGTGTAAGTGTGACATAAATAAAATTACTTAGCTGAGTCAAAGGGACTGTCCAGGGAGCTGCTGTCTTTTATGGTACGCTTGGCACCAGCATAAATATTATCAGTTCATTATCCCAACCAAACCATGAACCACTTCAGGCTTGTGAGCGATGGGTTGTCTCAAAGAACGGAGAGGAGGAATAAGAGCTGAGCATTGCTGCTGCTCTGGGTGGGATGAGGGTTTGAGGCAGCCATACCTTGACATGGCTGTGACTGGATCACTCCTTTTTGCTGCCACACAGAGCTGGGGAAAAGAGTATAGTTTCCTTGAATGGGGATAATCACAGAGTCAGAATATTCTGAAGTGGAAGGGACCCGCAAGCATCATTAGAGTCCAACTCCTGGCCTTGCGCAGGAGAGCCCCAGGAATAATGGTGGTTTTTTATTTTGTTGAGGAAGGTGATGGAAGGCTGATGAGGAAACTGATGAGAAGACTCAGGGTGCAGGAACAAGATCCATCAGAGCCTTCAGCCGTAGAAGGAACCTGGAGCAGGGTGAGCCTTGACCTGACTGGCAGGGAGGATTTTCCATCTGTCTCTCTCCAGCTTTGCCACAATGTCAGTGATAATTTCAGCTCAGTAGAAGCTGATCACTATCTCCTCCTCTTCCTCCTCCTCCTTGGCCTCAACACCTCTCAGCAGGCTGGAAGATGCCCTGCCCTTGCACCCTAGCCATGAACCTCCCTGTCTGCTCACCTCAGTTCCCTGCAGCCTTCCTGGGCCTGGGCATGTCCAACCTCCTGCTAGTTTGCCTGCCCAGGGGAAAGACCTCCCAGGGATTTTTCTGTGGAGCAGCTTTTCCAGCTCCAGTTTCATCTCAGTGCCAGGGCAGCTGAGACTGCTTGCTGTGAGGAGCCACCTCAGCGAGCACAGAGGGGGTGAGTTATGCCAACCCAAGCTGCTTTTAAATACAGCAGCAAGACTGCGTGTTGTAAAACAGAAGGATAAATTCATCTCTGCGATGCAGTTTCAGTGTTTCAGCAACCTACAAATTACTATGGACATTGTATTTCTCAGTAGTGTATCATCCCCCAGCTCCTGGTTCCCCTCAGGTGGGAAAGCAGAGTCAGAGGAAAGTGGTGACAGGGGGAGGACAACAGCTACCTCAGCAGGACTCGCACCACTGCCCATTGGGAGCAGTGTGGGGAGAGGTGAAGGGAGTGGGAAAATCCAACTGATGGGGGCAAGTCCCTTTAGGTGTTCAGCAGAGCCACCCTATGGTCCCCGTGCTGAGTGCTGAGGGAGAGGGGCTGGTGCCTCTTCTGGCTTGGGCTGAGGCCTCCCAGGCTCCTCACGTTTCTGAGCGTGCCTTTCCCTGAGGAGCAGAAAGGCTTAAATCTCAGCCAGCATTCAGGGAGGAGGGGGAGTCAGTTTTATTCCCAGACAGTGATCTGGAACTGTGCATGGTGCCAAGCAGGACGATGTAAGGTCAGCTGGTTATTTATTTTCTTGATGGATCCTTCTTGTGGATGCCACCCCTCTTCACCCTTCTGATGCTGTTGCCAGATTTTGATGTAGTACATTTTAATTAGTGCATGTGTGTGGGTTTTTTTATTAGTAAACTATTATACAGCATCCTTCCTATTTCTTGCTGATGCTCTTTCACGAGAGATGTGAAGATCACTGAACCTGAAGTTAGTCTTAAGATTTAATTTATCACCTGCACATCTGGAAGACCAATTACCTGAATGCCTTTAAATGAAAGGCAAATCTTTTTTGAGAATTAACCTGAAGGTAGCAGGAAAACCATTCCCCAGGATAATGTCTCTGTAATGCTTCACTTGGGTTAAAATGCTGGTGTTTTTCATCCCCTAAGCACTTGGCTAATAGAAGGTAATAATTGGGTTGATTATAATGTTTAGTTTGTTTTGTTGGTTTATTCTGTTTCCTACTGTGAGAAACATATTTAAAATGGCTTTAAATTGTTTGATTTTGTGGCTTGAAACCAAAATTAATCATAAGCCTCTTTTTTCTTCTTAATATAATGAAATGTTTCAAGTTGTAACATCCAGCCTGTGTTGTATGCCATCTCATGCAAGCTGCATGCTTCACGGAGTTAAATAACAGAGTTAGGGCTTTTAATCATAAGTAATGACAAAGACAGAAGCAAATTAAGAGCTGCAGGCAAGAACAGAATAATGTGTCCTGGTGAGTTTTGAGAATTGATGGTTTATGTGCTTATTTATACTCCAGGGGAACCTGTGGGCTCTGCTCATGGAAGAATGGCCAAGTGTGGCAGACACAGATTCAGGATGTTCCTGATGGACCAAAGTAAAAAAAAAAAGTGGATGAAATACAGAGATTGAGAAGGGGATGGTATAACAGAAATACACCCTGTTATATTTTTTAGGAGAGTAACTGTGAGCACAGCATAGCTCTGTGGATGTTACTGGCATTTGGGAGCATCAGGAGTGCATGAGTTTCAGTAATGGCTCCTTGAGGCAGCTGGGTGGGGTGTAGGAGCACAAGGATATAGCAATGCACACAAAAGACACAAGAGCTGCAGAGGAAAAGGTGTTTAAACTCACACTGTCCAGGTGATATGCAGAGATGGTAACATCATTCTAGGCAGGAAAAACTCATTGTTGCACTTGAATTTAAAAACAAACAAACAAATAAATAAAGCTTTAAGCTATATTGCAGAAAATGTCAGCTCTTGCCTTGAAGGTGAGCACACAGTTGCAGAGCCCCAAGAAGAGACTTGCCAGCTGAACCTTGCTGATAGTTGCAGATTTGTGAAAAATCAATGGACACAAAATGAATTGATCGAATTTCAAATAGTAAAAATTTATATTAATATTTATTAATGTATGTGTCTATCAAAATATGCTATTTCAGTGCAATTAGACTGTGTTTGGCTGATCACTTGACTCGTTATCATTTCCAGCCTGCCTCTCTAATACTTTGTGCTTGAGGCAGTCATTAACAGCCTGGGCAAGGAGCAATAGCCCTCTGCCACATCAGAATTGTTGTGATTTACTCTCACTTTATATGAGTGGAAATCATTTCACTTTCTGGGAAATAACCTGAGAGGATTTGGGAGTCCTGAAACTAAAACAGCCATAGGCTAAAGGAACTTTTTTACCCTGATGTGATAATTTGGGCTGATATTCACTCCATACTATAGTTTACGAACAGACAAAATTTCTGCTGTTTCTCTAAAGCTTTCCTGCTGCTACCTGTGCACCACCATGCAACTCCCATGCAGTGTCCTATGTAGTTCTTGTGTTTGCCAATTTGTAGTACATTTTTGAATTTTCTGTTAATAACAAACCCTTTGGATTACCCACACCTTGTCCTCTGGGAAACACTGATTAATCATTTCCTGTTATTATTGGTGCAGTAGAGGACTTTGTTACTGGCTGACACTGTAGTGATCCTTAAGCCTGAGTTCTGCTCCTTCTACATAATGCAAGTAGAAGGCTTTTTGCTTACCCTGATCACCCTTTTTTGTCCATTTTTTTTGTATTTACTCCAGCAACGTTCTCCACTGTTCTCTCCACTCCCCACTTCTCCAAGTCCATAGCTGTGTAGTACAATGTGTTTTATACTGCTGTTTAGCTTGTTTCCTTTGTGTGACTGTTTCAGAGCTGGCAGCAGCTCAGATTGTCTGTTTGCAATGGCTCTGTGTTTTTGGCTTCTTTGCCTCAGTAGGATGCCTCCCTGGTTTGAGCTTCTTTTAACTTCTTTCTTGGCTTGATGGTAATTTTCATCCTAGGCTGTCTGTTTTGAAGAGCAAGATCCTGACTTTCTGTCTGCTGGAAGGAGATAACTGCAGTGTTTCAATGTTCTTGAGCAGGGAGTCCATATTTTCCCCTCTTGCCTTTGCAGTTTAGTCTCGTGGTTTTCTTTACTGACACTTCTGCCTTCCTCCATGGACAAACAGGAAAAACTGGAGCCACAACATTTTTATGTTTCAACATATTCTGATTGTGTCTACTTTAGTGTCCTGTCTGAACTCAACATAACAGATATACCTCTGGCAGATTTTTCCAGTTGCAAAACTCTATGCCTGAACATCTCCAGATCTCCCAGATTAGAGAAACTAGAGCAGTAACCTTGGACCTGACAGTTCCCCATGCAGTGCTGCAGAAAGTGGATGCAAGTCAAAGTCCTCAATGTTCATAAGCTTTTGGTTTGGTTTGGTTTGGTTTGGTTTGGTTTTTTGTCATTGAAAATCTTGATTCCATGGTATTTTTCAATGACTCCCATGAGTTCTGTGTTTCACCTACCTCCTGGGATATATGGTATGGTTGCTTCTAGCTCTGCTTTGGTGGTTTTTAGTTCATTGCCTCAAAATATTTTTTTTTTTTTATTTCAATGCAACACAACATAAACCCTTTGGTTCTCCCTCCTGCATCACATTAAATTTTCCTAATGTTTTACTGCAATTAAATCCATAGTTTGTGCTTCCCAGCACTGGTTGGTTCTCCTACATGTCAGCTGCTGTGAGCTTTACGCAGTACTTGCTCTTGTTTTTTGTGACTCTCCTATTGACATCTTGCCTTTGCCCATTGGCCTCAACGTGGCTTTATTGTCTATTGGCAGCCCTTGCTCACAAGTATTATGGTCTGCTGTTACTGCCTTGTCAGTGTTGTAGGGAGAACTTTGCAGCTGGCTGTTCAATCCTGCTGGAACAGAATTGGTCATCGACCCAACAGCATATCTGCCAATGTGGTGATTGAATTGTTGGCAGTTCTTTCCTATTGTGTCCACAGATTGATGGTCCTGGGATTTGCTGAAGTCACATTGTGTAACTCTGTTTAATTGAAAATCTCTATGTCTTCAATAACTGCATACATTGCTTTCCTTTCTTCTATAAATGGTTGTATTTTTCAAAATTAGAAGATAGTGATTTTCAGCACATGACATGCCTGTCTTTCTTTAGTGTCCTCCAACACCCCTCCCCCTTGTATCCTGGACCAGAATGCTTGTGTATTGGTTCTGCTTCTTGTTTTCCTTTTATCTTGGACTTCAGTGCTTGTTCTGACGGTCACTATTTTAACATTTTCCCTGTCAGATCACTTACCTCTGCTGTTTGCAACCATTTCTCTAAGGTCAGGTGCAATTCCAGCCTCATTCCTACATGGTAGAATCAAATGTCCTAAACATTTCTCTGACTAGGGATCTCTGATGCCTATAGAGTTACATGGTGATTGCAGAAAGGTTCCACTTACTTCAAGACATGACCTCTCAGCAATAACCCACCACTCTGCTCCATTTCTTAGTTCTGCTTTATGAGAAAGGTATTTCTCTCCAGGCTTTTTCCCCCCCTTTCTTTTTTATTTTTTTCTCTTGAATGTTGGTCCGTACTAAACACTTTCATTAGCTGTTACTGCATTTGAGGCATTATTCTTGTCAAGTCTGTCACATAGGCCTTTCATTTTTATCCACAATTACAATGTAAAAGTTCTCATCCTTATGCATGACAGCTGTTAATGCAAATTGTTCTTTCTTTCACTGTCTACAAGTTTGTGCAAGTTCTGCATAGAAAACTGCCTTCCTTCAGTTGCCAAACAGAATCTCCATCTGGCTGTCTTGGTAGATGATGATCTGTGCTGTTCTTTGCTAAATTTCTGTGTCATATGTATCGTTAGGTCATAAGAATTCCCATTTTAAAAACAGCTCACTTTTTACGCAGAAAAGTGCTTGCAAAAAGTACCACACATATGAAAGCCGTGTGAAAATGTATTGACTGCCTTATATTTTCACCAAACCCTTTTCAAGATCTGCTTTACTCTCTTCTGCATTCACAGTGTTTGGCCAATGTGGTAGAAAAATGATTCAGTGATACATGAGGCAATGGAAAACTCTATTTAATTTATGGAGTGAAAACTAATCCATTAAGTGTGTCATCCACCATTACATGTCTGTGTTTTCTGGGTACTCATCTTTCTAGTCATCTGCTATTGACAGGTTTTTATGTCTTTAATGTTTTCTTTTTGTACATGGCTTGAGTAATAATTTTGTAGTAATCTGGACCTCTGGTTCTCTTCAGTCCAGAAGACACCAGACTTATTTTTTTTCTCAAACTATGGGTAAAGTTGTGGTACAGACATGTTTATTGTAGGGAATGACACCTTAATTGAAAACCAGAATTCATCTGATTAAAGCTGAAGCTGTCAAGAATTCAGTCATGTAAATGAAGAGTTATAGTCCTAAGGATCTTGGCTTAGCTACAGCCTAAAACTCAGAATGCATACATGACTTTAATATCTTAGTTTTACTCTCTCTGCCAAGTAGCTGTACTGCCTGTGTTTGTATGATGAGGTTTGTCTCTTTTCCAAAATGGGACAACCTTCTGCCTGTACCACATCAGGAGAAAGTTTCCAGGTCCCAGCAAGGCTGTTCTAGTAGATGTTGCAACTCTGTACTTAGCAGGCATTTGTCAAATCTCACTGAAAAAAAACCCATACAGCTGCTGCTTCAGATGGAATGGTGGAGGAGTATAGAGAAGAGATAGTTTATCTTTCTTCCACAGAATCTTGTGGTTAGAGTTTTCACCTATATAAAGTGTGAAAGCCTTCCTCTGCCTGCGCAGCTCAAGACCCACTGGCCAGCTGATTAAAGCACTTATCTTTGCTTGGGGAGTCTTGGGTTCTCATTCTTGATCCTAGGCCTGTTTATGTATTTTGAATTAACCAGTTATTGGATATAGCTCTGAGTCCTTCAAACTGCCACTGGATGCTTGTTTCTTTAGATTTTTAAATAGCATATCTGTCCTACAGATCCAGGTGATAAACTGTATCTGTCAGATCAAAAGCTAAATAAATGTAAATATCCCTTAGGCCAGGGAAGCTCTCAATTTGCCTTTCTATTTTTGCAGTAATAAAAACACTTGAAAAAATAAGCAGCTCAGTTTCAAGAGGAGTTTTATACAGGAGAAAAGTGAGCATGGGAAAAATGTGTGAAGAAATTTACTACTGTCACTGGCTCTCTAAATTTCCCCTTTGTTTAACCTTTATCCCCAATATACCTTTAAAAAGTATTCTCTCCACACCTAATTTAAGAATCCTTAAACAGATCTTTGTCACTTTAGTGTGTTGGAAATAGAAATTGGAGAGAAATCACAAATGCAGCCTTGTTTGAACACAGCAAATAACCTCTAGTGAAGTGCTTTGATTTGACTACACTGGCACTGATCTTTGTGACCTTGGGCAAATCCTGGAGGCTTTGTGTGTCTCTCACTACTTGTAAAATAGAAGGAATCTTCTTTGTAAAGCGTGTTCAGAGGTAGAGAGTAACATAATGAGATTCTTCACTCTTGCAATTACCAGTTCTGATGCATAGTCCTACATACTTCTGAAAGGCAATCCAGGTTTAGTACCACGCCTAAGCCAGGAACTGAAACAGGTGATACACTGACAGACCCTCTCTGTCCTTTTGCTCTTCTGGAACCCCAGAAGTTCTCACATAGCTGCACCAAGCTTGTGTCTGACTGTCACCTCTGCATAGGCATTGCTAACTCTTCTCCTTTGGGGATCCTGACATCCAGTGAACACCTTTTGTAGCCACTGGCATGGGGATTAGTGGTGATTAGTGGAACTTCCTCCAGGAACATATATGAGGATTGGCCTGTAACTAGACTTAGTAAGGATCCTCACCAGACCAGGTCCTACAGGAAGCAGCTCAGCTTGGCATCCAGGTACAAGAGTGCTTCCTCCTCTGTGCTTATACAGCAGTCCCTTCCCTTTAAGACAAAGGAGAAATATCTATTGTTACCAAGCATTAAAATACTCTGGAGTGCCACTCTTGTGTGTCTCTTATCTGCATACATAGGTACAGGCATTAACAACAAGAAATGGAAATGTCAGAGCATAATAGTCATAAACTGGATGCTCTGTCACTATGCTTGTTGCCCCACTCAGTTTGGGCAGACTGGCTTAGACTGTCTTCCAGTAGACCTGTGCTGTAATTCAGTTTATTGAGAAGTGAAAGAAGTTTTATGTTCTTACAAGCATTTGATGTTAATATAATGCAAAAACACTAGACTAAGCTGCTTTTGGGGTGGGGTTTATGCATAGATGCACACATTCTGGATTGAAAAGTAATGAACACTTATTTCAATGCAAATGGATTTTCTGTTTATGCTTGTTATTACCTTGTGTTCCTCTCCTATCTTAGTTATATTTGGCTATTATAATCTCACGCACATTAAGGCAGTAATAGCCTTTGCATAACCAGTTTTTATGCTTTGTAGAGTATGTCAGTGTATACTGAACTTTCTCCCATCTTACAGTCACAACCTTGCAGTCATGGGTTTGGTAGAAAATCTAATATTCAATTACAGTATTTATAAAGGCACTTGTTGTCCATGATGCTTATGAAGGAACTTGAAAATAGAAATCTCAGTCATTTGAAAAGCAAATGGCAAATAAAAGCGCTAAGAGTAAATAATTATTAAATCTCATGATTTTTAGACTACTTGCCTTATTTAGGGAAGCTTAACACTGGAATTAATTCATACTTTCTCAAAATTTACAGTCCTGACTTCCTGGTGTTTATTTTTGTCATGTATTCAGTGACACCTCTGGGTACTACTTGAAAATATAATCATAGAATCATTAAGATTGGAAAAGGCTTTCAAGATTAAGTCCAGCTTTTGACTAAAAACCATCACATCAATTAAACCATAGCACTGAATGCCATGTCCCGTAATTTCTTGAACAATTCCGGGGTCAACGACTCCACCACCTTCCTGGACAGCCAGGTCCAATGCTTGACAACCCTTTCAGTGAAGAAATTTTTCCTGATACCCAGCCTGAACCTTCCCTGGTGCAGCTTGAGGCCATTTCCTCTTTTTTCCCTTGAGGTCCAGCAAGGGCTCCCTGTTCATCCAGGCTGGTTTTTTTCCCTGCTGACTCATCTTTCAGCACATAGGGATGGTCTGTTCCTGTGCCTTTAAGTGTTTCTTCTCTAGCTGTGTCCAGCTTCCTGGACAGCTTTGTTATTAAGGACTGTTTCCCAAGGGAGTCTCTGAACCAGTGCCCTGAACAGGCCACAGTCCTCGCTCTGGAAGTCCAAGGCAAAGGTTTTGTTGACACCTTTCCTTACTTCACCAAGAATTGAAAAGTCTATCATTTCATGGTTTCTATGCCCAAGACAACCTCCAGCCACCACATCTTCTACCAGCCCTTCTCTGTTCATAAACAGCAGGTCTTAAAATATTATATTTATAAGATAATTATTTAAATATTTCTCTTATTGATTTAATGTATAACAATAGCTTGATAAATTGGACAAAATATAAAAATATACAACCATGTCCTATGCAAGTGACAATGTAATGGGTGAAAATTGAAAGAGAGGAAATTAACATTAGATATTAGGAAGAAATTCTTTATTGTGAGGGTGGTGAGACACTGAAACAGGTTGCCCAGGGAACTTGTGGATGCCCCATCGCTGGAAATGTTCAAGGCCAGGTTGGATAAGGCCTTGAGCAATCTGGTCTAGTGGGAGGTGTCCCTGCCAATGAAAGGTGGGCTTGGGACTGGTTGATCTTTAAGCTCCATTCCAACTCCTTAACATTTTATGATTCTATGATTCTGTGCACACACAGATGAAAGAAAACAGTGGTATATAATTTTTAAGTTTTTCCTCCAGTCTGAAAATCCCTGTATAAAAACATACTTTATGGAAACATAATAAATCTTCAGTAGAGTTCTAAAACTTAACCGCAGCAGGTGCTACGAAAAAGATCCTCAAATATCCTCTCATTAATTCTAGGTTGCTACATACTGTACTAGACATATGGCACAGCATTAGTAGAATTTTAAAAAGTGCAGTTAGGCAGAAAATGATATCTACATTTTCCCGTATTTACAAGGAAATGTTCACTCAGATTAAAAAGATACTAATTCAGGTTGGGCAGTATCTATGAGTCCCATTCGCAAACCAGAACTGTGGCTTTGACTGGTGCTTTGTGAACCCTGCACACAGTTTTAATCCAGATAGTCTAGAATAGAAGTATTTACAGTGATGGCCTTCTCTACTAGGATAACCACATGTATGGGGAAATCCATGCACTGAAATAGATTCTTTTGTCGAGGAATGAGCCTTGATGGAGATTCTGAAAATACTGAGAGACCTACTTGTATGTCAGGACCATCTTTAACAGGTGTTTTTCTCCCATGTCTCCCTGGTTGTCAGATGCCATTTGATGTTTTATTTTAACATCTTAAAATACACTCTCAATTGCAACTCATTTTAAAAGCTACCACTGTCAAAAGGAATAGTATTTCAAAAGTACTTCATAACGGGTGGAGTGCCTGGCTGTCTGCTTGTGTTAGTGAGATGTGGTTTTTTTATATAGGACTGAGGATCAATTTTAGTTTTAGTTAATTGCCAAAACTCAAATAGTGCAAAATGTCATTTCAGATATCTAAAACCCTTTCATTAGAGTGAAGAGCTACAAATGCTCCTCAGTGTCCTGCTTGTGAAAATACTGTAGGAAAAGAACACAGTCCTGATGACAAATCATGTCAGGTTAAGGACATTTCTGTTGCAACAAAATAATCTAAACAGGACTGTTGTTTAGGGTCTGTTTGTGTGACTTCAGCTGATGACTGAGTTATTAAATAGTTTATTATGCTTTTTATTTAAATATTTTATTTCCCCTCAAAAAATGAGTGCAGCCAACCAACATTTAATGCAATGCATCATTGACGAGGCAGAAATGTTTGAACATTCTGATCTGCCTCAGACTATGGAGAGCTCAGTATAAGTCTGTATTTAACCCCTGTGACTTTTTAAAAACTCTCTATATTTCATGCACTCTCAGAGCATCTTTCGGGTGTGAACAGAAGTGGCCCAAGCCAAGTCTCATTGGCGTCCTGGTAACAGAGAAGTTCTCTTGGACCTACCCTCTGGAAGAGGCCTGCCATTAGACTGCAGGAGCCAAACCTATCTTGCACCAGTGGGGTTTTTTTTGTATGTACTGCCAAGGAACAATGTGATTTTTTTCAATTGCAAAACTCATCATTCTTACAAAGTTTGCATGTGCAGAGAGAGCGCGTTTGTTTGTCTCACTGGAAAATCAGATCCTCAAGGTTTTTCACAGGTATTACCCTCACTAGAAGCAGCTGTTTTTTGCCTGAACTCTAACATATTTTAAACCCCTAGGAACTTTGAAAAGTAACTACAGCTCAGCCGTTTGAAAGCCTCTGAAATAGTAAGGTGGATATTACTTCTCCCTTTGCTCTTTTGATTTGCATTTCTGAGATTCTGTTACAGTTGAACTGCCCAGAATTGCTGAAACACTGAAAACAAAGCCATTATTGCTATTCTGTGCCATGCTGTGGTCCAGGCTTCCTCTTGCCCTGTCCTGTTGTTGTTGTTGAAGTTTTTCAAACTCGATTAAAGTTTGAGGGCAGTACATATCTGTGGGAGTAGACAGACCTATCTGTTCTCTGGAGGAAACAGAAGCTATGACTTCAAAATCGTTTGTACTCATCTGTGGACCACTGGACCATGCAGCAAGATGAACTGGATCTAATTTGGTTTTTGGCACATGCCCACACTTCTGTCAGCTCCCTTGGCTTACAAGGCTGCTGTGGAAGGCAAAACTATACCTGATCTCTCCAAAAGCCTGCTGGTACAACCTCAACTTGTCCATACTTCTGTAATGACTTTAGACCAGAATGAGCTTCTCTTGGACAATCTTCTGTGTCATATATCTAGAAAATTTTCAATCTGGTGCTGTGAGCTTTACTGACAGGTTTTCTGTATTACTGAGCTGTGATCTCAGCAAAGGAATATGAGATTTAGAAATTCATTACTATTCAGCTCTGTTTGTAAATAGTTAGAGGGCGACACAGTTTTTTGTTTTTGTTGCAATAGCAATTTTAGTAAAACAAGATCTACTGAAAACTACCATGAAAATGTCAAACTTACATTAATAAATCTAGCTATAATTTTCATACAGTAAGTTAAATAGAAGGAATTTATAGCTTACTACAGATGCCAGTGGCGGGTGAACCCCTGAATGTATTGCACTTCCCAATCGCAGTGCTCAGGCTGTCAGTATTGACTGCACACTTCACAAATTGGTAAGACCTTGCTTGCTGTTTTTTCTAGGACAGTGAGCACACTGAGTGTAAAGAACCCTTCCAGAGGATAAACAGCTATTTTGTTAAGGCTTTGAGATCTGCTCAAGGTTTTACTTTCATAAAGAATTTCATTTGATTATAACAGTTTAGGTCAGGCCCCTTACCAAACTAGGGTTTTCGTTTTGTTTTGTTGTTTGGGTTTTGTTTGGTTTGTTTTGGGTTTTGGTTTGTTTTGTTTGTTTGTTTTTTTTTTTTTTTGTTTTTTTTTTTTTTTTTTTAATAAGGACCAAAGGATGGTAATTTCCTGAGTTGAAACTGCTTGTCAAAGTAGTAGAGATGACTATAGTCTGAGAAAGGTGTCTCTCTTCTGCCTAACAACTTGAGTAAGCTTTTTAAATGGAGTAGTCAGTAGCAAACCCTTTCTTAATTCTGCCAGTCTGCACTTGAATAATGCATCCATGCAGTAATCATCTGATTGTTGAGAATCTACTATACCACTAGACAAGTTTTAATGATAAAAAAAAAAAGGTGTTTTCTAGAAATAAAGAAGGAAGATATACAGTACCAAAACATGTCTCTAACATTATGCTTAGCCATAGGGATTTTCCTTACCTGTTCAAAGGAAGTCAGCTAATTAACTTCTACTTGATATGCCTTGGAGACTTTTCAGAGCTACAGCTCCACCTTTCCTTTTGTTTTTTAAAAGCAACCTGCTTTCTTTTTGACATAAGATGGAATGATCTAGCCTCAATCAGTCAGCCCTTTACAAGACCACATTTCTTTGCTACTTGTAATTTGGCACTGGGACATCACAGGCACTCTGATAACATTGAATAATATCTTTCCTCTGTTCTTCCTAAGCTTTCTTAATTAACACTTACATGGCATATCTGGATTGGATTATATTCCTGGCTTTAGGCTTTGTCTACTCCATTTTACAGGCTTTTTAAAATATGCTGATATGACTTTAGAAAAAGTATTATGAGACATATTAGCAGCATACAGTAATCTTCCCATTTGTAATATGTTGCTCGCCACAGGCTTTCCTCAGGGCTATATGTGTATATGCATAGATGCAGAAAAAATTAGCTTTTTAGTGAGTACTAAAGGCTAGAAAGCCAAAACTGCCTAACCCTTCACTTCCTCTCACTTAGAGTTTGTTAGTTTTGAAGGGGTTTGGCAGACCTTCCCTTGCAAGAGTCAAGTGCTATGCTCCATGACGCTTATTTTAGAAATTACTAGACTATTTTCTGGCACAAACCTGACTTCAAATGCAACACCTGTGTATCTGTTGCATTCTGTTGGCTGTATCTGTCATACCAGTTGCTGTTGTTCAGAAGAGAGACAATTTTAAGGAGATGTTCCTGGTTCAGCTCATGTGTCACCTTGAAACTGATGCCTCCACCTGATTGCTTCAAAACTCTGGGTTCTGTAGTCTATCAATGAAAAAAATAAAGGAAACTTAAATACTCCCTTCCTTAAAGAACAACTCCATAAATTTTGGAAGCTCTACTTAGGGGCAAAAGAAGTCTTCTCTCTCTGGCTGCAATTGAACAGATTTTCTTTCCTGCCCCAACCTTTTTCAATGTGTTATCCCAGAGGCACAAACACCATCGCTGTTGGGCCCAGCCTTGGCCAGCAGCAAATCCATCTTGGAGTCAACTGGCATTGGTTCTGTTGGACATAAGGGAAGCTTCAAGCAGCTTCTCACAGAACCCATGACTGCAACCCCCCAGTACCAACCTGCTGCTACACAAACCAACACAGTCCTTTTTACAGTCTTGTTATTTTCTATGGTAAAATCTCAGAAAATCCCATCTCTTTGATATTTTGGGTTGGAAAATTGGTGTGTATTAAACCATTTGAGATCCTATAATTATTTTACATAGGATTTTTCTCCACTCTATAAGTGAGAGAGTTAACCATGTCAGCTGAGAAGATGTAGTTTAACTGTGAGATGTTTTCCACCCTTCTGTTCACTGAAGTTGAGCTATAGACACCAGTTCAGTTTTAGGAGCACATTGTACACATTTGGGCAACACAGCCAGGAGAATTTCTGGAATTCTTGTTTTGATTCCCCAGATAATTCAGTTAGCCAGAAGTATCCAGAGAAACAGGGGCTATTTTATGAGCTGAGGTTAGTTTAATAGCTTGTTTTAAAGCAGTACTTTTTCACCTTTGTCCTTCTGCAGGTGAAGAGCTGTTGGAGCTGGGAGCTGCTGCTTGTGCCAGGCTAGGAGAGGCACCCAGATGCTCTGCCAGTGAAGTTTGCTGGGAGTAGCTTGTGGGACTGTGACTAGATACCTAATTTTTACTACTCTTTGTGTGCTGATGAGAAAGGGAAGGAGCTCTGGCTACTCATTTTTTCACTAGTATGTTTGCCTTTCAGTAGGTGACTCTTCTTTCCTGACTCTTTTCTTGGTAGTTGCTTTAGCCAAGAAGACAGCACTATGCAGCGCCTCACCCTCATTTCACTTCCAAACCTGATATGATGGGGTGAATCAAAAGAGATTATTGAAGCTTTTTATTCAGATGAACGTATACATTTAAGATCTCTGAGAACGAAACCCAGAGGAAGATTAAATTACATCATTAAATTAGCTGATAACAGGAATGTGACAGGGAAAGCTGCTGTCTTGCCAGCTGGGAAGTTTACTGATTTGTTTCCAAAGCAGACTTTCTAGATCTTTGAAAAGCTATTGAAAAATTTACTCCTGTGTAGGGGGAGGTTAGGTGAGGTTGGTCATGCCAATATATCCTAGAGTTTTTAATTTGGATTTGTTACTAAAACCAGTGAGATTTTTAAGTGCAGCTGTTAGCTAATGTCAGGCTAGAGAAACTTAGCAGGAATTCAGAGGACTCTTGTTGTTTGACTATGCAAATAGACTTGATACTTGCCCTGAGTTCTGCAAATACTCCAGTCTGTTACTGATGCACTAGATACACATAAGGACTCTCAGGAATTTATTTTAATGTTCCGAGTATTGATCGAATAGTAATCTGAGTTTCTCTAATGTTGACATCAGTTTATAAAATTATCTCTGATAATGTGCTAGTTCAGATTCTGGAAAGAATAATAGATTTTGTGGCCTGAATTGGATCATTATGATAATCTAATCAGAGCTTCTATGCAACATAAGTCCACAGGGGACTGGTAGAGCTTCTGTGCTTGTTTGGCTGGCAAGCTTTATTTGCAGAGTATGTTGTCTCTTGTCTTACATAAGACTGGAATGCTTCTTGATCATTTTTCTGCTCTGTGCTTGTACTGGACCCCAGCATATGCCAGGTTTCTGGTCCATGCCAGTGACTCAAGGAATCTGACAAGGAAGGAGAAATCTGGAAGGTCTCTTTCCTTCATTTTTGCACAAGCTTGTGCCTGTTTGTTCATTATGGTGGGGAGTTGTTTTGACCTCTTACAGGAAGTCAAGCTGATAATCCTAGAGAAGCTTAAGACAAATGAACAATACAGATAAAGATCTTCAAATTTTATCAGAGCCCAATTTAGATAAAACTTCATCCAAGGGCTTGGGGTTTGGATTGAGATTCCTCATTTAGGATACTTTGATAACTAGTTTGGGCATGGTAGAAAAAAGAGTCTTGATAGCAAAGGGAAACTAAAACCAGATGGAAACCTTGGGTTTTGTGATCGGGACACTTTAGAAGAAGGCATTTGGTTCTCTTAAAAGCTCTTTTTAAGAGAGAGTATATATAATCCTTCTTGTGTGATAGCCTTGCATAAGCTGTTTGCTTCATGGAAACTGTCCAGGGTCATTGTGTCTTTTTGTGGATCTCAAAGAAAAATAATTGTCCAGAACTGAATGCAATAAGGTTTGGAAGAAACCTTTAAAGATCATCTAGTCCAAACCCTCTTCATGGGCAGGGCCATCTTTCACAGCACCAGGTTGCTCAAAACCCCATCCAACCTGACCTTGAACCCTTCCAGGGATGGGACACCCACAGGTTCTCTGGGCAACCTGTTCCAGTGTCTCACCACTCTCATTGTAAAAAATTTGTTCCCTATGGCCAATTTAAACCTAATCTCTTTAAGTTCGAAACCATTGTCCCTTGTCTTGTCACTACAGACCTTGGTTACAAAATCTCCCTTTCTTATAAGCTCCCTCTCTTTAAGTATTGAAAGGCTTCACTAAAGTCTCCTTGGAGCTTCCTCTTCTCCAGGCTAAATAACCCCAAATCTTTCAGCCTGTCTTCACAGGAGAGGTGTTTCAGGTCTCTCTCCCTTGAGCTGCTGTCCATCCATTGCTCCCAATCTGTGTGCAGGACCTTGCACTTGAACTTGTCAAGCTTCTTGCGGTCTGCACAGGCTCACTCCTGCATCCTGTCAAGGTCCTTCTGGATGGCATCAGAGTTACTGAATCTTTTGTCAGAGCAAGATATGGATAAAAAGCTGTACAAAATGTGACATTTAATCTTAAAATAGAAGCAATCTTCAGGTCTACTGTTTGGAAAATTTTGAGCATACCCTGATCCTTCCACTCAGGACACAATTAGCACTATTAAATGATGAACACCTAGCTAAAGCAAAGCATGCAGTAATATTAAAGGGAAGTCTAGTTCCCAGACATAGCTGGTAGGCAATTTTTTTATTTTGTCAGTTGATTTCTCCATGGCTATGCTCTCCCAATTTTAGTTCTTTGCAGTTTTTCCCAATTTGCTGTGCAGTGGAAGTATTATGAATTTCTGATTGATGTGACCAGATCTGTTTATTACATTATTTTCTGAACAGCTTCTTGCAACTCTGACTTTGAAATAGTTTCAGAGACGTAGTTTTGCAATACACACAGATTCACTTACACTGCTTAAGGAAACACACTGTTCCTGCATACCCAAACAGCTTTACTCCACTACCATTTGACAACAGCACTTCTCTTCCTCCAGGCTGTTTTGGGTAGGATATGTCATTCAAAACCAGGACATTCTAACTATGTGATTATGTGAACATCTTTAGTCACACATCACAACACCTCCCCATTGATTAGGAACTTGTTCCTCCAAGGTGATTAACAAACTAATTTATTCTGCTAATTGCCAAAGGACTTGACCCCTGACCTGGAGAATTACCATAGATTTGAGACAGGACAATGCTCAGGATTTCCTCTGTGGCCGGCTTGTTAGAGATCTTCTCAGCTGTTGACAGTCTGCACAATCAGGGGAACAGTTCTCTCCTGAAATGGCTTCCCAGCAATGGTGCACTGTGTGAGGAACAGCAGGAGCGCTTTCAAGGAGAGCAGAGGTGAAGCATTTCCTTTGGAGTGCTTATCTTGATTGATGCTCCACAAAAGTGTTCAAGGCGTCCTCAGCTGACCCCAGCTCTGGAGTTGAGGTTGGTTTACAAATGCTGGGGTTTATGGGCTTGCCTCCTTTTTAGGTGCCTTCTTTTTACCTATTATCTGGATTCCAGGGTCTTCTGTTTATATGGGGTGCAGAAATCAGAAATTCTCCTTTACAAAAGTCACCATAGTGACCTCTTTTATGAGAAAAGTGTTAGAGGTGTGGTCAGGTAGGCAGAATTTTTATCCTTTGAAAGCAATGAAACTTTTCCTCCTCAAAATCTCTTCTGCCTCATCTGTTTATACTTGCAAGGGAAGATAATTTCGGTGATTATCAATGCTGTGGGTTTCCTCAGGTTCAATTTCCATGGAAGAGTTTAGCAAGCAAAATGGGATCATGACACATATCTTTGTGTCTCCTGACTCCCTAAAAACATGCATTTTGCCTGTTATTTCCAGTGTAAACCAGTAGTTTGGAAGGGGTGCTAAACTAGCTTTTATTTGAATGAGAATTAGACCCTTTTCCCTTTTGATTCTTCAGAAGACAGCTGTGTTTTGAGAACAAGCTACTGTGACTTTCCTAGAACCTTTAGATGTGGAGTGTCTTCTTGGATGTATGGACTATTTACTCTTGGAGTGCCTTCAGGAAGGGTAGTCAAGAATATGAATTGCAAAAGGTAGCTTGATATTGAGCATGTATGCTTCTTCAGAGAGTTCTCAGATATACAGAGGCAAGTTCTCATTCATGGGTTTGCTGAGAAGTTTTACATCTGAAAAAAATGAAGTTTGCATGTGGAAGGTGCTCACTTTAGCAATGATGTGGCAGTGCTGGAGATCACTAGGGTTTTGATATTGAATGTAATTTTAGACCACTTAGTAGAATGTAGTTTCAGAGTATTTTCAGTTTAGTTTAACTTGTAGGTCATTAGACTTATTGTTGGGGTAATTCTGTGAGCATTTCTTCAGATCCAGCCCACGTATAAAATACTGAATGTTATTAGGGTATTTGTCTAGAGGTGGACTGGGATCTGAAAAGAACCCCAGATTCTCAATAGTCCTTACTTCATGCTGCTGCATTCATGAACTCGGAATGCAGTCACAGAAACTGAGTGGAAACCCCAGCTTTTTGAGAAAGCTTGTCTTACTCAGTGAGAATTTTGTTTCAATGAGATGAATCTACTCAGTCACTTCTTCTATTGTTTTTAAACTGACTGCTGTATTCAGCAGCTTGCTGGGGAGCATTTCATGCTACCTGTATTTAAGAACTGCTGGATTGGGTTACAGATCAATCTAGCCCCAGCTGCAGGGTTTTGCAGGGGTTCATCTGTCTTCCTGTGCTTATGGAAGTGAGCAGTGTCTTACACAAGTACATTGCTGGCACTGCCATCAAAGGGGCAATTTATAGACATATATAAAACCTGGAGGACAATAGTAAATGGCAAAAAAGACCCAAAAGATTAAAATCTTATAATCTCAAATCCATTTTAATATTTTGGGGCTGGGCCTGTTCTCATTTAGTGTAGTGAGTGTAAAAACAGGAGGAATATTGCTATTGGAGTCAGCAGAAGTGATGCCTGTTAAAGTGAGAATAGAGTCAGAGTCTAATCAAGTAAGAGATACGTGGTATAATGAAAATCATCTTTAGAACACCTACTCTGACACATGATGGTTTGAAGGCTCTGAAGGTTTTTTGCAGAATTGTATCGTTTCAAGTATGCATAGTTTCCATAGACTAGAAAGACTTTATTTTTCTGTACACTTAAGCCCTGCAATCTGTCATCAGGATCTGAAAGCCAGGCTGTGGACATTTCATCTTGTTCATCCACAGGAAAAACAAAGCAAACAAAAAAAGAAAAAGCTTACCAATACTGACAAGAAAAAAAGAAATATACTGCTAAAGGGGAACAAAGTTTTACTTCCCTGTTCAGCTGCAATCCAAGATCGTGTGTGCCTTAGTCACTCTTGGGATATGTCTGTTTAAAATTTAGAAAATTATAATGGGGTAGGTTTTGCAATCTTCATGAGTGATGCTACAGCATCCTTAGAAAGATTTTCCCTCTCTTACTCTCTTGTACTGTCTGTTCTGTCCGCCACAGAAACAGCAATTTTAATGACTTACTTTATAACCATCTGTTATAAAGCTGTTGAGTTATTTTACCCTTCTCAGTTACTTTTCCTTCAGTTTGTTTCTCCTTGTTCTCTCCAAACTTTTTTGTGTCTCAAAATGGACACAAAACCCTGAATGTTAAGTCAAGCAAAAATCTTACTGGAAGTGTGTTAAAAGCTTTTCTCTCATTCACTGGCCCCAAATAGTATTTGCATTTCCCAAAAGTGTGGTATTATTGTCTAATACTGAGTTTATGAATTGTTTTGAAGGTCCTTTCCCTCAGAACCTCTGTCTGTAAATTCCCCAAACCATATTTGTGTACCTCTTTTTTCTCACTGAAATGCAGTTTCTTGTCCCTATTGTATTAATTTTTTTATTTATCCATTTTAAAGTCTGTCTGAATTTTGATACTCTGATGTTGATTAATACAATAATGGGTTGGTCAGTTTGTTCCAAAATAAGACATACCTGTTTACTGTAATGAGCTGGATGCATATTAGAGGTGATGGGCTCACCTTTGTTGACTGTGCAATGGGTAGGAGGAGTACAACTGTGCCTTTGTCATGACAAAGTAGATTTTGATTGTATAATGTAGGTCTGTCTGATCCGGGATGTTAACATCACCTTTCCAAGCTAAACCTTTGTGGTCCATTAATGTAAACTGCAGAGTGAGACCAGCAACCTGCTCAGCTCCTGATATAGAGGTATCTGTCCCTTTGCAGAATTATACACAGTTATATTTTATAAATAATGAGATAAACCAGCATTTTTCAAACATGTATTAATATACAAGAGATAAAAGTGCTAGTGATAAAAATCACTGCAGCATTACCAGTTTCTTCACAGGGAGAATGTTGCTGTCATTCTCAGGCTGAAGGCAAAGCAGAAGAAATGTATTTTTTCTGTAATGCTTTTACCCTCCAAAGAAATCAAGGTGAAATTAAGCCCATCATGGCTGTGCTGAAAAATAAAGTTTACATGAGGAGAATATGAATGCAGTTTGTGGGCAGGCTGTTTTCTGCCCCAAGGAAATACAATGAAAATATAACCAGCTGGCTGAGTGTTGGTTTTTGAGTGTTTTTGTATGGCTGTAGGCAGGCCTGACGAATCTCATGCATGAAGTGTAAGATCACACATATGACTTCCACCTCACACTCCCAAGTCTCTTGACTTGTGAATCTTGCATTTGAAATACCCATGGTTTCTCTCCCCTGTGCTGTGACTCCACAGGATGCTCTCCAGCAGCAGCCTGCCTTCATAACTCTTTCCTTTCATCAGGCTGTGATGCATGGGGACATATCCACATCTGAGAGAAGAGAGACTCCCCATCTGAATATCTCTATAGATTTAAACTTGGCTTCTCTGTACACTTGATTCTGAGTGTAGGAGATGCTGCCAAACTGGTTTTTCGGTGGTCTGCCAGTGGGAGTTTAATTACACTGATGCTTGTCTACAAATGGAGCAGTTTTGGTATTGCTATGCAGACACTGTTCTTCACTGGTTTTTTGTTGTTTTGTTTTATTTTGCTTTTTTTTTTTCATAGTAACTTAATCCGCCGTGAAAGAGGATTTAACTAGAAAACAGTGCCTTTCCTCTGAAATAAGTTGATTGTTGTATTACCCTGTCCCCTCTATCACCTTTGTAGTTGTGGCCAGCTCTGTTTGTTTTTCCATCTGCTTTCACTGAGGAGTGCCTTCATATGTAAGTAAAGGCAGACTGTTCTTTAGGGATCTCTGCAGTTTTCACCATCCTCAAGTCAGTTGCCCTGCACATCTCAGTTTCAAAAATGAGTTAATGGTTGACAATCAAAGGCATTTGTGCACTCAAGTCAGATATGGAACTGAGGCCAGGTATCCTACGTAGCTTGAGATCCTGCAGACATACAAAATGTATATTTTTTCATATCATGTGTTTGCAGTACCTTCAGTTATGGTATTTATGTATATACTACAGAAATTATTATGCATGCAATTATGAATATACTTGTTTTATTTTCATTTTGGCATATATGAAAATTATTTAATGAACATAGAAATATTGGACAAAGAGTGCTGGATAGATCGAATTTGGGTTAGAACCCAAGCATATCCCTTGTTTAATGGTTGTGGTGGTTTTGTTGTTGTGTCTTAAGGCTGGAAATCTCCCCTTGTCTAGGTAAATACTGCCCAAGAAGGTGCCAGAATACATACAAGGGCCACTCAGTCTCAGCTCTGCCTTGTCATTCTCTGGCCACACTGCCATAGTAACCACATATAAAAACCTTTAATTCTTTTTTCTCAACAGTACTTTTATGCAAGGACAATGTTATGGTCTACTTAGGAGACTGACAGACACAAGACAGGGTTAATTCTTGACTGATTCAGGATTCCTGATTAAATGTAGACATATGCAGGGTGGACATGTTACATCTGAGCTGGTCATTCCCATTTCTTACTGAAGTTTGTGGAGATCTAGAGAGTGCACTTACTGAGGCTTGCACAGAACTCATCTCTGTGTGAAATAGATGCTGAAATAGATCAAATGACTCCTGACCTAAAGTAGTTGTTACTTATAAAGGGAGCTTATGTAAGTAGAGCTTAGGTATAAATATTTAAATTGTAGGAGCTTAAAGGTGTGAAAGAGAGCTCAGCTTGTACAGTGAGGGTATAGCATGGCCAACAGCTCAGATGATAGGAAAACACTGAGTTAATTGTGGACTCCATACTTGGTTTCTAGGGAAAGCTGGACACAGTGTTGGCTTGAGAATCTCTTCTGTCACTCTTGGGTTTTATTTGTGTGACCTTGCAGGCATAATTGAGGATGTAAGTTAAAAATGGGCGACTGTGGTGCATGGGTGTTATATAGCTGTGTTCATCTAAATAGCACAAAGGAGAAGTTTCACCATGCAGGCCAAAATCCACAGAAGCAAATGCATGTTTAGGCAGCATACCTCACACTGGCCTGTGTGTCCTATTTCCACAATGGAGGACAATCTAGAAGTGGAAAATTTATACTGTTGTGTTGAAATGCAGGAATTTTTTGTGCTTGCTGAATGTTTTATTGCATGCTGTTAGTGAAGTTATATGAAGAAGAAAGAGTTACCGTGTTGCTATCTGGAAACTCTGAGGCTGGTACTCAGTATTGATTTAGCCATTGTCCACGGGAACACTAAGAATTATGCCCACTGTGGTTGTTCTGCTTTCATCGTAAAGCCTTTATTGAGCAGCCTTGGCCAGTAATACTAATGGATGGAGCACTGTTAAGCTCACTGCTCTTGTAGGTCAAATGAAGTCTGAAAATTTAGTAGATGATCGGTGTTTTCTTTCTTAGTGATTCTGCTCACAGTTTTCCTGTGGCATGTTGCAACAACTGTGTGAAAAATCTGTTTCTTCAAATAATGTGGCTTCAAAGACTCCAGACACATGAGGAACCTGAGCTGACAGTTACCCAAGGCATTAGGAACTCTCAAATCCCCTCTTCTAATTCTGAGAAGAAACCTCTATTCCAGCCGTGGGTACAACTGAAGCAGGGACTTGAGCAGAGTTTCTGGTATCAGCACTGTTATCAGCGGCTCTATTGTAAATAGTGTTTTCCATCAAAGTTTTCACCGTGTAGGAAAATGACTTGTGAGTGGTTGTGAACTGCAAAACTAATGGGCCAGATCATTGCATAACTGCGTCATCTGACATTATTAACAAGTGTTTTTAAGAGCTTAAAATTTCCTGTGAATCTAATGAAAACTCCAGGTCAGCAGACCCTATGCTAGTATAGTTGCCTTTAATTTCATTGGAGTCAGATTTCACCATAGCTAGATACCCAATTCATCTTCTGAACTTCATTGATTTATTTGCACATAGCAGCTCTCTTGCTTTGAATGTTTTGTTCTTGGCTTTGTCAAAAGTAATGAACCATTGATAAAAAATGCCCAGAAAGGAGGGCTTCTCTCAGTTGAAAAATTTATCCACATAAGGGAGTGGGTAGATGCAGAGGAATGTAGGTAGTATTTCCGGTCCTGGTAGAGTCCATGGACTTGTACTTAATTCCTAGGAAAGATACTGGATCTTAAAAATTTTTGATCCTTAGGGAAGCTGATGGGCTTTTAATGTAAGTGAACATTTGAGATAGGAACAGATACCGATTCTTAATGTGCTCTTTTCTGCTTAATCTTCTAAGAAAATATTCCTATTCCACATGATTTTATTTCTTTATTTCTTACTGAAAAGAGTCTGCCTGTTGCAGAGAAGCTTGAAATATGGAATTATAGAATTAATTTCTTAAAGACGTATATTATTACTCAGTTGTTAGAAGCATTTTCCATAAGACTGAAATGTTAACATTACAGTGTATTTATTTAAATAGGCACTTGTGAATCAATGTCCTTTGTGACTCTGGTGAACACTTTGTGTTTATCTGCACATGTGAGCTTGTGTGTGCTGTCTAGCATGCTCATAAATAGCCCTGGAATTATAGGATCAGCATCTGCCTCTTAATAAAATAACTACAAGCTTTTCCTTCACTATAGACAGCTTGGATGCCAGCAACCCTGCTTTACTCTGTGGGTTTTTTCAGTCTTGCCTTGTTTTATGTGCAGATATTTCCCAAGAACAAGCTTTTGTTGCGAATATCATTTTTGGGTGGTGTGAACCTCTGGAATTAATACAAACAGAAATCAGTTAAAAAGGACACAAAATAGGAGTTCTGAGGGGAAAAGGGAAGTGCTGATTTTATTCTACAAAGAATTTGTATTTTAGACATGTGCAGTGTTTAAATTTCTGTCCGCTTCACTTGTTGGGGATTTTATTTTCTCAAGAACAACTTATTAAAATGTATTTAAGCATCATATGTGAAGAATGATTGTGACAGAGAGCCCTTTAAGAGGCTAGCAAAGGGCAGTCTATCATGATGCCTATAAATCATAAATTTAATATAAATGTGTATCTAGAAGCAGAGAGGTCTGAGACAGGGAGGTAAAAAACCCCGCACAGTAATGGCTTTATGTTAGATGTAACAAATTAAAATTCTCAAATGAAATTAGTCTCTGACCTTTTACCACCTTTGGACTGTGCTCGTGTTTTAGTGAACAACTAATGTCTTCACTACAGGTTTCATCCTGTCTGTGTTTGAGATATGCCACAGACGCATAACAAAGGCATTTGTCTATTCTTGGAAGTCGATGATGAACCTTGCAGTTATTCCCATACTTCTTTCAGTGGAGAAGATCATGCACACAGAGAGGAATAAATCTCCTTTATGTCTTCATAGTCTTATGGCTTCATACTTCAGGAGATGAGGTGACCTACTTAGGAAAAAAAAAAAAAAAAAGGATGGTAAAAGAGAAGTAAAGGACAAAGGAGCAATAACCCAGTGGGGTTCTGTGAAGAGTTGTGGCAAAATAAACTGATCATTTTGGTTTCTGCAAGTGTGATTCAGCTTGCTTGGGGCTCCCCATAGCTTAGCTTGCAGAGAACTTGTGGGAGTGAACACATTCAAGATGTCAGTGTTGTGATTAGCAGGCAGCATGGCAGACTGGGCAGAGGAGAGGTTTCAGTGTTTGGAAAGAGGCAGTTTTACTCTTAGCTCTGAGACTGGCTTTGCTTTGTGAATATTAGTTCTCTCTGTTTCTTTTCTCACCTCCCACCTGTCTTGCTTTTGAAGACTGTAAGCTCTTCAGAGCCAGAGCTGCCTTTCACTGTACATTTATACATTACCTAGCTTGCTGAGAGTCAGATCACAGTTGTAGTTTTCTACCTGCTGCTGAAATATGAAAAATAAACCTCCTTTTTCTTTCACTGATTCTTTTAGATGCATCTCTCGATGCTTGTACTCAGTCACTTGACAAGGCTGAGGAGACATTTCAGGAAATGCACACAGTCTGTGCCTACCAGTTATTCTGGTGATGACAGAACAGACCCCAGTGACTGCAGCTGTGCTTGGGGTGGAGCATTACCAGAAAGAAAGTAGAAGATGTGGTCCCAGATGGCCTTCCACTAGTGACAGGTGCAGGAGTGGTGATGGCTTTTCCGTACATGTGTTGCACTTTGTTCTGTACATATTGAACTGATAGGAGAAGCAGAGCTGGTGGTGTGTTGGTTGTTTTTTTTTTTTTTTTCTCAAATGCAACATCGTCCTGCTGAAACAGTACTCACATCACAACACATCTTAATATTCACAAATATCCCAGAGGATGTGCCATCTATGTGAGAACAGTCTCACAAGAGCCCTGATCCTTTGAAATGTTGCTGCTCCTTGTTTTTGTGCCAGCTGTGCTTCAGCATAAACAATCCAGTTGCTTCTCTCCCTAGAAATCCTTAAGGATGAGCTTCACAACATAGTGCTTGTAAGGCTGCTCATAGGCTAAGATTCAGAGGCTATTAAAACTTGACAAAGGAAACTCCCTGTCTTCATGTAGAGGAAAGTTTGGGGAGACCCACTAGATTCACAGAGCTTTTTCTCTGCAAAATTATTTTTGTTCTGCTAACCAGAGGGAAATTCATTCAAGGCATTCACTTCAGATATCTTAGAGAGTAACCTGGGCTCTCTAGAGCCAGTGGAGAGGAGGATACCCTTCCAGAGTGTGTTTTCAGAGCTTGTAAATTTTAAGTACGGTTAATTCCTTTTACTGAAGACCTGAACTGCATACAGTAAGTATACTTTTCTAATGCTCTCTCTTGGTTGCTTTTCCCCCATCCTAGTTTCCAAAGAAGTTTAGGCACTCAGAGTCATGCTTGTATGTTTCTGTCTAATTCTGCCCATTTCAGTAATTTTATAACCAACTCTGGAAAAACTGTGAGGGTAGAAGTCTATTGCCACAATTTTCCTTAAAAATAGATAGTCTGGTAAGAAAAATTACAGTTCATAGACCCTTGGAGGGAGACTGCTGTGTAATACTTTGTCTTCTCAAGCACTAGAGGCCCTTTAAAGGAAGAGCTTTTATGAGATGCTCCACCTGCAGGACAAATTCCAGTTGGAGCTGGTACCTCATTAGACCCTAGAGGATTTAACCATGACCTTTGTCTCTTTGGAAGAGTTTGCTTCTCTAGTTCTGTTCCACAGAAATACATGCGGTGGTTTTTTTTTTTGTTATGTCCTGCTTTTATTGCCTGCTTTTAGGCCAGTTGTTTGTTGTGTGACGGGCAAATCCCAGCACTGCCATCTGTGAGCAGCAGTGCAAAATACCATCTGCTCTGAGTTACTCTCATTGCTCTGTACCCATTAGAACATCACAAAAGGTATATGTTAAGATGCTGTGGAAGGCTCCAGGAGACAGAATTGCAACTGAAGCAATGTTTTATGCCATATGTGATCCCATTGATGCCAGTAGGATTATCTGAAGTTTAAATTAGCATATAACCTGACCTCAGCTGTTTAACATTAAACAGTAGGGACAAATCTATTTCCATTAATCATAGTGATGGTGGATGTAAAATGTCTGCATTAAGTCATTGTGCTAATTTAAGGACGCAAAGGTTGCTGCTCTGATTTGGGACAGTATGAAATAGGAAGGAAATCTGCAGTAAGGAAATGGGGAAAATAAGTGGTGTCAAAAATTGCTTTCCTGCAACACTTTTTGTACTGCATTTTTCTTTTCCTAAATGGAAACCAGTGTAATTTCAGCTTGAAAAGAACAGTGCCCACTTAACAGAAATTTCTGACATTGTCGTTATATGAATAGGGCACTGAACTTAAGGATTCTTCTGCCCTTTTGACATACATAGCTGGTTATTGCTTTTCCTGTGCATATTTGCTCTTCAAATAGTAGAAAGAAATTTGGTTATTGCTGGTGGTCAGTTCATTCAGACTCATAACATTTCTCAGCTTGTAATGTAGGAGCTTAGGCAGGGAAGATAAGCAATGAAATAGTATTCTGAATTTCTCCCTTTCATGGGTCATCAACAGAAGCAGGTTCTGGAAAGATTAAAATGTATTTTGTAGTTGTGATATGCCATATATTTTATTGCATTGTAGTACACTAGTTAAATGACTGGTGATGCTTTGAAATGTCTGTGGTTCCCATTTCTGCCAAAGTCATGAAAGATGTGTGCAGGCAAGGGCATCACAGGTAAAATTCAGAGTGTGGGAGGAGAGTGAAATATTGCCCCATTGTATAAATAGAAAAGCTTACTAAAATATCAAAAGCCTGCTCATTTAAACAGCATGCTGTGGCTGTATTTTCTTTACAAATAAACAAGAAACCTGGTTCCTTACACATAAATAACCTCAGGGATGAACATAATATCTCATAAATGTTTCACTCCCCTAGCCAGTACCTATCTGGGTTTAATTTGCTGCTCTTGGGAAAATTTGGTTCTTTCACTACACAGAAGCCTAACATCTGGAGACTCTGAAAAGACTCTTAGTGGACTTTGGATCAGCCCTGTTTTCCAGCTTTAGACTGTCAGGATTTTGGAAGCCCTGCGTATTTCCTGTCTTCACTGAGGCCCCAAACGTTTCCATGCCTGTGCTTTGTGTATGTGTGTGTTAATGCCCCTGCCTATGTGTATATGAACACTGAGATACTTGGTAGCATTTTCAAAGTGAATCTGGGGTGCTGGAAGTCAACTTCTCTAGTCAGTCATGTCTTGATGTGGATTAAGGTGAAGTGCCTGAACTTTATCTACAGCAATATGGAGGTTGTGAGGGTAGGATGAAGTGGTAAGTATTTTCTATGCTTTATCTGTGCCTTAGAAAGAAGGAATCGCATCTCTCCTCTTTGGACAATGCCTGCTGATCTTTCTTTTCATCTGGCTTGTCCATGTCTGGTTATCTGTGGATAGATTATTGTCGCACTGTCACGCCAGCTATTGAGATTCTCATTTCCATGTACATGTCCAGAGGCAAGATTCCTCCTTCTGAGGAAAACATTTTGCTTGGGAAGGCCAGCCCAGGATCTCCCCCAGCCATTTTTAGGTCGTGGGTGGTGCACAAGAGGTCAGCTATGATCTACTGTGCCTGGAGCTTGTCCAGCCCAAGGATCATGCTTGCATCATCAGAAAGCTGTCTGAGATCAGAAGGCTGCCTGACCTGTACGCCCATTAAAAGCTAAGGCAATTAGAAGAGTGTTCTCCAGGACTCTGGAAAGCATTTCTATTCACAGATACAAAATAGACCATACTTAAAGAATTAGAGTATGTTGCAAAAAGTAGAGGGGAACTTCTTCCTCCTGCACGAAAGCAAATGGTAGCTCGGTAGTGGCTTGCTGCCTGGGTTTCTATAAAACTGATGGCTTTAAAGCTGTTGAAATTTTGTTGAGTGGTTAATGATATTAGGGCACTCAGACCCACGGAGAGGCATATTTGTTTAGTTGTTTTAAATCTAAATAAACAAAATGTTGTCACAAGACATGCAGTATTTCCATTCTGTTATTTATAAATTACTTTTTCCTCCAGACTCCCAGTGCTCAGTGTTACAGACAGAAAACATATCATTGTTTTGGTTTGATTTTAAGAAATGGAGGTAATTCATTAGATACTTCCTCAGCCCAGCAGTAATCCTAAAATGAGCAAAGTATCTGGGCTTAGAAGCACTGCTTCTATACTCCTGCCTTCCCATGGTAAGCTGCCCTGCATTGCAGAGCCCTCTGGCCATCCTGTGTGGAGACAGCCTGGAAGCAAGAACATATGGTGCATCTTGTATAAGGGAAGTGCGAGGGGTGTCACATGCTATCAGGTACATATCCTGCTCATCTGCTGCCTAAAGACCCAGAGCCACCAAGAAAAGAAAGAGGAAATCTTCCTATCCCCTCTCCTTGTGTTGATACACAGTAAATCAGAATTGCTGTGTGCAAAGGGAAGTATATGTATCTTCCTCTGCTGTGCCCTGATGATTGGCACAGTTCTGGAAGACATACGTTAATGGCAGAGCAATGGGCAGTGTTTTCTTTATACACATCACCATCAGTGTGTAGCTCTTTGCCCAGCAGGATGCTTTCTCTGATGCAGCCAAACATAAGTTCAGAAACAAAATGTCTCAAAACAGAACATAAATAAGCACCCATGCCCAAAGAGGAGGTGTTATTTCAGGCATTCTTGTAAACTTTATGGGAATCAGGCGACCACTCACTCAAAACACCTGCAAAGCTCAGCCTTTAGGTGCATTGGTTTTAAAAGGAATATTCTAGTGTAGACCAACTCCTTTGAAGAGCTAAGAAGCTTAGTGGTGGCTTGTCCCAGTACAATGGGTGACCTCCCCTGTCTGTATTTAAGGTCAGAGGGAGCATGAGTGGCAGAGACTAGGAACTGCCTGTCCATCAGAGTGTCTGGCCAGGGCTGTATTTAGGAGAAGGGTATGTTCATTCCATGAAGAAGTACCACTGGTGATTAGGCTTAGGAAGCAAGAGATGTGGCGTAAGTGCCACGCTTGGAGAGAGCTGCTTCTAATGTCCTAAGTAGAGAGGCATGGGGACAATCTCTCGAGAGCAAGGAAAGATGTCCCACAGAGAGAAATGAGGTAGGAAAAGATAGAGCTGGAGAAAGCAAAGAGTGAAAGGATTGTAGTTCTTCACAAAGTAAAGATGAGGGTATTGGTTCATGGGGTGATTGTCCGGAATGTTACCACCATGATATAAAGCTGTAGTCCTGATCTTTCAAAGATTTCAATGCAGACAGAACATTTCTTACAGGACTGGACCACATGATCACATTATAGGATCTCCCATTTCTAAGGATAAGCATTTTCAACTTAAAGTGCAATCCTGCTATCACTGAACTCAATGAAGAACTTCTAGGTGCATTGTTGGTGCAGGATAGGTGCTTGAATAAATTATATAATGCATGGACACTCAAATTTTCCTGCAAAAATTGGGTAGCAGATTGCAGTTCTGGAGTGTGTTCTAACTACTTGCTTCCCCTCCCCTCCAGCTTTCAATTATTCTTTCTGGTTTAGATCTTGAGGGAGGAATTATTTATCTTTTGCTATTTGTGTTTCAGTGAAACATTAGCAACCTCTTATTAATTGCTTGTGCTAATTATCTCAACAGTAGCAGTATTCCTGCTCATCTAGTGAAACCATGAAGGGAGAATTCCTGCTCCAACAGCAATAATGGAATCACTTTGTTGTCCCCTTTCTCTGCATGCTGCAAATAAGTAGAGTAAAAGCATGGTAGATCCTGACCCTGCTATGCACAAAATGCAGTGCTGAAGGTCTTGTAGGAGGACAAGTGTCTTGAAATGCTTCTGTGGAGAAGTTTGGGGAGTTTTGCAGTGTGCCATAACTCAGTGCTTGCACAGCTGTCACTCTCTCCTGTGTACATTGGCACAAAACAGCCACATGCTCCTTTGAATGAAATATTCCAGTCCAAAGGTTTCAATGTTTTAAAAACAGCTGTGCACAGGAAACCACAGTGGTTCAGTGTGAGTGTCAGCGTCCCTCATTTGTAAGGAGTGCTTACAGGCATCTGCTATGATACCAGTTATTTACAGAAGGAAAATTAGAAATGTTACCAGTGTGTTACTGATGTAATTAAACTCAATGAAATATGAAGTAGGAGTGTGCAATAAATAAAAAAAAAAATATTTATTGAAAAAACTAAGGGCTGCTAACACTTATCCACCAGAAAATATTTTGCAATGGCAGGCTTAATAAATATGCCTTTTCTGCTGCGATGTTTGCCACAAAACATAAATCCTTTTTGTTAAATAAGATGACTGAAAGAAAACAGAGTTATGGAAATACATGACTGATGAAGAGAAGGCGATATGAGTTATTCTAATGTAAAAGGCTGTCTCATATCTCCAGTGCTGACCTTTACCCAGTGAAATATATTTACAGTGCTACATGTTACTTGTTAATAATTTCAACTGTTCTGATGTTTGCATTCACAACTCTTAGCTGGAATATGTATTTTAAAGTAACCATGACCATTTTCCGAGAAACAAAGGAAGATTGATCATTTTTCGTATCTAGACATAACTAGGACAAATGTCAGTCCTTGGGATCCAGGTGCTTTCCTACCATTAATCTTCACAGCACCCTCTGGGGTAGGTGGAGGTTATTGTGCACACATTTTATTCGTGGGGTAAGTGAAACAGAATCAGAGAAGCTTGCCCAGAATTTAATTCTGGTCTGACGGAAGCTAATAGGAGGTAAATGCATCACTTTACTGGAGACATAATTTACCATGTAGTAAAGATGCAAGGCAGTAATCTGGAGTTTTTGCCTGTGCATCCAACAGCTAAATCATTTGCTCTGGCCTGTTTGCTGACTCTTCTTGTAAGTGTAGGCCAAGCTGGAGCTCCACATAAACCTGTGTGAGATGGGTTTATATTTAAAATGAGGCCAAGATGGTGTTCTACCTTCTGCTATTTTCTGTCTTTCAGAAAAGTCCTCACAGCACTTCTCTAACTTACAAAAACTATACAGATCTTACAGTTTGTTCATTGGAAATGTTTGTCTGGTATTTGTGAACTTGTCATAGGGTAGCAGGTAAATCTTGTGCTAACGTTAATCATGTGTAAAGGCATTTGTAAAGGTATTTAAAAGGATACCATTCTCAGAGGCATAATCAGGGCACAGTCTGCAAAGTAATGAAAATTTTAAAATAACTAGTTGAACAATGCAATGTAGAAGTGAATAAGCTGTAGAAAAACCCACATGATGTCAAGATTGTCTGCCTGTTTCTAGCACACTTTTTATAAAGAAAGGGAATATTGACATATTGGCTCTGATTTCAGATGCTTTAATAAAACAATGTCTTCCTACATAGGCTCAAAGATTGCTCCTGTCTCTGTAGTGTCTATAGTAGCTTTTGGTCTCTTTTTTCTTTTGCTGAGTATTGCAGTATAGGGGCCAAATGACTCCAGGTTGTTAGAGTGCTAAGGCCAAAGAAGAAATATGTAGCTAATCACATAATTTGCAGAATGAATTTCTGGCTCTTGCACACCTCTCCTCACACAGTCACCCTCATTTCATTGCTTTCCCTCTGTCATCCTTTGCTGGGAAAGAGAGGCTCAAACATTTGTTGCACAGTGCACACTGCAGAAAGATGTTCATTGGGGTTAAATCAGTCTTCTTTTAAAATTGGATCAGTTCCTTGTCTGTGAGAGTACAGTCCTGGGAAAAGCATGTGATGCTATGGACATCAGCTGCAACATGCTGGTGAACAGTCACTTAAGGGGGAGGACAAGGCACGAGTATTCCTGGTACTTATCTGTACACAGATTATATTCACCCTTGCACCAGGGCAGTCGTACTCTTCTAACGGGTTGTGGTACTCTGATTTCAAGATATCATCATCTTTTTCAAAAAGCCCCAGGATCTGTCATGTTCCAGTGGATGCCCTGCACAAAGATTAGAGCTAGAAGAATTCAGGTTTCAGGGCTACAAAAACTTGCTGCTATGAGCTGGGATGGATAATCAGTCTTGGAATTGTCTACTCTCTGGCAAACCAAAGAATAGAATTAATTTGGGTCAACTTAAATGATTTATTTTCATTTCAGACCTTTTTTAAATTTTTCATTTTCCATCCAAATTTCAAAACCACTTCACTTTTGGATATAAATTGGTGCTATATTTGGGCTAAAAGTGGCCCATTTTGTAGCTTCAAACCTTAAACAATAAATCCCCATCCACAAATGTCTTTGAACTGGGAATTTTCTTTTAAATTAGCCCTCTTTCCACCAACAGTTTTAACTTCGATGGATCAGCATTTTCCAAGAGTATCATCAAATAGTTCCTGACCAGCTCTCTTGAGTGCCTGATAACAGACAGATGAAAGAACTGGAAATGGACATGCTTTCCAAAGAAGAGCTCATTTCATGTGCAGGCACTATGCTTTCAAATAGAGTGATTTCGTACATTTCAAAAGAAAATTCATTATCATCTATTTTTTTTCATGTTTTTATATCCTCATGGGGATATAAGGATTTTTTTTAAATGAAGAAAAGGAAGTTCTACATAATAGGAGAACCATACATTATGTTTGACTCAGACTCTCCATTTAGGATGCTGTGGCTTTTTTGAAATATTTCGTATTGTATTTTGGTATTGCTTTTTTTTTAACTGACTATTCAATATATTTCCCGCAGAGACCAGTTCTGTGTGTTTCCTATAGTGAAGACTATTCAAATGGGCTGTAATCTTGTAATAGTTTATAGCAAAATCAATTTGATATGCCTTGAAAAATATTCTCTTATATTACAGTCAAAGGAAATGTGTTTGCAGAGCTGAGAATTTATACTTGTAATGAATTTCTTGAAGTTGAAAATGCATATGCTTGTGTAATTGAGGGCCTTCTTGTGTTTGACTTGATTTTTTTTCTTTTCCCACCTCTTTTTAAGGGGAATCCCTTTTTATCACTGCAGTTAGTTAGGAAGGTTTTAAAGATTTCAAGTCTCTATTTCAGAAGAAGCTCTCCCCTTCAGCAGTATTTTGTGCTAATTTAGCTCCAAAAGTTCTGAGTGCCTCCATGGAAGTAATTAGGTGAATTATTGCCGTGTAGCTCTGTGTACAGTACCTGCCTGGCAGCACATCCTCAAGTTAAAATTTAAGAACTACTGCAGCACCCTCAAGTGGTGATGCTGATCTGTATTTACAGGTCTTTTTTTTTTTTTTTTTTTTTTTTTTCAAAGGTTTATTTCTAGGCTTATGAATCATTTCAATGTTTTGGGCTGACCTGCTCAGATTTGTCAGACCCTGCAGTTCTTACTCAAGTAAAGTTCCTATTAATCACATTGGAATCTGAACAACAATCTCAGAAAAGCTTTCTTTGGATTGTCAAATGATTTTATGGAGGGCATAAAGCACTCTCTGTACCCACAGCAACTGTTTTTTCTGTCAGTGGGGCTGGACTGAATAACCTGAGAACCCTATAGAAAGAGAAACCAGCATGTTGGGGTTTTATTTTGGACTGCAGCTGCAAACATGAAACAACAGTGGCATAAGAAACACAATTCCTTGAGTGCACACACCCACTCCAGTGACATCTATAGCAATGACTTAGGAAGAATGAATGCCAGTTCTTAAGGAAGTTTTACTGACTTTGTGGTATAGTTCTCTGACTTCAGCTTTTTTCCACTAGCTGCTGGTTTTAAACAAGCAACTGTGTACCAGATCAGATGAACAGCTCTGGTTTGGGGCCCATTGCTTCCAAAATTAGCAAGTGGCACCCCTCCTGATGCTTCATCTTCTAATTCTGCTGAGCCTTCCCAGTAACAAGAGTCATTACCCATTAAAATAAAAGGCCATGGGATGTCTGTGCACTCTTCTGCCCCCAGTTCAGACCCACATGAGCAAATCACTCAGCTCTGCTGCTCTCTTCTGTAAAACACCGATGAGAAGTTTCATCTCAGAAATTTACTCTAAGTCTTAATGGATGTTGTCTCCACTTTAAGGGCCTTAAGTGAAAACAGATACCAAAATGCTTACTTTCTTGTCACATATAACTGTGTGTGCTGGGCAGAGGGCACAGAATGCTGGGAGTGGAAGTGCTCCCTCACCACCAGAGCTGCTTTGTGCCCTGTGTGCTAATGCTGTGGGTTAGCAGAATGGCACAGCTGCTTGTTTACCACTGCAACTTCTACCAGGTCTGGCATGTTTTCTGTATTAAACTCAGAGAACAGGCTTGACAAACACTATAAGAAAAACAATTTTATATCTGGAGGGTAGAAAATGATCCAGACTCTTATTTATGAAATTGTATTAATCCAAATGAATTTTCTTCAAATTATTATTAATAATGAATTTTAGATTTCTTTTTCCTCTCCCTCTCAGCTATTTGACATAAGAAATAGAAACCACTAGCATTTTAGGCTTTGTCCTCCTGTCATTCATTTTTTTTTTTTTTGCCTCTCTCTTCAAAAGAGACTCATTTTAAGTGTGTCATCTACGTTGTCATCTATATAAGAGACTGCATTGTGTTCACAAAGGAAGCATGTCAGTAGAGGGCAGGGTCCAACAGTAGTGAGTTTCTAAAGGGATCTGATAAAGAAATGACAACTATTTTCTAATATCAGCTATATAATAGATAAAACCTGTGTGTGATGGAGCATATTTAATATAATTTCTATGCTTTCAGCTTACAGGCCTGTTGTCAGCTTAGAAATCACACTGTGATCTTTTTTTTTTTTTTTCTATAGAAAAGCACTACAGGTAACTAAAAAGAGAGAGGTAGATATGACTTTGTAAACTTGCCTTAGGCTGCTCCTAAAATAATCAGGAAGGTGCAATCAGCCCTCTCCCACCATGGCTGCAGTACTAAGCTGGGATATGCTGGCAGCCCACACTGCAGCTGACCCATAAACCTACTTTGAGACATTTTGGGGCATATGTGGGGCTTGCAAGGTGGCAGGACATGCAGCTTCTGCTGTCTCTGAAACTAGGTGGCCTGGCTAGAGAATTGTCTGCGGCAGAAAGGGCTGCTCAAGCTCAGCATGAGAATCCCAGTCAAGAGTCAGTCACGAGAACAGGGAGCCCTTCAGCCCTGGATCATAAGCACAACGTACAGGTACATTACAGATAAAGCAGTGCTCCTCTACAGCTCCTGGAAGAGCAGGCCAGAGACAAAATCATTGCCAGTGTACTTATCTAGAAATAGGCCTTGGTGAGTGTTCTCAAAGTAATGCCCTTTCAGTCTTTAGAGACTGGGAAATTCCAAAGATTTGAGCCCCTTTCAAGTGTTTTCTTTCCTTTTTTTTTTTTTTTTTTTTTTTTTTTTTTTTTTTTTTTTTTTTTTTTTTTTGGCAGGATCATAGAATCATCGTATTGTTTAGGTTGGAAAAGACCTTTAAGTTCATCAAATCTGACTGTTAGCCCAGCACTGCCAATCCCAATACTAAAACATGTCCTAAAGTGCCACACCTACGCATTTTTTAAATCCCATCAGGGAATGACTCCACCACTTCTCTGGACAGACTAGTCCAATGTTTGAAGACACCTCTCCATGAAGAAATTTTTCCTAATATCCAATATCTCCCCTAATGCAACTTGAAGCTGTTTCCTGTCATCCTGTTGCTTGTTACTTGGGAGAAGAGACCAGTCTCCACTTGGCTACAGCCTCCTTTCAGATAGTTGTAGAGAGGGATAGGGTCTCCCCTCAACTTCCTTTTCTCCAGGCTGAACAACCCCAGCTCCCTCAAACACTCCTCATAAGACTTGAGTGATACAAGCCACATTCCAGTACTTTCTTGCAATTTTTTTAGTACAAAGAAAGCTCTTTGTGTTTCAAGATGAAGCAGATGCTTTTTATGGGAAAATCCCAGGTAATTTAAATTCCTGTGTGTCCAATTCTAGCCAAAACAGTTTTGCCCATCTTTGGTGTGATTGTCCCACTTTCTGGTTATGACATCTCTCTTATCCAGCAAATGTTTCCACCTCTGACAAGTTGTTGCCTGGATTTGTCATAATGTGCTGCAAATGTCAGTACCACATGTTCTTGATCTTCAAGGACCCGTATGTTTCTGGATGACACAACGAGGCCATGCTAATTGGCTTTGAGGTGTCATCCACTTCCAAAAATACCAAGCAACACCAATACAAGGATATTTGAATGGGGAAACTCTTTTCTCAGTAAAGGATATTTTTAAGAAATTTATTATCCTCAGAATCAGCAGTGAATTCTCTTTTTCCAAGTTATTGGATAGACAAAGACATATTTAAATTGGTGAATAATGGCTAGAGTAAGCAATTCACACAGAAAAATGGTAAAATTCGCTTAGTCTCATGAGACTGAAGAAGTTTATAGTGTGGTTATTTATACGAAATCATTGGAGATGTAGTATTGAGAAACAATGTGATGATTTAAGAACCCTAAATTCCAAATAAAAGGGGGTGCTGGCTCTGTCTGCCCATTGCTGATAATGTTCCTGAAGGGGAAGTGTCAGCCAGTGTAGCAAATGATGTTTCATGAGAAATTGTTACTGCCTTAAATCATGATGACTTAATTCTTTACCCAATTGCTTTAAATGTTGGTGCTTTTGCAAAATGCAGCTCTAGCTGTGTTGCTGAAGTCATGTTGCAGAAACTATGATGGACTCAAAGGTTAGTTTTTGGACTCTGCTGTGACATTTTTAAGCTGCCTTGTTGTTGCTTGCCTGCTTTGTGGAGAGGAATGAGAGGATCTGAGCACTGCAGTGTGCTTGTATAACTTGGAGGGAATTAGATTATTTTTCTCTGGAAGAGAAAATCAGACCTCTTTCAGAGGTTCAAAATTATCAGTTGTATACAAAATTTCACAGGATTACTTTGTCAGAGTCATATTCAGATCATGATGAAGCAGCTTGTATTTCCTGCTTAGGAGAGTCCTGAATTCCTTTTATCTTTGTGATGAAATTACTGAACATCTCTAAAGTAAGTTTTCACACTTTTTTTTTTTTTGGTTTGTTTCACTTGACATGCTTTTATGATTCCTTGGCATATGCAAATAAATATACATATAGATCTGCCTCTGAGTCAGGAGGGACCAGAAATCTGCATGGTTTGTTTCACAAAGCTTTGGGTTTATTTATTTTTTAAAGATATTACTTAGCAAGCCCATAAGATCTCTATCAGCTTAACTAGCAACTAGAAATAAAATGCTTCTAAATTTAGGTCCACGCAGTGAATAGAGCAAGATGCATGTGAATATCCTCTAGAATTTTTCAAAGCAACAGCTCATATTGATTGTGCCATCACTGATCTGATTTTGATAATTCCAGTGTGTATTCTAGTACCTCACATTGCTAAAACCTTTGCAAAGCTTGGTGCCTCTGGCGTACATGGAAAGAGTGTGGTAAAGTTAAAAGGAAACACATATGTTGATGAGTTAAATCCAGGCACATGCAAAGAGGTATTTAAAATGGAAATCTCTCTTTGGTTGGCTTGTTTGTCGACCCTAAATAATTGTGCTCATAAACTTGTGTTATATTGGTAAGGACATAATTATTCTCCTGTCAGTATTCAGTTTTTGTCCTTGTGTCTCCCACCTTTTAAAAAATGAATACAGTCTTTGAAAGCCATTTATAATCTTGTATATTTGCTGTTACATAATGGCAGTTGACCAGAAGCATTTACAAACCTTTAAAATAACTTCCATAACCCTCAGCCATTTTAGACTTTTTGTTACTAAGACAGGTGAACTGGGAAAATGATGTATAGTTAGAAAACTATGAGTAAACTGGTAACCTTTTTTCTGATCAATTTGTGAAGGCAAATGGTCAGGAAAGAACATGCAACAGCACTAATAGTGAAGTACCACAAACATATACTAATTCAAATTAGTGCCAAACCTAAAAAGAGATTATTTACTTTTAGGTGATTTCAGGAGACTTCAGACAGCTAATCTAGAAATGTGCTTCTTAAACTCCCTGCCCACTTAATCCCAGGTGAACTGGAACTCATTAGATGCTTTTCTGTTCAGTCTGAAAACTTTCTGCAGTACCCATAGTGACAGTTCTGTACATTCGAAGCTGCCCTGAGAAGACATCTCAAGACACCTCCTCACCTGTCTATAATCCTGATGGGAGACAGAAACCAGACTGAATTGTACCTACAGCTTTCAAGATTGTCTGATCCAGTATTTATTCCTAGAAAATATCCAACATGCTCTCTCACAGGGAGGATTTTTACAAACTCCATCATTGCTTCTTTCTTTGTAAGAGGCTGCAAGAGAAGAATATCTGAATCCGTGCCAAATTGGAGGAAGAAACATATGTCTGACAGGGCCAGAATGAGAACAAAGGAGCAGGAGGATATTTGGTTAGCCTAAGCTAGCCTTTTTGAGATATCCACTTCTCTATATACTTTCCCCCCCTGCATATTCATATTTCTCTGTAGGGTTCCTTTCAGTGGTGGGGTTCCAAAACCTAAAATTGTGTCATTACATCCCCTGGGTCTTTTAGTAAATCTGGGGTTTAGTTCTCTTCCAAGCAACAAAAAAACCTGAATTTAGTGACATCTAGTCTGAGGAGTCACAGATCTGTTTAAACAGAATCTCTGTATTATAAAAGTCTTTAAATGAAATTATTTTGTCTGGTATGCTCCCTTGGAAATCTATGGCATGCATTTGAAATGGTGACTCATTAAATTCCTTCTGTTTCTCTAAGATTCTGCATGCACAAGTTCTTTTTGGCAAGTGGAAACTCAGAATTTTTCCAAGGTTTGTTGCTTCTGTGTGCTACCAGTTTTATAGTGGTGAATTAGAGAGGAATTGAATCAGTTTCTCCCAACTTGAGCAATGAAGGATGTGCAGATATGTCTCATGCACATAAATGGAGCAGGAACCTTGTGCATCCCTTTCACATACAGAGCTGAGCATATCTCTTGCCTCCAGTCAGAATCCACCTGAAGTAGCTGACTGAAGTGCCAGTCAATGCTTTTGTAAGATGGCTACTTTTCTGATAGATCTGCAACAGCCTACTTTTCCTTTCTGAAGAAAAATATATTCCCTTTTCTTGCTGAAAATACCCTTGGGAGATCAGATTAATCAGGGAAGCTTGTTGTTGTCATGGCATATCTGACTTGAGCATCAAATACGGGCAGGTTAAAAAGCAGAGAAGAATATGGATAGTGGGACCAGTTCAGCAACATTAGCTGAGTCTTGCATGGATGCCAACAGCTCCTGGCATCCAAAGAATAATGTATTTAACTGTAACTTTATTGCTTAACTTCCTGGCTTCTCTTGAAGGCATGGAATTGGGATCTCATCCTAACGTCTCTCAGAGAAAGCTTCTAAAGACAGAATATTAATTAAGACAAGAAGGACAGTCTGCAGTAGAAGTTTCTATTGGTCTGTATGGCAGTACTAGGCACAGAGGTAGGCCAGGACCCCAGACTGGTCTGCAGCGGTTCAAACTCGTGTATATCACTACTTTCTTTTACTTAGGCTTTGCAGTTATCTTTTCCAGCACCAGACTTGCACAGCCATTGTTCCTGACTCCTCTCTTCTGTGTTTTTTTTTTTTTCTCCTCCTTGTCTTTTATCACCCCTGCACCAACTGCAAAATCATAAAAAAACATATGGGAAAGACCTTCTTGGTCATGTGGTCTATCCTTTTGCCAGTTGGCAGGATTATGCCTTACAACACATTTTCTAATGCCTCATACAGACTATTTATAAATTCCCTCAGCATTAGGACTTTCACCCATTTTCTTTGGAAACAGTCCTTCTCACAATACCAGGAAGAACCTGCTGGTATTCAGCTATGTGCTCTTAATTTCATTTAATTAGATTGAGGTGTATATCAAGACACTTCAGTGGGTAAAATCACCTGTCTATTGACCACTGAGAGAACATTTATCCACCAGGTGTCAGAAGTACCCTCTGGAGAAGCTGATCTCCCTGGTTTTGAAAAGCCTCCCATTGTGTGGCTCCAATTAACCTTGTACCACCCCAACCTGTCTCCCCACTCTCCAGGCATGTTAGTGCTTTCCATCTCTGACAGCTTTGGTCCATTTCCTCTCTGCCTCTTTGACCTCACTTGCCTTCATCTCCTTTTTCTCTCAGCCCCCCCTGGTACTTCACTGTGTCCCTGTCTCTTCTATATGCTTTTCATTTTGTTCTTCACAGCTTCCTCTGGGCCCATCTCTTCCCCTGAAGAGCCTTTTCTTCCAGACTACTTTTGTGGGTTTTTTTCCCCAAAAACTCTTGTATTCTGTGAAGCCACCATTACCTACTGTTCCCTGTACTTGAGTATCAGTGTTTTCTTTTCCCCACAAAAAGCCTTCATTCAACCACTCATGGAAGATTGAATTATTTCTGCAGTGCCCAGAAAACTAATTTTCCTGATGTTTCTCTTAGTCCAGCCTGGAAAGCTATCTTGTTTGTTTAGGGATTTGTGTTTGTTTTCTTTTTTTTTTTTTTTTTTTTTTTTTAATCATTATAAGGCCTACGAGATTATTTTTCTCAATAGAATGTGATGCCAGAGAGAGATATGCTCTGTATCCAGAGCTCACTCACTGTCCAATGCTGCATTTCTGCATAACTTGCTCTGAGATGCTACTCTCGCAAATACGGGGCAAAGAAAGTGAACAGATTAGTGTACTAATTCCACAATATATATCACCCTCAGCCTGCTGCAGCCCTACTGTCACTTGTCTTGACACAGTGGTGTGCTCCCCCCAGCACACACATTAGATCAAAATGAATGATCAAGTGTATCCTCAGGGATTGCTGAATTGGTGCATTTGACATAGGAGAGAAATTTTCTGTTCTGTTTTGGTCTGGTTGGGTTTTTAGTTGACACCAGACAGCAGATGTATAGGAGATATAAGCCTGGGGCCATTAGAGATTCATGAGTTGGATGTTTTTATCTTGGTTCACAACGGTAAAAGGAGTTAAAATAGTGTATCTTTGCTTTTCTAGTGCCTTGAAAGTTGCTATTATAAAACCCCCAGAGATTTTATATTAATAATTACAGTAAATGTAATAGAAAATATTCACTTGGCCTTTTCTGGGATGATATAAAAAAAATAACCAGGAAATTCTAGAATCCCTTTAGAAATTCCTTGGAAAATGAAAATATAATATTTTAAATGGTAAAGTGTACTTGAACTACTGATTTTTTTGTTTGTTTTTAAAAAAAATCTAATCAGTTTCTTAATAATTATCACCACTTGAAAACTAGAAACACATTTAGTTCTGTCTGCAACAAATTTTATTATTTAGATTGAGTTCAGAAATTGCTTTGTCAGAACAGAAGAATGAAATATGAATAAACATGTTTGAATTCCCTGACAGATAGAAGTAATATATTAAAACAAAAATCTGAGAGTAATATTGCTGGATTGTTTCTTTACAGTGTTTTTCTAGTAACCAATATTATCCTGAGCTGGGTTGTCTGAAAAGAAATATTTTATGTAAAGTTTTAAAGGCAGTAGGGCTTGGGTTTGACCTGCTTTTGATTGTGTTACATTAATAGTGCTGAAATGTGGGGACACTGTTTATTTATACAACATGGGAAAAAAGTGTCTTTTTTATCTGTATGCTTTAAAAATGGCAGTAAAACATACTTCGCTGCTGCAGGGAAAATGTCTCAAACTAGCACACTTTATTTTGATGGAAATGTCACTAGTTAGGAATCAAACCTTTTAAAACTTTGGATATTGAATTAAATATACAAGTAAGAGACGCTTGAGGACACTGATTTAGAATGCCTTGATTTTTAGCTTAGATCTCTTTGCAGGATTTAGGGAAAGGATCTTTCTTACATATAAGATGCATGTTTAAAGACAAGAATCTTAGGTTAGTGCTTTTGAAATATTTTGCCTCTTTAAACTTATTTCATAACACAAATTGCTTCTTTCTCCTCAAATCTCGCCGTAGGCTGAAGAGGTCTTTTGCTGCAATGAAACCCTGGTTGCTGATATGGTGTTTGTTTATTGCCATTTCACTATCATGTTTTGATGTTTCCTGTGTGTTTTTTTTTTTTTTTTTTTTTTTTTGTCGTTTGTGTTTTTTTGCTCCATCCTGTTTTCCATGCCCTATTGATGTGCACATTGTATGACAGTATGTGGTCATATAACTGGGATGTTGTAGAGACCTCTGGGCTCCAAGTCATGCACAGGAGAACAGCAAATTAACCACGGACTTGCAAGTGGAGAGCAGAGGGCTTCCAGCTCTGAGCAGTGACTCAGGAGCACTGGATTGTGTCCCTCCCTAACAGGCAGGCAGCACTGCCATAGCACATGCTTGTAGGGGACAGCTACATCCTGTGATAACTCGTGTGCAGCAGACTGGAGCGCTCTCCAGAGTCCCTAATGAAATCATCTGGGTCCCCTATGACTCAGAAAAATCCTCCTGCTTTCAGTAATGGCATTGACAGACTGATTCTACTGAATCTTATTGCAGGGGGTTATTCAAGATATTTCTGCCTCCAGCTGCCTGCACAGCCCTTCTACACAAGGTCACTCTCGCTGTAGCAGGGTGAAAGAAATGTGTCTTGCAGTTCCCAAATGGTGCAAATTGTCTTCCTTCACCCACTGTGATACCCAGAACATGACATGACTTTGCTTCTGCTGTCCCTGGTCTGTCATGGAGTGGAGCGCTGGAATCAGGAGGGCCTTTAAATAGCTGTAATTATTTACTTTAGGGCAAATGAATCACAGCCCAAAGATGCATGATCAGGATATTTTGGTGGATGAGGACCATTTGGGTGTTTTTCACTGAGTTTTTAAAGTATTTGACACTGCAATTTAGTGTTCCCTTAATATAATTTTTACATGAACTGTGTACACACACACATGCACAATGTATGCATGCATGACTAGACAAACTCAATTACATGAAATCTTGGGTCTTAAGAATTAAAACCACAAACAGTGTATTTGAAGCTGAATTGGTCCTTAGTGGCTCTTTTAGTTTTGAACTGAGCTGTGAGACTGAATGTTTTCTTTTTTATGTACTTTCTTCCAGGCTTTTTAATTCAGACATTTAATCATTGGTGCTTTTCCTGCCTCGTGGTTTCATCTTTCTTTTTTTGTGGCTTTCTTTGATTATTCCTTTGTGTCCTAGTTTTTCCTTAGAAGTTAAAAATGTATTATTTCTTTTAATTTGTTTCTCTTGATCCTTTTTTTTTTTTTTTGTAAGTGCTAGTTGTCATCAATTCCAAATATCATAAAGTCATTCTTAATGCAGTTCAAGATGGAATTTAGCTGAGCTACCTGTCCAGACTTTTGGTAGTCAATTTGTGTCTGAAACAGAAGTTATAAGGGGTCCAAGTGGCTTCTGGAAAGTTACCTCTGTAATGATATATATCACTATGATTTAGAAGCTAGACCTTTGCTTCAGAGCATTGTGTGCTCATCTTGTTTTTTAATTAAATGTCAGGATCTCAGCTGTGAAGATCAAAATGATTTCTTCTTTCAAGTTTGTCAGGAAGGCGACAAGAGCATTTGTTTTTGTTTTCTCTTGATGAGATAAGGTTTCCTTTTCATCTAAATGTTAAGACTTTTCATCCCTGACTTTGAAGGCACAAATAAAAAGCAGTGGATGAAACTATTCAGACGTAGAGAGATTTTTGATCAGGCAGTTGTTGAAATCATGCAGTTGCACTTTAGAATATTGTATACATGATCTACTGAAGTGAGGGTTTTTTTAAAGACTGATGAAATTACATGTATCAAAGATGGTATTATCTTGAGAACTAAAACTTTAATCGAGAACAGTGTTTAGAAACGTTTGAGCCCATCAAATCCAGTAGTTAAAGTATACTCAAGTTTGTGAGCCCTTCAGCAGCCAGTCTCAATGGGAATGGGCAAATGCTGACTTAGACATTCTGTGTTGTAATCCCAATATCTCTGGTAAATTTAGAGGTCAAAGAGGAGGATTTCAAGGGAGAAGAGGGGACAGCAACTCTGTCACTTTCCTTTAAACCTAAGCATTTGTTGCTATGGAAACCACGGAGCTTGATGCTGGAGCAACAGGAATTGTCACCCTCTATCTATCCCGACACAGCCGTGGTGGGCTGGCAGGGCTGGACCCCGAGCCCAAGCCCAGGAGCCTGGCCGAGCACATGCCCCTCTGTCCCCGCCGGGAGCGTCGATCGGCGGCCGCGGTTCCCGGGCCGGGGAAGCGGAGCCCGGCTCAGGGGCCGCGGTGGAGAGCAGGTCCCGACTCGGTCCTATCCCTGCATCCGACACTGATCCCGACCCCAGCCCCAGCCCAGCTCAGCCCAGCCCCTCATCCATCCCCGGCGCCGGGACCGCGGTTGTTTATCCCCTGCCGGGAGCCGCTTTGGGCGGATTTCCACTGAGGGGCGCTGAAGCACGTTTTAATGCAGCAAAAAAATGAATTAATATAAAAATAGTAAGAGAGACACGATTTACCGGATTCTTTTAAAAAAGCGACGACAACAACCGCCTCCAAAAAAAAAACCCACAAAAACCAAACAAACCAGAAAACCTCCGCGATCCTCCCTTTCTCACTCCTCTCTCCGGCCGTGTAGGGAAGGAGGAGGACGGGTGGAGGGAACGAAGATGTGCACAGCCCGCTTGCTGGGCTGAGCCGTGGCCGCTGGGCAGGGCAGGGCAGCGGGGAAGGCTTCGCCCACCCTCCCCTCGCCCCCTCCCCGGGCCGAGCACTCCCCTCGCATCGGCATCCCGGCGCCCCTCCAGCTGCCAGTCCCGCCTTCCTCCTCCCCGCCTCGCCTTCCCCCTCCCCACCTCTTTTCTCTCACGGCTGGCGATCAGGTGTCTGTTGCTCTTTTTTTTTTTTTTTTTCTTTTCTTTTTCCCCCCACTCGCTTTGAGTTGTTTCCCTGGGAAAAAAAAAATAAGCAGGAGAAGAAAAAAAAAAAAAAGGTGCCGAAAAGCAGATGATTGTAGAAGAGCCCTCCTTCCCCAGAAGAGCAACGTGCTTTGAATGAGGCTTTCCAGCCTCTTCCACTCCGTCTCACACACTCTGTCACTCTGCCTCTCGCTTGTGCACACTGTTGGTATGCGACCTCGGAGGCGACTGCTCCGCCACCTCTGCCTGGGGAGCTGCTGACAGCTAGCGATTGAGCCAGCCCCCCTTCCTTCCCCCCCCCCTCCGCTTTTGCAAACACACACGCACACCCCCAAAGCACATTTAATGCTGATCCACTCAGGCGCCATTATCGGGGGTACGTCTTCGTGGAGTGTTTTGGTTCTTTTTTTTTTTTTTTTTTTTTTTTTGTCTTCTTCTTTTTTTTTTTTTTTCCCCTTCCCAACACTGGATGGTGCAGCATTCCCGGGGCCTGTGGTGTTACGGCTCGATTGCGTTTTATTATTTATTTATCTATCTTCTCTCTTCTTCTCCCCATCACTTCTCCCGTCTCTGCTCTCTCGATCCCCCCCTTCCCCCCCGCCCACCCCGCTTCTTTCCGGGTGCCGGTGCAGAGGACCGGGGAGCAGGATCCCTCTCTCTCCCTTCCACTGATGTGGGACTGATCCTCACCCGCGTGTAGCATGCTGTAGCCAAAACAGAAGAGAGGAGGGGGAGAAAAAAGAAGCGGCTCTCTTTCCCTCCCTCTCCCTCGTTTCTCGCGGATTGACTTCATGGCTTCACTGTACCAGCGGTTCAGCGGGAAGATCAACACCTCCCGCTCGTTCCCCGTTCCCCCCGAAGCGAGTCACCTCCTGGGCGCCCAGAGCAGCGAGGAGGACGGAGCTGCCGGCAAGACCTCTCGTCCATTGCAACAGGAAAGCAGCCGGCCCCGCTTCCAGTACCAGTCGCGAAGTGACTGCGAGGAGGAGGATGTAAGCGCCAGTGTCGTTCGCGTGGGGTTGGGTTGGGTTTTGGGTGCCCCCCCCTCCCCGCCCCCCGTCCTGCCGGATGCCTGTGTGCCCCTCTAGGCTGGTGGCGATTTCTTGCGGTTTGTCCGCTCTTCCAGGAAGGTCTTTGCGCTCCTTTTCTTCCCCTGAAGTGCCGGGGATGGTACGGGACGGAGCCCGCCGGGACCGAAGCCGAGTCGGGGCTCGCCCGCCCCCGCGCTGTCCCCGCACCTCTCCCGGGTTCCTGGCTCCTTGCGCGGCTCTCTGCCCCCGTGGAACAGGGCTGGGGGGCGCGGGGTCACCGCGTTAGGAGGCGGCAAGTGCAAGCTCCGATCCTCTCCCTCCAAGCCAGGCTACAAGGCTCCACACCCCTCCTTTTTAATTTTTATTTTTTCATTTTTATTTTTTTTCATTTTTATTTTATTGCTACTCCATATTTCACCCTTTAACGCTCCCCCGGGGCAGAAGTCTTCACCTTGTCCCTCCCTCCTTGCTTTCCTGTGAGCCTCCCCCCAGCCAGGCAGCGGGGAAACTTTTTAACCCCTGAGCAGCCTTTTTTGGGTCTCTCTCTGCCCACCTCCCCGATGCCCCCGGGCGAGCCCCGGCGGGGAAGGCGCAAACTTCGGCCGCGCACCTTGCGCTCCCGCGCTGCCTCCGAGAGCAGCGACTTCAAAGGGTGCATCTGCATATCGCCCTAGTAACGAGTGACTCATCCAGGCCGCCGGCTGGCTGCTGTGTCCGATGGAGTTAAACTAGCCTGGGTCGATGGCCCCTAGTTCTTTCGGAGTGGCGAGGAGGGGGAAGAACGGATTGGGAAAGCGGGGAAATTAAGAGAAGAAGAGACAGTGATAGATCAAAACATGTGGCTCCCCATCGCTGGCTGGTGTTAGCTTTGCAGAGGGATTTGAGTGTGTTTTGAGTCTGTGGAAGCACACACAAGGGGAAGCAAATGGCTGCAGTTGGGAATAATGTTTGTGTCTGTAAAAATACTTCTTGCCCGAGTGGGACGCGTTAGCTTTGCAGCAGGGTTCGGCTTTGGCTCTGGGAGCCTTCCCAAGAAAGGTGCTGCTTCAAGCCAGAACAGCAGGTCGGCTTCACTCGGAGGAGAGAGTTGTGTATGCCGGGTAATTTCCTCGGTTATTTTTTAAATCCCTGTCTGTTTTGCTGTCTCTTCATAAAGACTTTTGGGGTCCGTAGAGCAAGTGCACTTCTGCCAGCGTTGAGGCCAATCGACCTCAGCCTCTCCCCGAGGTGACTGTCATGCATGCTGATAGCCCCGGGGGCCAGGGGTGGCAGGAACCTGAATTGACTCTTCCTTGTGATCTGCTCACCGGCAACGATCTTGGCACTACTGCTCCTTGGCCCTTGCCATCTGCGGGAAGGGACCCGTCCCATTTTCCGTGTGCCTGCACCCACTCCTGACCCTTTCCTGGCGTGGCTGGGACACGGGCCCCCTTGCCGGCGGCTTGCTGGGCTCTAGGTGTCGCTGCGAGCCAGCTCAGTGCCGCCGCCGGGGCTGGGCTCGGGCACATTTCCCTCATTACTTGTTTTAATTCCGCTTCCCTGGATTTGGAGACAGATGTCTGGAGCCGCTCGTCTGGTCACCAGAAAGCACTGAGCCTGGAAGCAAAGGAAAGCCCGCAGTTTAGCGTGTCCAACTGATTTGTGCTGACAGGCTCCAAAATAATGTGAAAAAGGATATCATTAAGCTTCTATAAGAAGAGGGTGTTTTTTGTTTGTATTTTTTGTTGTTTTGGGTTTTTTTATTATTTTCTTCTCTCAGAGTTATGTGTGGGTGGGAGAGCATTATGGGGCAGTGCTGCCTGTTGAGGGAAAGGTGCCTGCTTAGATGCCCTCTGCAATGAAGTGCAAAAAGCGCAGCCAGAAACAGGGATTTGGGATGACTTCTAAACGCAAGTGGACACTTTGGCAGCGCGTCTGAGAAAGTGCCCCGAACCTGCTCGGGCAGATCACAGGTGTTCCACCCAGCGGATATAAGGCAGCCGGCGCTGGCGGTCTCCAGCGGGGAGGGTCGTTCAGGTCGGGAGGACGGGGCCGTGACGAAGCCAGGGAAAAAATGGTCTTTAAATCGTTTCAGGAAGTGGAGAGTCCTGCCCGGGGGGGAGCGGAGGCAGAGGGCAGGCACCGGCAGGAGGGGAGGCGGGGTCGCCGGAGGTGTCCGCGGTGCTGAACCTGAGCGTGGCGGGGCAGGCGGAGCTGTCCGCGGTGCTGAACTCCGCCTATCCCCGGGCAGACGGAGCTGTCCGCGGTGCTGAACCCCTCTTATCCCGGGATAGCTGGAGGTGGAGTTGTCCGTGGTGCCGAACCCCTCTTATCCTGGGATAGGCAGAGCTGTCCACGTTGCCGAACCCCTCTTATCCCGGAACAGGCAGAGCTGTCCGCGCTGCCGTACCCGACCTGTCCCAGGTGAGAAGGAGTTGTCCATCCTGACGAACGCCTCCTGTCCCGGGGCAGAAGGAGCTGTCCGTGGTTCTGAACCCAACCGTGACCAGTGCCGAGGTGATCTGTCAGTGATCTCTCACCTTTGTTTGTAATGAGATTGAGGCAGAGACCAAGGGTTCCTCTCCCACCCCGGTGACAGCAGACAGGCTCAGTCAGGACGAGCACCCACTGGACATGAACCCCCCGAGGAAAAGAGAAAAGTGAGACTGGCAGTGGGCAAAGACTATGGGAAAAGTACAAGAAGGGTGGTCTGTTTGTGCTGGGTGCCAGAAGCACAAGTTATTCCTTATCATGGGAAAGGGCTTAATGGGACAGTATTAGAAACACTTTTCTAAGGTAATTAGACTTCTATTTTGTGCAAATTCTATAGTGGGGTATTCACATTGTCTTTTAGCTTTCAACATCAATGTAGTAGGACAAGCCAAAACTTAAACATATAGAAGAATGGATTTTTTTTCTTTTTTCTTCCCCCCTCCTTTTTTCTCTTCCCACATTTGGAAATACCACAACAAAACTGAGAATGAGACTGTTCTGTTCTTGACTTTGTCATGTGATTAATAATCGGGAGAGAACTGAATGTTTTTTTATGGGTTACTGATGATGACTTTTCCAATTGAAATATGTGTGCTGCATTCAGCACTGTATTTTTAAGCACTAATGCAGACCTCAATGCAGTACAAAACAGAGAGAAAGACAGGATCTTGCCTTTGAAGGTCACGGTATTGTAAGTAAGCATTTTGTTCACTGGAGGTACTGCTAGTGGAAAAATACTACATGAAATCTATATAAAGTTAAAAGAGGAGGTAGCAAGTCTCTAAGAAAGAAAATTTGAAACAAAGACAATCATGACTTTATATGACAGTTTCTCACTTCGCTTTACAGCCACCATTGAGATAGAAGTGAGAACACTGTTTTTGTAACATGGAAGTATAACAAAACAGAGGTCACAACATTGTTTAGAATTTTGAAAAGTCTTTACTTTGTTTCAGCTTATGGCATGTATATGGCAAAATATTAGTGGACCTAACTTGTAAATAAAATCTGGAATAAATATTGCATTTTTTTATGGTAATTATTAGTCTGATGGGACTAATAAGTCTCATAAGAAATAAGGAAACCAGGTTCTGTATAAATGACTCCATAAAACCACTTCCTAGTTGGCTCTGTGGCATTATTGACATTAAAGTTAATTACTGCAACAACTGTAAACAAAATTCTGATGGCATTTTTGCCTCGTTAAAGGAATAGCTTTTCACTACATTTATTTAAATATGAGCAAACATCTGTGATAACTCATTCAATCTAGGGGAGTGGTACAGTAGGTTATGAAGAATTTTGGTAACATAATTCCCCTTTTTAGTTTGATGGGTTTACTTTTTAGATGACTGATTTTACATTGATGAGATTAATGCTTTCCATATTATACTGTAGAGGGGATTTTTTGCTGCATGTGTACTTGAGAACTTTTTTCCCATAAAATAGAGCTTCTTCATCTTTTCCAGGTTTTTTCTTCTTTGGCATCACAGTGATTAATGACTTTAATTTTTGCAGGCAACTGCCAGGAGGTGCTGAGTAAGATGTATCATGCTGATTGTGTGTAATGCCACTCCTTTTAATTACTGGGATGATAACAATGCATTAATCAGGTGCATAAAAAATTCAACACTTTCCTGTAACACAGAATATTGATCTATTTTATAAGGCACTGACTGTAAAACAAGGATCACAGAAGTCCTTCTTAAATTGAGTTTTGTACAATAAGTTATCTGTTAAAAATATTGAACTTTCCCACTGAAACACCATAGAACTTTTCTATGTAAAGAGCCATATGCTGTGTTCCTACAGGTTCATTACTTAGCCAAAACTCTACTGGCTTTAACAGGAGACTTAACCCAATAAAAGAAGCCAGTGTCAAAGTACAAAAGCTCTCATTAGTGTGCATATTCTTTCAGTAACTGAATTATGAAGATTTCTTTCTGTCTTGCATTTGCTTAAAACTACATTTTGCTGTATATTATACTTTACTAGTTCTGCAGTTGATTATTTGGACTAATTTACCTTTTGAGAAGTTTTTCATCAGGTGCAGGTAGAGACTGTTTTGAGATGCTTCAGTAAAACTGTGTTTTCTGCTTGGATAAATTAAGGATTTAGTGAATCAAATATCCTTTGTTATCAGAATGAGTCTGAGAAAGTGAGGATCAAAGCCATTAGTGCAAAAAACCCCAACAGAAACATAATTTGGTTGTTTAAGTCAGACTTGTTGTTGCATGGAATTTAAAGTGTTAATTTTCAGTTCATTATTTGTCTAAAGGGAAGAGATATTGCCTCCTAGAAATGTGTGTCAAGGACAGTGTTTCAGAAAGGTTGAGGCCTGAGCTGCAGGCAACAGGTATTTCAGAAATTGGGAGGGTTTTTTTCCTGAAGATTTGAGTGAACTGATTGTGTAGAAAGGTTTCCAGGACTACAAGAGTTGTAACTTTACTGTAAGGTATGATAATTGGAATTGTAACCAGGAGTCTAACTACAAATCTGAATTGTTGTGCATATGGGCAGATAGTACTGTGTAAGTCTGTAAAAATCTCTTTTTCCTCTTCTTGGTGAACTCTTGAATGCTGAACTCAGTTATTGCACAGCCATTAAGATGTAGAGTGCTGGGACTAGTTTTTCCAATCGAAACAGTTAGGCCCTGCTGACATTCTGTAAGCTCACTCTTTGAAATAAATAAAAATTGTGGCTTAATTCCTCCAAAAGGAATAGTTATAAACCTTATAAAAATCATGGGTTATGTTTGCATGGAATTCCTTCCTATGTTCTGTGATTACTGAATAGTGGACACTGATCTGCAGATCACTCTATACTTTGCTTTATAACTATATTTATAATTTTACCACCTTATGATGTTTTCTATTGGTTTAAAGTCAGCCTCGGTTCCTGCAGTCTTTATTAGCCATAGTGATGTTGCATGCATTAAAAAATCTGCCAGAGAGAGTATGTCTTTAAGTACTCAGGAATAACTGTGTGAAGGGGCTACATCATCTCTCTGTTGGTGGTGAACTGTGCAATAGGTTGGGATACATCACGTAGAGTACTCATCTCACAATTTTTTCTCTTTTGAGCAAGCAGCAGAAAGGGCAGACAGAAGAGACTGAGCCCAGGGTTGGAGCAGTTCAAGTTGGTTTCCGGGGAGCTTTCAAAGACATAGGAAGGGGTGGGGGTGGGGGTGGGGGGGAAATCTGTATGTGCTGTTCTCCAGCTGCTTGTACATTTTTGTTTCAGAAAAGGCCAGGCAGAAGACAGTTCTTAGGGTGTCTGTCGCAGCTCTGTAAAAGCTCTTTGGGAGTCAGATTTTGTCCCTTGAAATAAAGACCTTTACAGTATTTTAGTCTACTGTATTTATTGTTGTGGTGATCCAGCAAAATCTTCCACTACAGTTCATTACCTGCCCGTTGATTTTACTGGGATTTTTGCCTGATGTGCTGGATGACTCCCAGCACGTTGCCGTGAGGTACGAGCATTTTCGTCCCGTGACCAAGGGGTGGCAGCGTGTCGTGATCACACTGTTCCTATGGAGCACTTGGCTTTTCCTTGCTTTTATAGGAAAGCACCAACCACCCACTTGTTTACATACTCATACCTACACAAGAGGGTTCTATTTAATTCCTTATTGCTTCTCTAGGTCTGATCGAATTGATGACAGTTTTGTAATTCTCTTCTGCACCTTCAGGGAGAAATATCTGTTTTCAAATTTCAGAAAAAATGGTTCAACAATAGTTTTAAATGGCCCCATATTAAGGTATGGTGAAAGCAGCAGATAAACAAATCTTTCTTCTAAGGGAATGTTTTTCTCTTTTCTCCCAAAAGAAAACAAAAAAGCCAGTGTTTTCCAAAAAGCCTCTTTTACTCGTAGCAGGTGGCTACTCACATAGTGTAGCTTTTTAAAAGTAAACACAAATAATTTAGTTTTGTAATTTCAAGTTTTGTAAAGATTTGTGGTAAAATAAAAAATATATATTAGAATATATTTCCCAGCTAGATTCATAAATAGTTGTTTTGTATCAAGTTCTTATTCATATATACTCACGTAACTCATATAACTTTGAAAATGTTATGTGTATTCATTAAATTGTGGGTGTTTGGTACTGATAAGATTCAGTGTGGGTGAGTTAACTGAGTTAAAACAAGTTTTGAGTCTGTGCATTCATCTATAGGAATAGATCACTGAGCCATAGTCTTGACTGCCAGTGTGGAACTACAAAAGGGAATAAGAATGGGCATTAGTCCATGTATGTTTTGCAGTACAGAGCAGTGCAGAAGGGAACAGAGGGAGAGTCTGGTGGTACAATCCAATAAGGTGTTCTGAAGGGTGAGTGGGCAGTAGTTTTTGTGTAGTGGAAACACAAGTCCTTCACAACTTTCCCACCTGTAGGGTGTTTGGGAACTTTCACTTCCCTCATTCATCCAGAGTTCTCATTTTTTAAGCACTTTAATTTAGGGATATTTCATAGTTTGTTTTGTTAAAATAGCACTTTAAAGTCTTCCCAAAGATTACAGCAAAGATTAATGCAGTTTTTACATTTCATGGAACTTGTAATGTGGAGCCAGGGAGAGAGGTAGAGAGGAGTCTGATACTCATTCACTTTGCAAGCAGTTACGTTTAAACAAAGATACCAAAGTGTGTGAGATAATGTGACAATGTGACTCTCTGCTGATGAAGACTTATCAGATTTCCATTGAGCATGTTTTTTAATTGCTTATCACTTGTGTAGTGTAAATTACTTTCTTCTAAGCAAGGTGCTTTTTAGCACAGTTCAGTTACTACATAGATTCTTCCATGAGTTACTGTCATTGTGCCTTTTAGAACTGTCCTTATTATTATCTTCACTTTGCAGGTGGAAAATCAGAGGCAGAGTTGACACATAGACAGTTCATCTCAGCTTTACGGCAGTGACGATCTGCTGTGGCTCAGCCTTGTGAGCTCTTGCAATTTCTGGTTCTGGGCCCCAGGGGCTTTAAGACTAAAAATTGTTCCAGTTATTGCCAAGGATATTCTCACAAGTGTAAAACTAATTGTGAAGTCTGGCGCATTTAAGTCTTTGTTGTACCTAGCACTCATTTCTGACAGTTTTCATGTGACATTGCAAATGTCTGATGTTTCCTTCTAGCTGTTCAAGGCTTTGGAGTTTGCTTTGAGCAAATGGAGATTTAAAGCTTCCAAAATGAAAGATAGGAGTATCTTAATGTTTTCATTATAATATTTCAGGGAGGGGGTGGTTTGGGGCTTTTTTAATTTCTTTTCTGTATTTGTCAATAGCATCTGCTCCAGCATTTCAAGCAGATTTCACTCTAGGCAGACCTCAAAAGCAAATGCAAATTTCTCCCCAGGCTTGCTGTCTTGGATGTACAGAGATACATGAAATGGAAAAACAGCAGTGGAAAATGCCTGGTAACCTCAGCTCTAGTTATACTATAGTCATTAATTTTAAAGTGTTTATGACAAAAATATGTATGTGTTGCTTATTGTCCATTAAAATGAGTTTCAACTGTAAAAAAATGTAGCTGCCGTATTTTGTTCAGAGCAGAAATGAAGACTGAACCCATGGAGACTGAACAATTACAGATGTTATTTCAGTCTCCAAGCCCTAGATCTGAAGACACTTAGTGAGCAGAACCAGCAGGACATTTACACAGGATCCCCGTGCCTGCTGCTTTCCTCCTCTTCTGGCAGAGGCAGAAGGAGAATTAAGTCCAGCATCTGAGCAGCAGCGGGAGGCTTGTTGCTGCCTGTTGTCCCTTCTCAAGGGTATAACCAGTGGTTTGCAGAGCCCAGTCCTGGAGAGTTTGCACCTGTGAAGATGAATTCAAGTGTCCTGCAGTGCCTCTGGCTGTAGGGGACTAAAAAAGACTTTTATTTATAAGGCCAGCCTTTGGCAAAAGAAAAAGTATGAACTGCTAGCAGTAGCAAAACAGACATTTGTACTTGTGCCAGGGTCACAGAAAAACAATGTGGTGTCAGCTGCTGCTGCTGCTCTCAGGTAGGGTGTTATGGGACATGGCTCTGGGGTGGGTGGCTCTTTCCAATTGCTCCCAAGATCTCTGAGTCCTTTATGAGCAAGAGAGACAGCAAGCACAGCTCATCTCTTCCTCTCTCCTTTCCCCCAGCCCTATCTCACAGGAATAAAACTGAGGTTGTTTTGCACTGCTGGGAAGCCATGAGTCAGTTCTTCATCCCTATCTAACAGGTGGCTACTGGCAACCTTATCTCTCTGTGCCCTGGCGCCTAAAGATGGATCTCCCAGCAGAACCTCAGATCCTCCCCTCCATCCACTTCACAGGGACATGCCCTCTGGCATAGCAAAATTCATCTTCTGCCTGTCTCCTCTGCTCTCCTCCCAGGACAGGCAGATTGGGTTATCTTGTATTCCAGAGGAACAAGGAGTCTTGAGCAGAGAGAAAAGAGGATGCTGGGATCTGCTTTAAATAGTGTTTGACCTCTTGCATAAGAGTCTGATTGTCCCAAGATAAGTTTATTGCATACACAGCTCTGAGATTTGCACAGATTGCTCGTAGGATTATGTTTCATGTGATTGTAGAATCCTATCTTTGTTTGTCATTTATTGCTAAATCCCTCCTCATGTCTCTGGATAATCTATATTAAATATAGTTTGCCTTTGGTTTTGTTTTTCCTATTTCCTTGAGGTGCTGGGAAACAAAGGTAATATTTAAAAGACCAAACTTCTATTACAGTGTTGTTAAGCTGCAGAAATCAACAGCCGTGTTGCCATAGAGACATAAATGGTTTATTGTGAATGAAAGATTTCCACTTTTACTAGTCTTCCTTTATTAATACAGCTCCTCTGTCTGCTCTATATTAACTTTTTCTTTTTATTTGGGTGTTTGTAATCCCAGATACAAGAGGAGACACCTGGAGAAAACACTAAAGAAGATATTACAGTGTTTAACGATGATCTCTGATAAAGTGGGTGCTGTTGAAGCAGCTTCTCTTCTGTTGTGAACACAAACAACACTTATCAAAACACATGCAGTGAGTCATTGCAAACAAGAGTAATTAATTAAGACTGACATAGCCAAGGTTTAGGATCACAGTAACCCCATCTATTGTACTTGCCTTGTTTATGCTCTCTGTGTTTGAGGGGGGTGTGCTTGGAAGAGGCTTCTTCAAGGAGTGGGTAATTCTCACTGATTTTTGGGCATGTTTATACACCTTCTTTTGAGGTGGCTTGGATCTTTGGTAGAGCATTGGAATAACCATTAGGGAAGTCTTTCTTCTCCTGGATCTGCCATTGATCTATTACATGACCTTCAGCTAGTTATTTATCCCTGTGGGGCAGGACCTGTGTCTGTCAGATACTATAAAAGAATCAAGACCATCACTTCATTTGTGGCTTCACTGTGGTGGTGCAGAATTAAATAATTTCTGCTTTTGGCTTAAAGCTTTGGGCAAAAAAGAATGCATAGAAACATGAGATTATTAATAATTAGTAGTGCAGTCATTAATTCTGACAGTGTCAAAATTTGGGGGAGCATTGCTGATAACCAAAACAGGCCTGATTGTACTTGTTTGTGGTGGGCAAAAGGTCTCTCTCATTACACTCTTTCTCAGGCAGTGCCAGGAACTGATAATCACTATAATGTGCATTTTTTCTTTTAGCTAAGAAAAGCTAATAAGCATCTGTAGTTTTGAAAATGTCAGATTGAGCCAAAGTGCATGCAATTAGATAAGGATAATGTAGCAGATAATAAGAAGATACATGATGCTGGATGAGCAGTTATCAGACTGTTGTGCTTTGGCTGCTAAAGTGCTACATGTCATATAAAAGAAAGTGGTTGTTGGTTGAGGGAAAACATGCCAGAAGTTGTCAGAAATGGAAATGTGAGCTAATGTGGTAAAGTGACAAGGTTAGTCCTGGGGGACTACAAATGTGGATGTCAGGCTTTTGATAGATGGAAGGGTCTTCTGGGTTAAAAGTCATGTACTTGGGAGGTGGGAAAGGCCACTGAGGAAAAAAAGGAAGCAAATATGGAAAGGAAGATGGAGTAATTTGTGGTTGCTGTCTCTAAGATTTATTTTTTCCTTTTTTCAAACACTCTCTGTCTTGTGTGTGATGTCTGAGCTCTTCTGGCTACTTCAGTGTGCGAAAACCTTTCTGAGACACCTTGTTTGCCCAAAAGGAGATACAGCCATGATGCACTGATTAAGTGAATTTTCAATCAGTGCCCTCAGTTTAATTTGCCCCTGGGGGAAAGAACTGAGGCAGACTCTGAAAGTAAGAGTAAAAACAAGAGGATGAAAACCAGACAAGGAACAATGAAGAAAAAAGAAGAAAGAGGAAAGCTGTGATGGACACAAATGGATGCCTGCTCTGACACTGGAAGACAAGAAATTTTGCTCCTAAAATATTTTCTGCTATAGGGCAAAATACTTCTTGTGACTGACACAGAGTGTTCCATATTTTCCCTTTCCTCCTATTTAGCCTATTGCAGGAACTAGTTCTGGGCAGGAGAGCAGGTTCTTTGTAATCTGGAGGAATAAGGTTTTTTGTCTGATTTTTTTTTTTTCCTGTAATGTCTCTTCCAGCCTTTATCCCACCTTTTGTAAAGTGTTCTGATGTCTCCAGAGGGAAGAGATTGGAAGCTATTTCTCCTGTATTTTGGTTCTATGATAACTTTTATCAATATTTTTTACTCTTTAGAAAGCACCAAGTATTTAATATCTTTATAAAATACCTGACAGAAAAGCCATACGCTTCTCATCCTCTCCTCTTCTGTAATGTCTTTAAGAAGATATTCTGTAAATACTTAACTAGTGATGAGCTATGTAGTGTTATAGCTGCAGTATTAGAAAAATAATATTGTTATCCTTTTGAAATGTTTGAATTGTGGATACCAAATTCAAGGTATATTTTGTCACTTAAAAAACATTTTCCCTTACTGTTTCAGTTTGCAGCAGAATATCTTTCAGCTCAGATTGCTGTTTATATTAGAGGGCTATGTAGAAGTGTGTGTTTGATGAGTGTGTTTGATGTATGTGTTTGCAAAAGTCTCAAGTAGAATCATAGACTCACAGAAGGGTTTGGGCTGGAAGAGATCTTAAAGATCATCTTTCCTATGGGCAGGGACACCTTCACCATATGTGAGCATTTAAACACAGGAGGGCTTGAAATTCTCTCCCCGTTAATGTTCAGGGAAGGTAGCAGCACATTCACAGTATGTAAATGCAGAGAATGTATAAAAATGGTCAAAATGGTTACTTGTGTTGTTGTGGTTGTTGTTTTGTTTTATTTTTACAACTCAGTCAATGGAAAATTACATTCTCTTCAGTAAGTTTTTCTTCTCCAGGTGCTGGGCAAACTTAGCATTAGGGGAGAGGGAAAAGAGAGGAAATCTGCTGTTTTCTCTCATATTCGACCATATGAGATTCCAAATATTCCAGGAGGGAATATTTCTTTTCTCTCACATACACAAGGGTGTTCATAACAACTGCACAGCTCTGTAGTGGCCCTCTGTTCTGTGGGTGGGCTAGAAAGAAGTGCCTCTTGGCACTGGACAGACAAGATGAAGGTGAAGAGCAAGGTTAAAGCTAGTTTAATCCCACTTTGTAAATCTGCATGTGAAATCCCTCAAATTATAACTATGTTCCTTCACTGTTTCTTCCTGTCTGTGCTAAGCTGAAGCTCTTCTGGGAATGGGCTTTTGGCAGATAGCACATTGCTATTGGGCTGGAAAGATATGTGAGAATGCCATAGTCAGCTTTTTAACTGTGCAATTTAGTATAAAATGTAGGGAGCAGCAGTGTGAATCAGAGGATTGAATTTGCTCTAAAAGTTCCACAAAAGGCTCCTCTTTTGCTAAAGACAGATTGTGCCAGTCCAACCTGAAAAACTGTAATTTAATTTGAAAGCACCGTTCTACATTCCTTTCACCTGATCTCGATTGGTGACAAGCCATAAAATTCCTCTGTGGTCCACTGGAGTTCAATAGATGAGAATTTCCTAACTTCATAAAATGATTAAAAGCACTCCAAATGTATACTATTAGCAAGGCTTCTGTGAGACAACTCAATCAGCAGGCTTCAGGGGCCTTTGTGAAGGGCTTGGTGAGCATTGCTTGAATGGCAGATTGCTGAGATAGGTAATAGCTGAGGAAAGGACTAATAAACTGCAAGGCTTTATGCTTAAAGTAACATAAGGAACAAATGATAGTGCATGTGTGTGACAGTGGCTTTTTCTGTTTGCCACAATGCCATGAAGATGAATTGTACAAGGATCAATGTCTCTAGCAGGGATAAGTGATATCTGTGTGACTGATTTTGGCAGCAGCCCACTCCTATGTTTTTTTTTTAACCCAGTGCCTTGGACAGCAGTGGAAAGCAGAAGGAAGTAGATTGGTTTTATTTGTACTGCCTGTATTTCATCTAGAAAACTCATCTTCCTCCAGCATGTTGGATCATAAACCAAAAACTGAATCCACTTCCATCAAATGTTTGTAAGTAATGAACTATTCAGGACCGTTCTGTTCTGTTCAAGGCATTCCTACAAACAGAAGAAGGATGATTTATCGACTCATTGCAAAATACATGCTGGGCATTAGGGACTGCCCTTCCTCTCTCCCTCTCCCCCCTTTCATACAGATTGGCTGTGACTTTCCAAGCAAACAAGAAAATGTGACTATTTTATTTTTCTGTTCCATTTCTTTTCATGAATGCCAAGTAGAGGCTTGTTAACGGGTGAATGGGCAATCAGATATTTGGAAACTGAGCCTTTTTACATCCGTTTCGATACTCCAAATTTCTAAGTCCAATGAAGAAATCTGGTGGCTGCTTTTAGTCAATGGGGTTATTTGAGACTTTGTCTATTGACATTGCTAAACTTTCTGATGAAAACTTAGACTACATGTCATAGTGCTTATTTCTATTTTCTTCCTCTGGAGCTCACAGCACTCCAGCAAGGTACAGCATCCAAATCTGTTCCTTACATCACAGTGGCATAATCTTCAGAGTTTCCAAATGTAAATTCATGTGCTTGCTGAAAGGCAAAGAGGCTTTTCATACTTAATGGGCCTTATCTCTTATCAAAGCAGGAGATTAGAATTTCCCATGAGTTGGCTCTCCCTTTTGCTGGTAATGGTGGAAACGGAGAATCTCTCCATTTTCAGGATTCCTATCAAGCAGAAAGTTTTGTCAAATACAGGCATTTCCAGCATTTTTCTCCATTAACTTCAATAATCGCTGCTTCTCATTTATTCAGATCAATTTATTCTCTGGGGTCAGTAAAGGTTTTTAAGATGTTGGAATAAGAATTGATGGTTGTAATCTGGTCATTATTTTTTTTAGGTAGGAAATAATATTTTTAAGTTCTTGAGCATTGAAATTTCGAAATAGTCTTCCAGAAAGAGCAGGAAAAGAGAAAAGTTATATCTAGCTTTAAGATAGATCTCAGACACCCTACTTTTATGGGATTATGTACCTGACCTTGGAAGCAGAGGAAACACAGGGTCTACTTTTACAACTAAATCTACTGAAATTTTGCATGAACCTGGAGACATCTCTGCCTCCATCTGGGTAACAGGAACTTCACTTTTAATTATGCAGGCTAAACATCTCTTCAAAGAATCTCCTGAAGATGTAAAGGTAATTGCACTCAGTGTTTGTAAAAACCAAAAAACAATGGTAGTACTATGGCTTATACAGAGCTGAATCCAGCATTTGCACACATTTTAAAGATACTTCAGTCAGGTTTATTCAAATGTCCCTTGACTGCTGCATTTTTAACAAATTGTGTCAGATGTATATGATATTTCTCTGAGCATTTCTAGCTGCCTCCCCTGTAAGCCAAGCACTTTTCCATTTCAAGAAGCAAGATGTTAAGAAGTCTTCACTAGGAGGGCAGCAGCATCTGTAGACATTTATGTAGCAAATGGTCTGTGTGAGGAAATCCAATTTGGAACAGTTCTTTTTCCTTTATTGTTGTAGAATTGTATGTTCTCTTTTTTGCTAAAGTGCTTTGCTTTAGTGTTTCTACAAGTAGTCACAAAGTCTTACAGACAGTACCATTGCCTATCTCCATAACAAAGACAGATTGCAGAGAAAAGCTTATGGATGAGAAGCTTTTGGAAGAATATCAGATAGTTTGTTTTCTGTTACAGGACAACTATAGTGTATGAAAAGTTACATGAATTGAAGCTTTTGGTATCTAAAGAGAATTTAGTAGCTCAGTACATTCAGATGATTGAGAACACTAGCTGAGCTTGAGCAGCCTTACTGGATCTTTTCCTTTTTTAATACAAATTATCCCATGGCTAACAGTGCTGTTCATGTGACAGAATTGCCCATCTGTAAGGACCCAAGTTCATCAAAGCCTCTCTGTGACTCAGAAACAGGCAGAGCAAGAATTTATTTCATCTAGAAACACACCTGGTGCCTTTCAGTGCTCATTGCACTGTGTGGGTTCATAGTAGGTTTAGCATGATTTGAAAAGTTTGAGAGTAATAAACCACAAATTGTTTTAGAAATTTTGCCTGGAGGAGCAAAACTGCCCTTTGCTATGTGGCATTTGTCTAGTGAGAAGTCTGGGTTTGGTTCTTAGCCTTGTTCCAAACCCCATCTCCTAGGATGAGTTCTTGGCTGTTGCTTCAGACTCAGGAGAAGTCTCCTCTCTCTTGTTCTTTCTAAACACAGGAGACACAGGTGAGTGTAAAAATTACCCAAGAAAGGCAGTACCAGGGAATTCCTGCTAGATTCTTCCCCTCAGTAACCCTGATGCTGATTTTTCAAGCTCACAGTGACTCAAGATGTTGACAGTGTAGGAGTGGCTGTGCCTGGCTTGTGAGCAACTGTGTCCTTTACTGTGTCTGGCCCTGAGCACTTCTGAGAACTTGACCTAAGGCACAGACTTGTTTAATGCAGATACTTCTTCAAATCAAGTGATGAGAGGCATAAGTGTGAAGATGTTTAATGTAACAAGACTGCTCTAAGGCAGCAAATTTCTTACCACTTATTCCAATACTGGCAGAGGAAAAGGGCCCTCTCCCTTTTTGTGCAGTGCAGAAGTGGTGCTTTCTGAAATGGGTGCTGAGGCAGAGTGGTGATGGTGGTGCTGTATCAGTGCAGTTAGAGGCAGTGGATGTAGATGGCATCTTCTCACAAGTGTGAAGAAGTGGTTTGGGGGCTAAAGATAGGAGATATGTTGATGTGGTAAAAATTGCCAAAGTAATCTCTGCACCTCAGCAGCGAGTCAGCCAACACCATGGCTGTGGCATGTGACTGGGAGTTACCAAGCTGGCTTCTGTTCCTGTATGACATTTAATTTTTCAGGGACATTTAAATCCCTATGTTCTATTGGGTAGATTTTGCAGAAGATTTTTGTTATGCAATAAAAGCCATCTGATATTGTTTCTACACTGCTGTTAAAATGAAGTGTTCTTATTATATCCTATAATCTTACTTGAGCTTTCTGTTCTTGATGGTTTTTCTAAGCCCTCGGCTAAAAGGCATTGCAGTAGAAATTATTCACCCAACAAAGTGTCCAAACTGTGAAGATCTAAAACTTTTTCCTTTTTATTTTTTTTTCTCCCCTACTCTCAAGGCAGCAAAGATCAAGCAGTACAGCTTACACTGCTTGAAAGTGCTAATATGTGTTGAAGACTCAGGGGTTTTATGGTTATTTGACCTGGAATTTCACATGCCACCAAACACACAGTCAGTCTAAATCAGTGCCTCCCCAGGGCGATGTCTACCCAAGGGATGAATGTCCCTCATGCCAGAGTTACATGTGCAGGGCTCAGTGTGATGTTCTTGTGGAAGAGCTGAGGGTACCACAAACACTGTGTTGTTCGGATGCAGTGCCAACTTTCAGCTGCTGCTCATTCAGATTAGTCAGAACTAATTTATCTACTGATTACTCACACTGCTGTAAACCTTCAGTTGCTGATACAGGTTATTCAGGCCTCTTTAGATACCTCTACATGGTATTACAAAAATACATCAGAATAATCATCACGATGTCAAGCACTCAAAACATATGAAAAGTGCTGGATTTAAAGTTGCCAGTGAATCCCTTAATTCAGTGTTTTTCTCGTATTCATTGCTCCAGTTTCCTTGTGTGCCCTATGTTAGTCTTTAACTAAATGATTGTGCGTCATTGTGGTTGAGTTTGGTATTTTGCACAGGACCCCTCTTCCCATGCTCATGGTGGCTTAATGAAAAGCTCTTCAACATTTCATTTTACACCCATGGTTTAATGTATTGCCTTAGTCTACATTAGACCTAGGCCTTAGTCTGCCCTCTCTTCAGATACTGTTTAATTTTCTCTTGGGCTTTTCTCTAGCATTTACTGCCACAATATTTGAATACATCTCAAAAGCTAGTGCATTTTTTTTCATGGGACAGCTGCTGAGCATGAGGAGGGGTTCATTCCTCCAAGCTGAGGAACAATTCTTAATGTATTTTGAATACCTTGATGTAGAGACTATTTTTATGAGAGCCTAAAACACAGATCTGTGACCTCGGTGACAGTGCTGACTGTCAGCATTTCTCAAATAGTATCAGAAGTCCCAGAGGTGAACATTGGTGAAGTAAATAACACTGTAGTGCTCACTTAGCAAAATTCAGCTAAAATATTTTGCCCAGCATCACAAAATCTGGTTGTACGAGAGACAGGAAAATCATCTGTGTCTTCAGCATGCTTTGCTTAGTCATGAAACTGTCCTTCTTCCATTTTTCCAGCTCAGTGGTTCATTTGCTTCATGCTGCTGTTTTTCAGTCATGCATGTCACCATGGGCCCTACTGATTCCCTCATGAGGCCTTTGCACTAGAAATCCCTGTGTGCTCAAGGAAAAGGCTAAATTAAGGTTACATTAGACTGTATCGCTTTGGTGTAGATCCCCAATATTGTGCTGTACTTAGTGTTAAAGCAAGACTTGTAGGGAGAAGTAATATCTTTTATTAGGGTAACTGGTCTTGTGGATAAACAAACTTTGAAGTTCACGAAGTCTTCAGATTCCTCCTACATCTGCTGACTTCCTCTTACAAACCACATCTTTTTTTATGTCCTCAGACCACTGAGTCTACCCAAGCAGCCCCATCTTAAAAAGTGAGCAGGAAAACAAGATGTGACATTACATTGCAGCAAATGTAACCTTAGTTGGTTAAATGTAGGAGAGGGTGGCCACAGACAGTTGAGTTAATGGATAATAATTCGGTTCTCATCATCTCTAAGAATGGCTGTTGTGGGGAAATAGGCCCATCTTTTCTCTGTGGTGTCATAGCTATCAGGACACCGGAAATATGCAATAATTTGGGAATGCTGAATTCTTTTCTGATAGCAAGGGGTGTATTTTGGTAATTTCTACCTGACTCATTGGAAAATTAGATCAACAGCTCTGACACATTTCCACTATCTGTTTCCCTTTTGTATTCATCTATCTTTTGTAACATGCATTAACAATAAATGATTTTTGTAAAATTTAACTTTCTTTGGTGTTTATACAATTCCGGCCACACAAGGGATGTTGTTTGTGCTAGGGTAATTAGGCAAACTTAACTGAGCTGTTTTACAAATAAACTAAACTCTCTAATTTCAGTTTACATGAAACTGGCAAGGTTGTCCTGACCTTAGGGACAATTTTGGGAATGACAATTTAATTTAAGCTTAATTAAAATAGAAGAATGAAGTTCTAGCAGTCTGTCTGGAGGGGAAAAATCATCTTTCAGAAAGTTTCCTAATCACTATGACACAGGTTTTATAGGGCTGCCTTGTAGAAGTCATAGCACTTGTAGAAAGAAACAGTCCTAGGAGCAAAGTTTTAAACCCACATGTCTGATTTCTCAAGGGTGTTTTTACACTACATGATAGAGAATTCTCTGATCAACATAATCATTTAAGTATGGAAATTGGATCAGCTCACATGGAAAAGAGTGACAGCATCTTCTCCAAGCATATTTCCAAAATCTTTAGTCTGGGATATTCAAGGATGAAATTCCAGGAGGTCCAGCAGTGGGACAAAAACAACTAAGCTGAAAGAAAGAGTATCCACAAAAACAAAGTACAAGTATTTTTTCATGTTCCATCTTGTTCTCATACATGTTTCTCCGAAATGTTATATTATTCTAGTTGTTACTTCACCTAGTCTCTACTGAAGCTGTTCAAGACATGTTTATCTTTTCGTGTCTTCAGGGCTTTTATTTCTGAGAAAACATAGTTGAAATCTGTCTCTCATTCATCTTCCTTCTCTGTGGGATGCCACAGTTGAGTTAAGATTACACAGAACTTCAAAGCTGATGTAACATACATACAGGATTTTAGTATTTTTAAGATGACCTTATGGTTTTAGAACCATCCCCAACAAGTCAATAGGAAGAAATATTCATTATTGCTTAATGGAAAACAGAAGTCCTTCTGGTAAGAGAGAAATGCAGCACCACAGGACTTCTTATTTTATTGCTTTATATTGCAAAAGATCTGCTTCCAAATTCTCTGAGGCTGGAGAAACTTTAGGTACCTGGAAAATAAAAATTTTCCTTGTCTTGAGTGCTCAAAGGACTAAATTCGAGAATGAAAATAAAAAGAAACAAATACAGGCTTATGAATGAATGCAGAAGAAATTATTCATGTGTGTGCTCTGAGATCATAAATGTCTTTTCTGAGGAAACTTTGCATAGGATTGGCCAAAAAGAGGAAAACAAGCTTAAAGTGTGGTCTGTTTGGAAGAAAGCTTAGTAAGGGTGATATTCCTGACACTTTTTTTTCTGCAAAGAAAGTTCAGTTTCAGTTAGGAGCCCATAAATATTTAGTAGTTTGCATCCAGGAACAATAAAATATGTATTTAAGATCAAAAAAACAGTATTTGGTGCTATGTCCTATGCTAAAAGGAGTAGTTCTGAACCACTTGAAGAAATAGCATAGATCTCTTCACTGTTTTCCATAATTTTGTTCAGTCCATCTGATCTCCTAGTCACAAAATTCTGCTGCATTAGAACTGTGGTTTCAGGTGTGAATACTAAATCAGTAAAGAATTTGTAGTTCTGAGAGCACCAGAGAATATTCGATATTCCCCCATCACCCTGAGCTCCTGTGTTGGAAAGTACAGGAGTTTGCTGCTTTGCTGGAAAAGTGCTGGCATATTTAATGCAAGAAAGGGCAGCTTGCATGCCTGATGTGTGCAGTGAGCTTGCACCCACCTGGTAAAGCAGAAATCAGAGTTTAGGCACATGAGCTCTTAAGTGGCAGCTCTCAGGCAGTAAGTGCCCTGTAAAGGCTAAACTAATCCAAATTACCTTACATTTGCCATGGGCTAAGAGCATGCACAAAGAAAGTTATAGTAATTCAGCTGCCAAGTGATAATTTCATTGCTTGCTGTAGCTTTGCCTGTTTGCACCTGAAACTCATGGAACAATCCATCCTCTGGAGACAGCCTGTTTGTGCCTCACCCAGTGGAGTCCTGATCTGTGAGTGATCACTGTGACAATAGTGATGGACTGGTGAGTGTGGGTGGGAGTGATCTGCTGTGCTGCCTCAAATCTCAGACTAAACTTGTGATCTTCACTTGAATTTGTATTGCATAAAGCATCGCTTTCACTGTCCCTATCCTAGCCATCTTGTTCCATGCTTCCAAACTGTTGATGAAGTATTGATTTAATATTCCACTACTAATAATGTGTATTTCTCTTCTTCCCTGAGACTGGTAGGAGTCTCTCATCTCCTACAAACCAGTTTGTACTCTTCATACCCCTTCCCAAAAAAAAGTGTTTGGGTACCCATGTGCTGATTATATCTACAAGACCTTTTCTTCACCCAAAACTCATAAGGATGCTTCCCTGGTGTGGCATTTAATGATGTTAGTCTAGACTGGACTGTAGTAAGTTAAGAAGTGGTGCACATAATACAGATGTGTTTGGCTACTAGGACGTTAAATTAATTGCAAACATCTATTCTGTTGTGGTCCTTCTGGTAGCTCACAGGTCAGATGTTGTAAATGGAACATCATCCATCCATCCATCCATCCATCCATCCATCCATCCATCCATCCATCCATCCATCCATCCATCCATCCATCCATTTTAGCCTAGTGAAGACAATATGAAGGTGCTTGCTCAGGTGATGTTGCACATCCTTTGCTTATGGAATAAAGGGAACTGCTGATGCTGCTGCCAGGGCTGTGTGGCAGATGCTGATGGAGCCAGAGCTGTGCCTCATCCTGCTCAGGCATGGTGCAGCAATGCAGGGAGTATTGGTGCTGGTTGTGTTTGAAAGGCATTTTCAGAACTGCAAAATGCTACATGGGATTGAATTGTTCTGAAGCTATCTGACTGACACCTTCCTTCTGCAGGTCACGAGCCTTCATGAGTTATGTCAGTTTTGAGCTGAGGAATTGTTTGAGATAGAGTGCACTCACGTTCTGAGCATGCCCTGGTGACAGAGAATCCATCAAGGTATTTAAGTCATGCAGTCATTAATGACTTTGCTCTTAACTATGTGCCTCATTTTTCACCTGGATTTGTCCGAAATTGTCTGGCTTCAGATTTCAAGCATTGATCTCTGCTGGGAGGCTGAAAACCATTCTATCATTCAATACATTTGGTAGGGGAAGAAGCTAGTGCTTTATAAGTGTGGGTTTGTGCTAATGTCACTTCCTTTTTTAACTTTTTTTCCCTGTACATGACATTTAATGTCAGAAAAAAACTCCCTGACTTACTTCTGCAAAGGTTTGGAAAGGAATTACTGCAACTGTGGAGGTAGAGCTGCAACTGCTGTAGGTGTAGCCATGTCTGATAAAAGGTTATTTTGGCTGGGTGCCATTAGGAGTTTAATCTCGGCAGCACAAATGTCACTGTGGGCTCCTTATGACTTCCAGAGACAAGAAGTTTGTGTTTGCATGGCCAACCTTGCTGAACTTGCTTCTGGGACTCAACTGCTCCAGGGACCTGAACTTGCTAAAACAAAGTGAGTGTGGGCTACAGTCTTCTATCACAGGGTGTGGAGATACACTGTGTTTCTTAATTTATTTCTCCCTGATCCATATCTCTTGTCATGAAATTCAAATTAATTCTTACCACTTAGGAGTCAGCCTGTTTATTGTCTATGGGACAGATCAGAATGGAAATTCTGTGGAATGATATTGCTGAATTTTGAGTAAACAAGCTCACTTTTAGTAATGTATGTCTGTCATATTTTTAACAAAGATTTTGAATGTACTGCTCTTTAATGTTAAAACATATTACAAATAATAAGAATAATTAGCTTGAGCATTGGAGTCTGGTTATGGGAAAGAACTGAGCTCTGCAGGGCTTTGGCATTCAAATATCTCTGGGGAGTTGGTCTAGAATGTTGCACCTTGGCCACATAAACGATGGATTCATGGCTTCTGTGTGCAGACCCCACAAGAAATTAAAGGATGAAAGAAAGAAAATGGAGGAGAAGAATGAGTAAGGAGGGAAAAACTAGCTCTCTTGCCCAAAATAAACTACAGGTGTATGACGAAACACAACAGCCTTTTGAGAGAAAAAGCTGAAATGAAAATACAATAATTGTAGGAAAAGGACCAAGAGAATAGCCCTGAAATACGTGCAGAAAAAATTTGCAGGAGGCACTACTGATGGAGAGAGAGAGATTAATTTCTCCCTCCTGTTGAGGGAGTAAGAGTGTAGAAGGTAAACTAACCTGGGATAACTTTGGGTGTGCTGAAATTGAAATTCAAGCTGCTGAAGAAACTGATTTGCAGAAATCTGATGCTTCAACAGATACATTTCTAAGTCCTCAGCATTGCAGCTAACGCTGGTTTTCCTGGTGTACTTAGGTCTGATTTTTAAACAGGCACTTCACAGGATGTCCTTAATGTTACTCTACTGGGAAAAACGTTTTCCAGCTGAAGTTCTTATCACAGCTGAAGTGATGAGGAGATGAGACCAAGAAGGTTATCTCCTATCCTTCCATAATGGGCTTTTCTGCATAATACATTCTTGTGTTTGTCCAGTTTGACTTTAAATTATTCAAACTATGGGCATCCCTGAAGTAACCTATTTTGTAACTAGAATCTCAATGAGCCCCTCAGTTCACAGAACAAACCCTCCTGAATGCCTCTGAGAGCCGCATGTGCTGATTTGGGATGGGATATAGGACATGGAATATAAATTGTTCATGGCCAGCCGCAGGGCTCAAGAATGACCCTGTGATTTAAGCTGTGGATCTCAGCTCAAAACAAACCAGCTGACCATGTGTGCATTAGTTTCTCTCTGTAGACATTTTGAAGTACCATCCTGTGAGGGCCATGGCAGGTATAAGTTTCAGTTGAGACTGGGTTATAGCTGCTGTATTGAGACACCATTAATGGGAGGACACGTGATCTGTGATTTGGCATTACTTTGCCATTACTCTCAACTGCCATTTACAAGTCAAAGTACAGAGTAGTGAACCCCTTCCTTTTAAGAAGCAAAGTCAATGGAAATCCCCAAAGAAGCATTGGACTCAACATTGATCAATTGATGGTAGGAGGTCAGCAGGGTCTGTTTCTTAGCTGTGCATGTCTTTTTTGCCATCTGGAACAGTCCTCTATGGCTTGCTTTCTCTCCTGGGCATGACCATCATAATTTTCTCCTTCCATGTTGCTCCTGGGAAGGTGCACAGGATATGGAGGCACTTGAAAGATTCACATCATGATTCCTGTTGCATCACAAGAACAGGTAGTGTGTCATCTGGTAGGACATGCGTGGGCTCTTCTGTGTTACATATCGTGAACATGGAGGCTGAGAGGAGCATTCAGAGCAATGCATAGCCTAACTCTGTTGCTTAACTCTATTGCCTAACTCCTCTATTGCTGCCACCCATGTTCTTCCTGGCCCAGAAGACAGCATCTTTGAGTTGAGCAGTGCACTGTCATGGATAAATGGAGCAGGTAAGTATTGAAACAGAAGACGAGCAGCATTAATACTGTCGATTCCCAGCATCTGTAAACTCAAGCCTCCACAACTTAAAATTTGAATGAGATAATCAGGAGATTAAACAATTCTAAGTCCCTTAAGGCCTTTTTTGATTTGCTTCTATAATTTCAGGTGTTGAGGTGTTGAAAGTCTGCTGAAGTCACTCTGGTACTAAAACATAGCAGAGTGCATAGTGAATCACACAAAAGGTCAAACTTTTTCTGCTTTCAGCTCTTTGACAGCGGTCAGTAGCAGTTGCCTAGAGAAAGAATAGTAAACTGGGGTAAGCAGACTGTGTAGTTTCCCCTGTGTGTCCTCTGTGCAGGCTGTGGCCAAGGCCATGTCACTGGATTTTTAATACAAAAATAAAATTCTGGCATACGCATAATCCTGGGGCAATGAGCGTCACAGTTTAACTGTCTGCTGTTGGGAAAGAAAAGAAAGGAAGAAAAGAAAGGAAGAAAGAAAGGTCTTTTGTAAGAAGAGGATAAAGTAATAAAAGCATTGCTGTTCCTACACACCTGAGCCCTGATGTGCCCCTTCCCTTTTTGCCCTATCTCTGGAGTGAAGCTGTCAGTTCTGTGTTTCCTTTCCACACAGGACCTGAACAGTCCCTATCCCCTTCCTGATAATCAGGCGGGTAACCCTTGTTTTTGGGACACAGTGAAATACTTTCTCTCAAGTCCTAACTCAGTGAATCAAGGAACAGGGCTCCCCTCTGTATCTAAGTTACTGCCTAGAAAACAGAAACTGGGACAGAGGCTGACCTTGTGTCTAGTCAGAGCAGTCTGAGGGCACAATGCCATAAATTTACCAAACCACCCTAAGTGAGAAATGTATTACTTTTTACCATGAGGTAAAAAACTTGCTCAGTTTCCCAAAATGGGGATGACTAGTGAAGACCTGGGTAATTCTGGAGGTTTCTGGATTGCATTAGCAGTACGTTTGAAATACATGGTGTGGGGAGGAGACATGGGGAGGGCAGATGAGATTGCCATGAAGTTGTTGTGCTGCTTCCCAAGAATGTGTGTGGGAGCCCAGCTTTGCTGTGCTTTTGCCCTCGTGCTGTGAGTTTGTGCTGGAGTGAAAAGAGAAGGCACCAGTCTGTCCTAAACAGTGTGACTCAGACTTGACTTTGATTTTCGATGTTCATGTGAGAATTGTGTAAAACTCATGAGTTTCAAGCTGCTGTGGAAGTTCTCTAAATTTCCTGAGAAAGTAAGTAAGGGACAATGCACAGAAAAAGAAGGAAAGAATAGATGTGTGTCGTTGCTTTTCATCCCAGTGGCTTTGCCACCAGGCTGGCATACTCAGGCATTGTAATGCTCTTTTCAAGCTATAGGATGGTTTGAAGCCATGTCTGGTATCAGAGACTGGAGTGAAAGCATAAAGCTGTCTCCCTTCTGCCTTGAAATTCACTCCTTGCCTTGGCTGTAAGCACAATTAAAATAGCATGAACAGGATGTGTCACTGAAAAGAAGATCACAGTGTTCCCTCAAACCCTCTGGTTGTGCCCTCCAGAGGCCCTGCAACAGAAGGTAAGCCCTGTGTATGGCTTGCATCCCTTGGGCACTGAAGTACAGGTAAAAGGCTTTACAAGCACAGCCAGAAATTTATAGCAGGAGCAGATGAGGAGACAAAAACAAGAATATAAAACTAGTGACAGAACTGGAGACAAGACAATTACAAGTAAATTGCCTCTTCTTTTTTCCTCTCTCATTTTCCAGCACTTTAGTACTAAGAACAGGCTCAGCATTGTCAGCAATAAAGAAATGTTTTCTGTGTCTCCAAGCCATTCAGCATGTCTTCAGTAAATCAGCAATTTGATGATCATTGCAACAGCAGAAACCCTCCTTTGCATTGACACTGCCGTGTGGATTACATGAGCTGGTGGAACCATGCTGTGTGGACTCAGACTTCATATTCAGCACCAAAGCCACTGTCTGCATTGTCTATTTCAGCCCTTTTGCTTTACAATTTCAGTCCTAATTGTTAGCAGACAGGTGTCACACATAAAAAATTTTGGAGAATCCTTGTTTTTGGAGTTGCCCCCTGATGTTTCATCATCCTCAAAGCATCTGAGAGTGGCAGAGCCCATCTCCCTGGCTAGTAAGATGCCTTATACTCCTGCAATGGAATCTTTCTGTATAAAACTGTGTTGAACTCAGTTGCCCAAGCTTGTCATTATGGCAATTTAGGTGGTAGGGTGCTCTGTCTTCTCTCACTGCTCCAAGTACTAATTGTGCCCCACATTTGCTAGTTTTATGGCACCTGTTAACTGATGACACCTCTTCAGCTTCATAGAAGATTTGAGCCTCTGCAGTGTCACACTGACTTATTTTGAGTCTGTGCCCACATCGGCCTTAAGCATTCAGCAGTTGTGCCCTCACCCCAGAGACACACCTGGCCCTTATTTACCCTATTGCAGCTTGGAATAGGAGGTTGGCTTGCACATGCTGCCTCCATGGCTTGGGGACAAGAGCTCCAGTCAATCCTCACAGAGTGCTTGGCTCAGCAGAAGAGCAGAAGACCCATATTCTCACTAAGTATTAGTTTAAGCATGTACTTAAAACTGAGTACATGTAAACCCTTTGCTGAATCAAGGTAAGTGAGAGCAAACTCATGTGCCATGAATAGCAATGAGAGCCAGAAAAGTTTTTTAAGGACACCATCAACTTGAAAATCCCACTCTGCCTGAAAATTGTATCTGTTCTAATTAGCGGTAGCGCTGTGACTGAGAGAAAGTAGCAAGGCATAAAATGTCTCTCCTCCTACGTTGATAATTGTTCTCTTGATTGTGCTTTGAGCTCTGTTGTTCTTACTGCTTTATTTGGTTTTTTTTTCATGCTTGCTTTGCCTTCGCCTCATGCATTAGCAAGAATCATAGAATCAGAGAATTGTTAAGGTTGGAAAAGACCTCCAAGATCCTCAGGTCTGACTATTAACACAGCATTGTTCAACACTAAACCATGCCCCCAAGTGCTATATCCACACATTTTTTTTAACCTTTCCCTTTTCCAGGGATGGTGATTCCATGACTTTCTTGGGCAGCCTGTTCCAATGCTTGAACACCCTTTCAGTGAAGAAATTTTTCCTAGTATCCAATCTAAACCTCCCCTGGTGCAACTTCAGGCTGTCTGTTGGCCTTATTCTTGCATGTGGCACACTCCTTGCCTTAGGCTATGCAGAAGGGCATATCCCTGGAGCAGCAGCAGGAGGACTCACACTGCTCTTGCAGAGCTGGGGCTCTGCAGGTGTTCTGCTTTCCCAGTGAATCCTCTGAGGGCAGGGGACCAGCCTTGCTGACTTGCATGATAGCTCACTGGGGAGTGAGCAGGCAACTTCCATTGCTGAGCAATAACACCTTTCTCTCTCTAGCCCATCCACCGGACGAGGGTTACGAGCATTTTTCAGGTTTTGGGTCTCTTATGGCAATGATGGGGAACTGAAAGCAATAAAAGTAACTGCCAGCTCTGGTGCTGGGAGCAGAGGGCAAGTTCTGGCACAGGGTAAAACTTGTCTTTCATCCCTTTGCCAGGGCTGTTTCTTGCTTCCCCATTGTGTGTTACCATGTGGCCCCACAGACATTTGTGTTCCTGGCAGAGGATGGAGAAAGCAGGATGTCTTTTGGCTGTGATGTCCGTTTAATACCTTCTCACACCAACTTCATAGTAGCTACGGTGGGGGCAAATGGGTCCTGCTGTAATGAGAGCAGTAGAAATGCTCTCAGTTAACTGTTTATTTCCCAGCTGTTTCCAGTCTTTCAGCTGTGCTCCAGTCCCAGCTAAGTGCTCTGTGGGTCACCTGGAGCCTGTATTCAAGACTTCTCTGCCTCTTGCACAAGTCTTCTTCCAGGGTGCAGCTGCCAGTCTGGGACTGGCAGGTTATGGTGCAGAACCACTGGGTGGGGAAGAAGTGATTTATGGGCCTCTCCCTTACCTTTGTACCTGCCCCTCCAGATGTGTCTTAGCATGACAAGATTTGTGCCAGGCCTTGATGCTACCTAACAATCTGCAGGAAAAAAATCCCAAACCAACAAAAACACTGAAAATTCTGGTACCTCCTCAATTTTGAAAGAGAAACACAGTGTGTGCACCTGGCAGCTCTCAGCAGAGTTGCCAACACATCCATAAACTCTGGCAACTGCTCTTAAAATCCAGTGTCCTGCTGATCTCTGACCCTCAAGTGCTGTTTTGTTTTTGATGACTGCTTGGATTTTGCTTCATAGCAATCATAAAGGTATCTGTGCTACAACCACGTAAATCTTTACGCAGTGGGAAGGAGGCATACACTGTTTATGTGGTTAGGACAGAAGCAGAGTTGTGTGCTGACCTGATAATACCTGTATGGGAAAATAGTTAAGCAAATGGCTTTAAATGTAGCTGTTGAATAACAAGTTTACAAAAAGGCTTTTGCCAAAGATCATGTATATCTCTGGACTTCACGACTTCCCCACTGTCTGTGGAAATTTTTGATTTATGATTGTACAGATGTGATAAGTTTGGGAGCCTGATTATGCCAATCACTTATGGTCCCCATAGTTTTTACTTTACCAGCATTGCCTGGTGTCAGGGTGATTTCAAAGTAGCAATGTGAGTAGCAGTGTGAGAAATGTGTATCTCAGCTGGGCAGGAGTGGGGCCAGAGGGGCTCAGGGATCTTCCGTGCAGCAGCCTGACTGGCTGAGGTGACTGCTCCTTCAGTGGCAGAAGGATGAGACTGGACAATAATTCCATAGCACTGTGTGACCAACCTGGAAACAGTGCTTGTTTTCAGAGAGGAGGGAAGGGGTGAATACAGTATGAATTACATATATAATGCACAGGGTAGGTAGCATGAACATTTCTGTGAAACAGAGGAAAAACCCCAGTATTTTTATTAATACTTTAAGAGGGAATAAATAAAATCCACAGCATGTCACTGAATGGATTTTTACTTGCATTTTTCATTGCAATCTAAGCTCAAATAGACAACTTCCCCCACCCCCCCTCCCGCCCAAATGCTTATATATGCATGGCACTAATGGCATTTAGTCACCAGAGGGCAGGGTTTGCTGAGCAGAAATTCTGCTTAGAGAAATAAGGCTCAGGAAAGAGCTCCAAATGCTTTAATACTCTACGCTACCAACACTCTGCTATACCCCTTCCTGCCCTCCTGGTTTAATTCATCAATCCCCAGTTTCAGCTTTCTTATTTAAATCTGCTCGAATTAATTTGTAATTCTTTTTGGGTGTTCACCTCCAACATACCACTAACTTTGGTTCGGTTAAGCTATTTAGGATGTATTTATGAGTTTTGTAGGTCCAGAGACTGTATAACTTTTAAAATCATTGTGGGTCATACTCTGTCTTTTGGGAAATGTTAAAAAAGTGACAGACTTCAACAAAGTAAAATTGCAATACAGAAAGCGTCACAGGGAATTTTTTTCTGAGCTGAGGTCAGGGAAAAGCCACAAACTCTTGCAGGAAGGAGTTTCAATTACAGTGAACAAGAATAAATTCTGGAGTTTCTTGTCCTAGCATGATAATAAGCACCAGATGAAAAGGTTGGGGAGAATATTAAGTATGCTGGTAGTCTTTTACCTGAATCAGTGATAATGGTATTTGAAGCTTTAAACCTTTCAGACTGAGTGTGGCAAATTATGGATCTATTTATGCTATCTGATGTTGATATGTAATACTTGTAAACAGCCTGCTAATAGAAAAGTTTGTTGAACTACCTAAAAACCCTAGAGCTTTCTTTCCTTTGTTAAAAATCAGATTAAATGGCACAGTGCAAGGACTCATAGGCAGTGAATAAGAAAGCCAATTCTTCTTAAAAATCCTATAAGGAAAAGCTTATTATATGGAGAAGGACTTAAATCTAGGTCTGTTAGCTTTAAAAATTTCCCTTTAGCTACTCTTGTACGTGGATGAATTTTAATCAGGTTTACATACGATTGCACATATGAACTGTGTGCAGGGTTGTTTAGAGCAAAATGTAGAGGGGAAAATAAGTCACAGTGACAATCATGAAACTGTTGTTTGTAATCTCTGAAATGCTTGAGGTAGTTTAATTTTAGTGTTAGCCTAATTCTCCTTTCATTAAACTCTGTAGTCTGTTGCTGCTCAATGTGTATTACTGGAGGAATTTTGTCATTTGTTGAGGCAGTTAAATGCTGTAGAGATCTGAGGAAGTGCTTAAAAAATGTCTAATACAGGAGACATGAGAGAATTAGCTACTACAACTCTTTTAGTTTTCTTTCTTGTTCTGATGAGAGCTGCTCTGCTGACATGTCACTGATCTACCCCAAATAAGTAGTAAGAAATGTGGGAATAGTCAGACCCTTGGAAGGGAATGAATGTTTTGGAGTAGTCACATTCTCAGGGGGAATGAATATTTGGTCTGAGAAATGGTAGTCGTTTTGAGGAGCCTCTTTGAGTCATTAGCAAATGTTCTCAAACTGGGACCTTTAACCAACATTTTCTCACTTAACCTAATAATATAGAAGGATTGGGGTAGGAAAGAATTAATTGAGTCATCATTATTACTTACTTCAATTGTGTCTTTTAGAAAAACATTAAAGGGGGAGAGTATGATGCCTAAGCAGATAATAGGTAACACATGGTGACAATGTGGAGTGTCCCACCCTAAGACTGCCGTGATATGGTTTGTTGCCTTAGTGCTTGAGATGATCCCTGGTGAATTTAGTCTGTCAAATAGGGTGGGCTCCAATTTCCAAACAGGAAATTGGCTTCAATTTTCCAAATAGGCACCACCTATTTTATAGGTGGTGAATTGAGGGAAGAAGAGACTGACAGTGTCGCCTGGGCTGGCCAGGGAAGATTGTGGAACTGGAAGGAATTAACTTCAAATTCCATGCTAACACTTCTGATCATGATCTATCTTCCCTTCCTGCCAATTTTACTATTTATTATAGAAAAAGGAATTTTTGAACTTTTTTCCCATGTCTGACTCTTGCACAGGGCTGTTCTTGGCTTTGCTGTTCGTACCTACAATCTTTCACAGGAATATAAGCAGGTAAAAGATAAGCTAAAAAAAGTACTTTTTTTTTAAAAAAAAACAAACTTTGCTGGAAAGTTTGATTTCAGAAGTAAGTTGTGGATTTGTTAGACATGTTCAGATTAATGTGCACTGCAGTGCAGTGAATATTAAAGGAACTGTCAAGAAGGAAAGTCTGTGTATGGGATAAATTAAGACTCTCTAGGGATTAAAAAGATGTAGGATTTTTATTAAGTAGCTAGCCTACTATTGAAAAATAATGAGTAGTTTCCATAGCAACCTCACTTTCACATGGAGCAGACATACTGTAGCAACATAAAAAAGAACAGTATCAAAGAAGGAATAAAACTGAGCTGTGCTATTTGGGTTTTTAAGAATATTCCTCTGTCCTAAACTCTCTGTTTACAATGCAAAGATTATTAAATCAGAGGCCTTTCCTTTTCAAAGATTGTAATTATTATAGCTTTCATCCAAATACCTGGTAAAATGAAGCAAAGTGATAAATATTGTTGTAAAGAGAACTGGAAAAGATTATGGTTCTTTCCTGTCTTTACTGTAGCTTGAACAAAGCCAAGAGTATTTCAAGTTGTCAGCATCTTGTCATGGCCTTGTATTCCTGGTTGAGTTTGGTATGATCGGGAGGATAGTGCTGTTATTTCCTGAATGCTTTTTGAGATGTGTGACAATGTGTGATACACTCATGTTGCTCATCATTTGACCTGTGCAGAATGTTTGTAAGAGAAACCAAGGGAATGTCAAACTCTCCTGGCTTTAATTTCCTGAAATTAAGGTATTTTTCCTCTGAAGGTTGACTAAGGGTTGAGATTTCTTCAAACAAGGCTGGATTCCTTAGTAGTTTCATAGAGAATTCAAATAGAAATGACAATCTTAAAAGAGGAAGGCCAACCAACAGCTGACAACATTAACGGGGGTTTGTTGTGATTTTTGCATGCAGTTTGAGTCCAGAATTCCCAATGACTGCTGAAGGCCATGAACTTCAGGGAACTGAACCTCAGTAAGGTTTCAAACACCCTAACTTTGGCAAGAGACTCTCTCACTGTGTGAATAGTGCTCTGAGTGACCTGACCCTCTGTCTAGGGAAAAAGTATTACTATTTTTCTTTTCTAGCCTATCTTTTTGAAAACAAGTGCAAGGAGATTTTTAAATGCAAAGAAGGAAGGGTTTAAGAATACATAAATACTGAGTCAAGATACAAGTAAAGAAAAAAAAAATCATTAGTAGTAGTTGTTATAATAAATTAGAAGATTGAGTTTCCAGACCTCTGGTAAGAAGAGACAAGGTTGATGACATCCCAAAGATATCAACATTTTCAACGTGTGCAGTCTGCTTAGGCTATATGTGGTCAATAACTGTATCATGGTATATGTATATGGAGCATCATCACAAAACAAGTGGGTTTCTCAGTCCTGCACGAGCTGGTTCTTGATCCACCACCTCAAACCTTGTGTAAGTCACCCATAAGAATGCATGAAGTGATGGCAGAACTAGTTTTCTGATTGTATTATACTGAATTTTGTGTTAATGCTGAAGATAATGGGATGGATACGTGACAGCTATGATCTGTTGGTAAGCTGAAAGAACACAAAATCATCGATTTCAAGAAAGTCTCGCATGACAACAAAAAGAAATATGGATCATACTTTAACAGTTAGGGAAGTAATGTCTGTGGGGAAAAAAGTCTTGGTGTCATTGAGGGATATCAAGCAAAGGACAAGCTCCCCATAGAGTAGTGTGTCCAAAAATGTTCATATGTATTTGACTCTTCAGTAAGAAGAGGGAAATGACAGTAGATTTTGACTGACCCTGAAGGGATCATTAATTAAAAATTACATGAGTAACAAGTGTCCATGTTTCAAAAAGAATGTTAAGCACAATGAAGAGGATCTTGAGTTGTTCTGATGTTGTATTAGAGAAGGGAAATTATGCCTGACTGAGTTGAGTGAGTTTGAAATGTTCGCTTGTTGAAGTGAAAGTTCAGGGCTCTATTGTATCTCTGATCTACTTGAAAAAGAGGTAAATTGAGCAGAGTGAAGAAAACTGAAGGTAGGAAAAGGTTTCCAGATAAGGCAGTAGGTGTAGTCTTCTAGTTTGCCAAAATTTATTTGTAATAAACTCCAGCTTGGGAAATTTTTTAGTCAAGACTAATGAATTGTCTATTTCAAGCAGAATTCAAACTCAGAGTAGACGGGCAACCATCAGAATTTCTGGATAAATGACTCTAAACAACCTTTGTAGTTGATGAACGTGTTAATCTCTCTGATTTGTGAAAGCTTTGCCATGTGAACCTACATTCCATTAGAGCATTTGCTTCAGGACAGCTGTTTCAGGATTGTTGGTAAGCATCTGTCTTGCTCCACCATCAGCTCTGTGAGGCAGCTTGTTCACCTTTTGCTCCAGGTATCATTCAATCAGCCCAGGCTTGATTAACTCAGCTTACCTTACATTTACCTCTGAGCCAGGTCATAAAAGTGAAATTGTGCATCGTTATTGCAGAGAAACTGATATCTAGTAATTTCCTGTGCTCAAGTCCTTTAGAAATGCCAGCAAGTAATACACCATAAGCTGTGTTCTTTATCTTTCTACCCCCAGCTTCTAGAAATAGAAAGGAACTATTAATTGCAAACAGGTGGAAAAGGCCATAAAAATCATAAGATTTTGCTTTTACAACAAAAAGCTTTTACAGATAGTAAAGTGTGGTGAAGTCTGTCCTTTAAAAAGTGGAGAGCAGCTTAGATTTTGAAGCATCAAGTGCTGTTCCAGAAGGCTTTCATCCTTAAAATATAGAATTTGTTTATGTGATTTCCTGAACTGGGCTATTTATTAACATGGAAAAGTGCCATTTTCAAGTCAGAAAGTTACAAGTAATTTTCTTGATGATATTTTCCATCTTTCTTCTTCCCTGTACAGAACTGTTCATAGCACTTTAGTTTCATTAATATTAAAACAAAATTTGACAGTAATGAAAAGGTTCTGCTTTTAACTCTACAAAGACAAATTAATGGATAAGACCAACAGTCACCTTAACCTTTCATTAAAACTATCCAACATTTCTAGCTGTGCTACTTAGAGCAATGGCAGCTTTCTTGATAAAACACTTCTTAATGCCAAATGCTAATTATTCATGGGAATATGCATTTCTGTAGCCCCAGCTTGTTGCAGAAAATGACAGCTTTTGATATTACTAAAAAAAATAATGTATTGTTTCCCCTCTGGCATTTTATTGCGTACGACATTTAATGAAATGTAGATTTTTAAGGTCATTTCATTAACAATGAACCCAATAGGGTTCAGTGTTGGAGTCTGATTGTACCATAACAGTTTTAAAAACAAGTTATTTTAGTAATTTTAGTTATTTTATTTGAGTAATTTTATTTTTCTACAGAGGTCCTTGCAGTTTCTTGAACTTCCAAAGTCTATTTTCTCCACTTACATCAGAAAAAAAAAAAAAAAAAAAAAAAAAAAAAAAAAAAAGATTTCTAGGAAGAAAGCTGTGATGTGAAAAGCTGAAAGAGATTCCAACTCATTTTGTTTCTGTGAAGATCTGAAGCGCATTTCCCCTTCATTGGTTATACAAGTCTCCATCCCACATCACTTACTTTTCAATTAATAATTTTTTTCCAAATCCACGCTCTTTGGGGAACAGGTTTTTATTACTTCAGGAATCCTCTGCTGCTTTTTACAGCTGTTCAGATTATTTTAAATATTTCCCTTGTGAATTACGAAAACTTCTATCTACTACAGCAAGATGTGGTGTTCACCAGAGGGTTGTTTTATCCCATGCCTGTAGGCCTGTTCCTGACCCCTAGGAATCCGTAGGGAATTTTGCCAGCAATGCCATGGAGATGTATCCCAGCCACAGGGGCACAGCCTGTAGTGTTTTTGCAGCTGAAGATAAGGCAGTGCCTGAGCTGTTGTCCTGGTAGGAATTTCTTCCCTTTGAAGTCACTCAAAGTCATTGACTCACGTGAGGCCATAACTGGCGGCACAAGATTAACCTTTGTGAAGCTTGTCTGCCTTCAGTGTGCCCTTGCAGGATGCCTCAGTCTCACTTTTCCCATCTGCCATTGCTCCAAAGGGACATTTGCACTCCCAATATCTCTTCTAAACCCCACTGTAGCGCTGAAATGGTTAAATAACTGCCCCTTTTTGGGTAGCACCATGGATAAAAAGCACCTTCTGGTATTGTTTTAGCTTCATGCCAAGGCACATTGATAGCTGCTGTTGGTGTGTCTTCTTCAAAGGATGGCTGCCATCCTTGCTGACTTCTCTGCAGAGAGCAAAGAGCCTTTGAAAGTACCTTCTGCCTCATTGGAATAACGAGAGCTTAAAAAACCCCCCACACCAACCCGAGAGTCAGCTCAGTTGTTCAGAATTTTGCTGGATTCCGTGTAATTAATTAAGAAATTTTTTTTAAACATTGGTTGCTCTGCCAGTCTGTGTATCTAGGTTGTGCCAGTTTCCAGGATTCCCCTCCACCCCCATCCCCGCCCCTCGCCCCGGTTCCTCGCAGAGACGTGAGCAGCTGCAGCCATGGAAGACTTCTTTGTAGAGGAGGCAGCTCCAGTGAAACAGGTAGGCGGGCTGGGGTGGGCACTCAGTGCCCTGAGTGAGCCCTGATGCCTAGCAACATTTAAATCCAATAGACCTAGGCTCCAACTAGCTCACAAGCTCTTCCTACCTGTGAAGAAGGGATGAGAGGATCTCTTAGAGACACATCAGGTGTGGCTGAGAGCAACCTGTAATTCTGGATGAAGACGCCCTAGCATCTGTCAGGAGAAGGCTAAAAACTTTCTTGCATGACCTTTTTGTTTTGCTCAAGGGGGTGGGTGCTGTTGTAAGCAGAGTTCTCTTTTCTGGGAGGAGGGAATTCAGCAGGAATGATGCTGAGCAGAGAAGTTCTGAAGTCTTGTGGGAGTGAACAAGGAGAGGAGCAGGCTGGAGGTTACCCATGCAGGCCTGGGTGTGATGAGTGTTTCACTGGTCTCTGCTCAGATGTGTCTATTGGCACTGTTAACTGCTTCGCTGACTTTTCCATTCCACAGTGTGTTGGGGGCAGATGTCTGAGGATATCATTGCAGCACAGGTTACATCAGGACTGGATTTTCCCCTTCTGCCTTATATTAACATGGAATGTTTTCTTCCTATGTGATTCTTTTGTTTGGTTGGTTGGGTTTTTTTGCAAGTTGGTTACTCTTTAGCTTATTCTCACCTCTGCTAACCCTCTTGCTTCATCTCTGCCCTAGACAGGCATATTTCTGGGCAAGCAGTACCCTTGGACAAAATGATTTATAATGATCATTGTGGAGGGCAGAAATGTGAAGGTGGTTAATGCCTTGGAGTTCGACCAAAAGGATGCAGTACCGCAGGTGACTTGCTAATGTTGCATGTTCTTTAGGTCAAACCTGGTTTGGGGAGCATTTTCTTCATTAGGAAAAATGACAATTGCAGAAGGTACCTGTTACACTTCTTTCTACTTACCATGGGGATGCTGCAGTGTTTGGAGCTGTACATTAGTGCTGAGTTGGGTTTCCTAAGGCTTAACTGTACGAACTGAGGTGTTCAAGGTGTAGAACAATGTTAAATAAGAGCTAATGATGTGAACTGGCTTTTTAACTGATGGGCATATTTTGAAACGAGCTATTCTCTTTTACCACATAGGAAATGTGGGCTGAGTTTTGCAGCTCCTTGAGTTAACTCCTAAAAACATCCGCTGCGTTAGCAGTATCAGAACCTGCCATGCTTTTTCCAGTGATCCTAATCCAGAGATAGAGTGCAGGAAATAATACCTGAGAGCACACAGTACCCGATATTAACAGGTAAACCTATGAGTGCAGGAGAAATCTACAGTGAGTGGGGGTGAAGGATCTGATGTTGCTGGTGTGTGTCATAGTGGTGCACAGCCTGGTTACCAAAACAGGACTTTGTGTTTGATTGATGGTTCACCCAAAAATACATTTCTCAGGGGGTTCATCAGTAGAATAAGGATGTAGCAGTGTAGGGACTCACTATCCTGAGCCCTAATGCATGGATGGGGAGTTATTAATCTGTTGGGCTTCCATTCCTTCACTGTGACAGTGGGATAATAGCATTCCTTACCTCCTGGGTGTGTGCTGAGGATAAATACTGCATGAGTCTGCCAGATGCTATGGGACTACAGCTACATAAGAGGGCCTTAAATGGGTGGATTATGTTCACTTCATGCCTGAAATGGTGTTTTGAACCTGATAGGAAGATCTGTGTCTGTGATTAGAGAAGTTGAAGAATTCCAGCCTGCTCAGTGAATCAGAAGAAATGATCAGGACATTCATCTGATGATAATATTTTGAAGTTGAAGATTAATGTTTTGCAAAGTCATGTCATATTTTCTGAATTTTCTTTGAAGTAAAATCTCCCTGTTTCTGAACTAATCTGGCAAGTAAATGCACACTGTACTTGGCAATTTTTTCTTAATGGATAGCTGACAATACCTGTGAGAAGAGTGAGGACTTATATTCCTGTGTTAAATAATGAATTAGGCACATCAGTAACGGGCTACCACTTCTTGAAGCAGATTTATTTGAGTAATTTAGACACAAGCTTATAATTCAGTCTATATGGGCACTTTTCTTGTGTTGGATAGCTCGTTTTCAGCAGCATTGATGCAGGTGTTTGGTTACCAAGCAGAACAGGACTCCAGCTTAACATTAGTGTCTATTTGGAACTTATGACTTTGTAATGCCCTGTTTAATTGCCTGTTTCCCCTGGGAGTGGTGTGTCAGCATGTAAAGAGCACTGCAGGACTGCTACAAAGAGTTGCATTCAGCTGTTTCTTCTACAAATATCCCTGAAAGAAGATATGGGAGGAAAGTGGCTTTGAGTTGGTCAAATTCTGAACTGGAGATTTTTTTTTAGTGTTTTTCTTCTAATAGAAAGGTCTCCCTTACAATGATTATATCCTTCTGTAGATTCCCATATGCTTGCACTCATTTTACAAAGGCTGATATTTAAAATGAGGAGAGAGTGTATACTATATCTGCATATTTGTTCTGTAAGCATTTTAGATAATGGAATAAAGAGTACAATTAAAATTTGTTAAATTGGTAATTGCAAGCACTCGTGAAGAGGACAGGCATAGAATTTCAGATGAAAATGATAAATGTGAGTGGCAGTGTAAAATCAATAAGAGTCAAGAAAAACAAATGCTGAGTATTGTAGTTAGGAAGGAAAGTCGTCCAGCACCAGGACTGACTAAGCAGCTCCCTACAGAAAAGGGATTTGGTGGCTTATATATATAGTTTATGACAAGTTAAATATAGATTCAAAATGTGTGGAATTGCAGAAGTGGTTCTGCTTATTCCATGCTATATTGACGGATATGTTATATTTAAGTTATGGGAAGTAATTTGGTACTGGAGAAGTCTGAAATTCAGTGCTGGGCCTAATTCTTGGAGGGAAATTGGGGAAACTGGAAGGAGTCCAGATGGACTCAGAAGGGCTGAGAAACATGACAAAAGTTTGAAAAAAATGTATTTGTTTCATTGAAAGAAAAAGAAAACTGAGAGTAACAATTTTAAGTGTCTTAGTTATGCAAAGATTTTTTTTTTTTTGTAATAAAAGTTTCTAATGGGAAATCTTAATTTGCAACAATAATATGTTGGTTAGATTTTAGGAGACTCTATAATTATACATAGCTTTAGGAAAGAATATGGAGTACTTTTTGTAAAGAGAACAATTCAGAATGAAGAAGACAAGCATCTGTCAGCAGTAGCTGGGAAACTGTGCTGCAAGGGACTGGCAATTCTGGCATTCTTCAGCAGGGTCTTTCTGTAGCTTTTATTGCTATGGAAAGTACAGGCCATGTGCTATGAACAAAAACAAACAAAAAAAGATTTTTGTTGTGTGCGTCAGAGGAATTTTGTGGTGGCATAGAAGAAACACACAGAAACAAGACGGTGCTACTGATAAAGTCCTGAGCCCCAGGACACAACATCCATAGCTGTTTTGAATGCTTCTCACAAACGGAGAAGTGCTGCTGCTCTTCTCCTTTGGGTTAGGTACCAAGAAGACATTCCCACACACCTGCACATGAATGGCTTAGTAATGAAATATAAGTTTAAAAATACCCATTTTGGAAGAATTCTAGTTCCTTAAATGATACGAGTGATTGATCCTACATTGCTTGACACCGTCCTCTGTCATTGAGTAACAACCTGTCCCTGCTGCAGAATTACCTAGTGAGACATTTGTTTGCAGAGATGATTTTAGAGCTATCCCAGCTTTTAACCAGAAGAAAGATATTTCACTGTATTATATGTTGAGTTGGGGGACATGTGAATAGGAAGGTGAGTCAGAGAAAGCTTTTGGGGTAGCTGCTATGATAAAAAGTCCCATTTTACTGCTTGGCTAACAGAGGAAAATCTAAACAGAAAATGTTTTCCCCATGGGTTCTGTTAAACAAAATTAGGGAGCAGGAGTTGTCGTCTGCCCAGCCAGTTCGAGGGGAAGATCTATAGCTTCTGTGTAACAGGAAAGAGTTTCTCTGGTGTGTCACCACTTAAATGAAAATAGGCACAAGTACAGGCTGGGTGGGGAGTGGATTGAGAGCAGCCCTGAGAAGGATTTGGGGGTGTTGGTTGACAAGAAGCTCAACCCAGCAACAACCCAGCAATGTGTGCTCACAGCCCAGAAACCCAACTGTATCCTGGGCTGCATCAAAAGCAGCATGACCAGCAGGTCAAGGGAGGGGATTCTTTATTTCTACTCTGCTCTCATGAGATCCAACCTGGTGTTTCCAACATAAGAAGGACAAGGTCTTGTTGGATTGAGCCCAGAGGAGACCACAAAGATGCTCAGAGGGCTGGAGCACCTCTGCTATGAAAATGGGATGAGAGTTGGGTTTGTTCAGCTTGGAGAAGAGAAGGCTCTGGGAAGACCTTATAGCACCTTCCAGTACCTAAAAGGGACTGGAGAGGGACTTTTTTGAGGGCATGTATTGATGGGACAAGGGGTAACAGATTGAAGTTGAAAGATGTTAGATTTAGATTGGATATTAGGAAGAAGTTTTTTACTGTGATGCTGGTGAGGCACTGAAGCAGGTTGCCCAGAGAAGCTGTGGCTGCCCCATCCCTAAAAGTGTTCAAGGCCAGGCTGGATGGTGCTCTGAGCTACCTGGTATAGTGGAAGGTGTCCCTGCCCCATGGCAGGGAATTGGAACTGGATGATCTTTAAGCTCCCTTCCATTCTGTGTTTCTATGATGAATAAATGAGGGTACTGCTGGTAGCTTGATATTCTTGGATTTCTAAGTCTAGTGATATTTAGCAAGATTATAATGCAAAACATGAACAACTCTTAAAGCTTTCTGCTGAGAAAAAAAGGTTATTACAGGTTAAGAGCGATTTAGCAGAGTAAACTGACATTTTAAGAAGCACACTGCCATGTCATACATTTTGATCACTTTCACGGAGTTCTTCTGGATTATCAGTTTCTGTGACAGTCCAAAACTCTAGTATAAAACACAACTAGGGCTAAAACCATTAGAATATAGCTAGAAAACTTTTTTTTTTTTCCCCTGAAGGAATAAAGCAGCCTAACCAACAAGTTATTCCCTTGATGATCCAGACAGTACATCAGACTGTTTTAGTTTCCACAGTAAATGAGAATGCTGTACTATGGTATTGCTAGAGCTGGATCAATGAGCAATTAAAATAAATTTATCCAATTAACTTGGCCCTTTCATCTATTCTCAAGCTATTTTCAGATCAGCCTTGTCTCCTGTGTATTTGTGTTTGCTGTTGAGTACAAAACACATTTCTGTATCTAGATCCTCTGCAAATTATGATCGCAGTCCTTTTCCTGTTCAGTGGCTGATTAATAAATTCTAAAAAGAATACTGTAAAAACAACATATACTTTTATGGTTTGGCTGTTTGGATATTAACTACATGTCTTGAAATTCATAGATTTTCAAATTTCAGGAACATGCTCTTAGCTATTTTTGAAAACATCTTTGTAGCCTCCAGTGATTTCATAAGCCAGAGGTCTCCATTCATGCAGTAGTCCTAAATGAATTTTTCTTCAGTGAATTTGTCCATTACCTTTTGAATCCATGTAAACTTTTAGGGCATTATATTCAATGTTGCATAGTTGTCATATTGGAAGATAAGCAAGAATTCCCTGCTCACTCTCTGCATTCCACACCTCCTTGTTTGGGCCTCTGTGCTGTATGTTTTTTCTGGTTTGTTCCCTATTTCTCTCCTAATGGTTCTCAGCATTTGATTTGCATCCCTGACTGATCCTGATCACCAGCTGACATTTTCATAGATCAGTTTATTCTAACCCCAGCTCTCCTCCCTGGGTGCTAATTGTTCAAACCCACCACTCTCTAAGTAAACTTTAGGATTGTTTCTCCTTTGTGCATCTCTTTGCATGTGTTTACACTGGGGTCTTGTGGGACATTTCATCGTTCCTTCATCCATGCGGATTTAGTCTCAAGTTACTTGACAGCCACTTGAGCAAATATCAGTGTCATTCCTTTCCTATCCCAAATGCTGTCTGTGACATATTGGCTCTTCTCTCTTTTCTTGTTATTAGAGCTGGTTATTACCATTAATCCTAGCTCCACTGTAGTGGGTGTCCTCACATGCCATGTTAAATTCCCTTTCAATGTGGTCTCTAACCTGTTGGTTTGATTTAGTAGTTGATAGTATTCATTTTCTTCCTGGCAGCATGACCAGAGATGCAGTCATTTTGTTCAGGAAGATAGTAATTTTGTTGCAAGATAAATAATAAATCATAAAATAAACTGGCATTTTGGGGTTCTTCTTGTGATTCTTGCAGTTTTGCCACTAGACCTTGGGAGATTATACTATCTGAAAAATTTAGTCACTCTATGGAGATAATTTGTCAGTGGTTTAAAAATTGGATATGTGAGATTTATGGTTGTGAAAAACTAATGATCTCTTCTCTCAATGCTTTGTCAAAGCCTGCTGGGCTTATGCTGCCCATAAGCCAGTCTAAGCCTTGGTGTCTGTAAAGGAATGTGTTTTGGTGATTAACAAGGTGTCGTTTTCATCATATATTTATTACACTGAATCTTGTCAGAAAAATTCTGATCCAGCACATTTATTAGATTGTATCTCTTCATGCCATTGATGCCACTGTGATAGTTTCCTGTGCCTAGTTGCAATAAAACTAAAAAAAAAAAAAAACCAAAAACAAAACAAAAAAAAACCAAGGAGCAATGTATATATTTGCATAGATTGCTGGGAAAGGTGTCAGATAAAATATTGCTGTGTTTTTATGTTCTGAGAATGTCTTGAATTGCAGCCTTCTGCCAGATGATAAATTCCTTAGGTCAGGTATAGCTGAATGAGTTTTTACCTTGATAAGTCAGAATAAAGTTGTGCGAGTGGTTGTTTGGAAAATGCACAAGGTGAAAGGAATGTGAAAGTTAGTGGCTCTAGGAAGTACAATGAAGGTGGGAGAGTGCATGTACTTTCAAAGCCTGGGACTGTTCTCACTTGTTTGTTTCATCTGTGATGTGATGAGAAGGCAGGTTTATTTCATGGTAAGAAGGAACCAAGAAAACTCTCTTTCTTCTAGTAGTAACTCAATTACTTCAGGGTATATCTGTGTCTCCTTATCTATATATTTCATGGAAATTGCATTAACACTATCACTCACTAAATCTTGCAGTTAATAAATTCTGTATCCCTGCAGAATCATAGAATCATTTAGTTTAGAAAATACCTTTAAGGTCATGAAGTGTAACTGCTAACCCAACATTTCCAAATCCACCACTACACCATGTCCCTGAGTGACTTCTACATGTCTTTTACATTCCTCCAGGAATAATGACTCGACCACTTCCCTGGGCAGCCTTTTCCAATCTTCAACATTCCTTTTGATCTTAATCTTAAATCTAAACCTTCCTTGGCACAACTTGAGGCCATTTCCCCTTGCCCTGTTGCTTGTTACCCAGGAGAAGACCACCTCGCCACAACCTGCTATCAGGCAGTTGTGAGAGCGATCAGGTCCCCCATGAACCTCCTTTTCTGCAGGCTAAACACCCCCATATCACTCATCCACTCCTCATAATACTTTAAGGGAGGATTTTCAGAAGCAGAGCAGAAATTCAGGTGCCTGATGCTCTTTGAAAGTCAGCAGAAATGGTTGCCCCATGGGATCCCACAGCAAAAGAGTTTATGGTGCTGTGCCTGTTCCTGGGCTTCCAACCCTGTGCTTTGGGAGTAGCACAGGATCACTCTACAGCAACGCATGAAAACAAATTCATTTTGGCTCCAAATGAAAGGTTCATTTTGTCCTTTGAGCATTAGTGTCCCATATTTTGCCTTATCTGCCAGGATATTGATATGTAACCAAGTGAGCCTTCTTTCTGAGTTAGTAGGATAGTATTGCAGTTGATACTAATCACTATTAAATAAAGCTACAGAAAGGAAAGAGAGCCTCTTATTAGTGGGTAGGGGATGCTTATTTTTTTCTTTATTTTATTTCTTTATTTTGCTGTAGAGAGGAGTTGGAGCTGCTAAAAATTGCTGTTAATATTCTCCCCAAATAAAGTGCTTTACAATTTATTTTTTAAATACCTTCCAAAGAATTGTTTCTCACATACATTCTACTGTGTCTACAAATGTCAGTGAAAATAGATTTAAAAATCTAGTTAATGACTGCATTTTTTTATCCTATTTTGATCAGGCTTTTTCCTAGGCAGGTTTTCTTGCCATTTTTCAGTGCGTCTGAAAAATGTGTTGCACAACTTTTTGTCCTTCCGTGTCTCCAGCTACTTTCAGACTGCAAGTTTATTTAATAATTAAACAATGTCACAACATCCACTTGTTAATAAGGGTATGAGAAAGCTGGCAGTGATTTCCTGAGTCCTTATTAACAAAGAAAAACAGAGAAACTTAGAGTGAGTGAAAAGCATCTTAGAGCACACAAGGGCTATAAGGACTATATAACAAAGGTCTCCTGGAAGAGCCCTCCAGAATAAAATGCAGCTTAAAATTCAGCAAGAGCTTTCTGCCAGAGCAGCCAGCTGACCTACCACTAGCAGAGGACACAGTGATTCCTTACAGAAAGCACATGGAACTGTTGGTGTGGAGGGAAAGGTGTTGACTCCCTCATCTCAGCTTGCTGAGCAAACAACCCTTTCCAGTGTACACCTTTGCCTTAGAAAAGGTCTGCTGTGTGACCTCTAATGCACAAGGCACAGATGTGACTGTGTAGTTTATTTAAAGGTTTTTCCTTGCCTGTGACTGCTGGTGGGAATGTTGGAAGCCCAAGGCAGACTTGTGCATGGTGGGATGCTACAAGGAGGATGTGTCTCAGTGAGGGCATGTACACCCACTGTAATCAAATTCAGACACCTAATCTCCCATCTATTTTGTGCTGTCCCTGCTGTGACACGCCTTCCCTTTCTGTAATAATAAGAACTGGTGCTTTTTGCTGTTTCTCAAGCCAAAGGTTTCCTTTGAAAAATCTTTTTCTTAAGGAGTTTTGAAAACGAATGCAATTTTCAAGTCTTTCTCCTGCAATCAGCTCGTTGCCAATGACCTCTCCTGCCTGTTCTGCAGAAAGGTTTATGTTCTTCATCAGCCTTGCACGTTGTCCAGCTGTAACCCATAACTGCTGTGTGCAGGGATTCAGCTGAATATTGCACTTTATACTGACCTCAAACACTTGAGAGGCATTTCAGGAGACAGCTCAGGGCAGCTTGAGGAGGTGGGATTCATGAGAACAAACCTCATATGATAATGAGGTAAACAGGAGTTCTAGGTATTACACAGCAACTATTCTGGTACTCATGGTGTGTTACTCAGCTATTAGATGGTTGTGTAGCATTTCAGACAACGACAGTTTGTTATTAAACAGCAGAGACCAGGCAAGACCTTGAGCTGGATAGGTGTCAGTGTTTCTGTAGAAATCCCTCCTGTTGCCTGTGGGAGATCCTCCATATCTGAGTGAGGGTTGTGGCTGCACCTGTCAGGACAGACTTTGTGTCTGGTTTTGAAAGTACAGCTACATTCATTCATTCCAACTTGCAAAACTGTCATGGAAATTTATCAGCCCAGCCACAAAGACTAATCTTCCAGCTTCAGCAGAATGGAGATACTAATGACATTTTACTCATCCATCAAAAATAATTACTCGTCCCTGCTGAGCGGGCAAGTAAAATTTGCAAGACTCAATTAAATACCTGCACTGAGGAGAGTTTATATGATGTTCTTGTTGTAAAGCACTTTGATTCTTACTGGAGCTGTGTAAATTAACCACTTCAGTGCTTTCCAAAAAGCCTAGTATGGGTCAGAACTCAGATTCCTTGACTCCTTTTGAACTGTTAAGAGTGGTTTACCCTGAGAAAAAGGTAATAGAAAATGTCTACAGCAGGTAATTGGAAATGTCTACAGTAGCAAAGTAATTGCCATGGGGTGCACTCATGGCAAATACATAATGCTAAATGATACATAATAATAAATGAAGTGACATAGTGTAAAAAAGAGCAGTATTTTCTCAAATCTTTTAATGATATTTTGGTGCTCACTTAGCCAGTTGAGAGCCACATATAGAACTGAGAGCCACTGAAACCAAGCCCAGCAACGAGGACTGGTGTGGATCCAGTCCAGAGATGCTTGTGAAGGGATTAATTTCATGGAGAAACTGGTCTTCTTTCATCTTGCTAATGTGACTCCAGTGTGCACGTCCGGGTCATCCCTGCTGTCTACCACTGGCCAGTCCTGGGGAAGATGGTGACAGTCCCTTTGCTTTTGCTCTCCCTTGGGAGAATTAAAGAGGAGGCACTGTCCTGTCCTGAGTGCTGTAGTGAGGAGATGTAGATGGATTTTAGAGCACCTTTTACTTTAAGAGTATGATCTCATTATCAGAGTTGTGATGAGAGAAGTTGCTATATTACAAAAAGACAGTGTTTCTGAGGAATAAAGTACAATTTTATCTACCTGCCATGAGCCTTCCCTGTACCTACTGTGAGTCATCTAGTGAAGTTCCTGAGAAAAGGGGGACCAGTGGTCATCACCTACAGGAACATTGCATCAGGCATATTTGTCCCTGCCTTTGTGAGGGAGAAAGATTCCTTGAGCTGTTTCCTAGGACTTTCCACATACCTTAGGAGCTAAAAGATTTCTTCCAAGTAGCTGGTTTCTACTGCTGCAAAATGTTCTCCAGACAGGTAGCTCAGGGTCTAATTTCTGACAAAGAGGAGATTAGTTCAGGATTTATGTAATACAGTCTTGCATGCAGAATAAATTGAATAGCTCCACTTGTTCAGACATAAATCACAAAACACCTGCAGTCAGAGTGATTGTCCCTTAAATGTCATGGGGACATGGGTCACTGTGGAAATATTGCAAGTTTGAGTCACACACTTAAATAGAAATGTGAAACTTGGAAAATCATAGGGCTGTCACTCATCAAGCTCATCACCTCACTAGTACTGAACATGCCCTAGGACCTATCCTGAGCAGTGTCTGCTGGCTTGGCTGATACTCCCCCTTCAAATCAGCTCAGTGCAAATCTTGAAAGGTACCAACTAAATACAAATGTGAAAGGCTCTGATGACATAAATGCATTCAAAAATAATATTTTTTTTTCTTTAAGTGTAGCTGGCTAGGGCTTCAGGTAGAATATTTCAGAATAATGTTAGAAAGTAGAATGACCATTAACAAAAAAGGCCATGATAGGAAGATTTTGGTGTGTTCTGAACTTTTTCACTTACTGAGATAGTAAGTGAAAAAAAAAAAGGCAAATAATAAAACATTTGCTTCTTAAAAATCAAAAAAGCATCCAGCTATATTAAAACCCATAGTCCAACCACCAGTTAATTAAGCCTACAGCAACTTAATGACCATTCAGCAGCATCAAGCACTCTGAATTAGGTAGCAAATTTGCTCAGCCAGCCACTGGCATTAAATAACCATACATATGTAACTTGAACTAATCAATAAATCAAAGCTACATAAAATCATTACTCACTTTTCTGCATGTCTTTTCTTCTCTGAGATTTCTGCTTCCTTCCCAGTAGTTGTACACATTAAAGGCTTTTCGAGAGTGCCTGTTGGGAGGGCATCATCGAGATGGACAAGGAAAGGGAACAAGGGTCAAGCCTCAGAGGAATAGTCTGCTCAGGTCTCCTTTCTGCAAGAAGGGTCTTTACAGCTCAAATGCCTCTCCTTTGTAGAGATGGATAGAGGTTCTCCTGCAGGCTGGGCAACTGCTAGTTAAATCTGTTGTGAGTAAATTAGTCCTTGTGCTCAGTTGTTTTACAGAGAGTTGTTCAATGCTCTTAGTTTCTCAGTTCCTTGTTTTCCACCCTTCAAAGAGTAAATATCAGTTCCTTCTATTTTGGAGAGAATAAGTATGTTGCAAATGGTAAGACAGTCAAATATCACGGAATCAGAGCCAAATAATTCCCTTATATTACAGGATTTACTAGATCATGACCTGTGTGTTATAATCAACCCAAAAGTCTGTCCACATAGACCCACAGCTTATCCATTGTGTTCTCCACGAAATGCTGGATGGTCATTGTATCATCCATGAGCAGGTAGAAGGTGAAGCCTCCTCAAGAGTGCATCACATTGTGCTCATCTTACAGTTGTGTGGTTGTTTGCCTTAAAGTCTAAGAGTTACCTTGAGTAATATAATGTAAACCTCTTGTTTGAGCATGGCTGGTTCATCCCATCAGACTGGGCAATGAAGTTTTACCATGGAAATACTGGGACAAGCTGTGATGTGGAGAATAGTCCTTGCCACCAGGTTTTTCTTTGGTCTTACGCCAGGCATTACTCCTAAGCCTTTCCTTGAGCAAATGTCACTCGAGGTTTTATGTCAGTATGTGAAGTGCAGGATGACAGTGTATTAGAATTTTCTCAGAAAAATGATGTTCAAAAATTTCCAGATAGTTCTGTTGAAACTCCAGGATAAACTTCTACCACTTCGGCAGTTAAGAAATAAAAAGATACCAGTTTTAAATGTTGCATCTAAAGAATTAAAGCAATAAAGAAATACAGATGGGATAGAGGTGCAGGTAGGGACCAAGTCATTGGGCTAAAGGAAGGATGAAAGAGCTGTAAAAACAGCTAGAAAATGATCTATCTGTAGCAGGTAGAAAAATAAAAGGAAGTGCAGAAATATTTAGAGATAAACTCTTTATGAATATTGATCCATATTATTCATGCTTTCTAAGAGTGTGCTGGGAAAAAGAAAAGCCCTGCCCTTGTGAAACTCACTGTTGAAAGAGGGAAATAAACAATGGAGGAAAAGTACTTGTTGTATATACAGTTGTGGTCCCTCTATTTTATTATGGAATCTAGTCTCAAGTTATTTCTATCCCTTAAAATTATCAGTCTGTAGCCATAGTGTCTTTTGGATTAGAGAAACAAGACATTTCATGAAGCAAAATCCAAATGCAAAATCAGATACCTGTAGAAACAAAGACTCCAGAAAGCCAGAATTTACAATTCCTATAAACTCTGCATAGCAGTTCTTACAAATTAGACAAAATGTAGCTATTCAAGACTGCCAGTTTTTCAGGTCAGTTGAAAAGTACATCACTCACCCAAGCTCCATCCAGCACCAGCTGGATTTGATTCTCTGCCAAATCTCTTTAGACAGTAGTGATATGTGAGCAAAACCCCAGCTGATCAGGTTTGCAGCACAAACCCAAAATGAGTTTGTCACTCTTTTAAATTCCCACATACACTGGTGGAAAATTGCTGGAAAATGAAATAAAGAAATGGCAGAAGTAGTTTAGTTTCCTGTCAGCTATGAGGCACAGACAGCCTTACACGAATGTGATACACAAGAAAGCTCTTGTCAGCGTGTCCTGGTTTCAGCTGTGATGGAGTTCATTTAATTTTCAGTGGCTGCTACAGGGCTGTGTTTTGGATTCAGTATGGGATAAATGTTAGTAACACACTGATGTTTTGGGTTGCCAACTAGTGCTTACCCTAAGCCAAGGACTTTTCAGTTTCCCATGCTCTGCCAGAGAGGAAGTGCACAAAAAGCTGGGAGGGAACATGGCCAGGACAGCTGATCACAACTGGCCAGGGGGATATTCCACACTATAGAATGTCATGCCCAGTATAGAAACTGAGTGAGCTGATCCTGACTGTGTTTTATTCATCTTCTTCTTCATCTTGTTCCTGGGTTGTTTTTGGTTGGTTGGTTGGTTGGTTGTTTTTTTTCTTTTTGTTTGGTTGGGTGTTTGGGGGGTTTTTGTGGGTTTTTTTTGGTTGGTTGGTTGGGTTTTGGGTTTTTTGGGTTTTTTTTGGTTGGTTGGGTTGGGTTTTGGATTTTTTTAGTTGGTATGTTATGGGTTTTTTGGTTTGGTTTTTTTGGGGTGGTGGTGTTTGTTTTTGGTTTGGTTTTTTTTTTTTATACTTTATTTCAGTAATTAAACTGTTCTACTGTTCTTATCTCAAACTAAAATTTTCCTTTTTCTTTTCTTTTTTTTTTTTTTTTTCTGATTCTCCTCCCCATCCCACCAGTTTTGGGGGAAAAGTGAGTAAGTGGCTGCAAGGTACTTAACTTAGTGCCAGTTGGGGTTAAACCACAACGTGGCGTAATCTGGATAGGCATGCTGGCATCAAAGAGAAGGATAGTAATGGGCCATGGCTGGAGTTCTGTTCCTGGGTCTCAGTAGTCTCATCACAGCAGTGAGTTTCTCTGCTGTCTTTCCTACCCTTTGCTTCTCAGGTAGGGTGAGCTCAAGCTACTCATCTCATATGAGAACAGCAGGAATCTGCCAGGCTCCAGGCATGGCATACACATGCTTGCCATTGCAGTGCTGGAGCGCCAAGTTTTTTGTTCCACACAGTAGCTGGTATGCCTAATTTTGCTTAAATGTGGGCCCAGCACATTATGGCACCAGCTTTTTCTAGACCTTAGGGCATAGTCCACATTTTGTTAATGGATTTAAAAATAAAGAAAAAAAGAAGAAATCAGTGGGTCCTTTTCCTGCTTATTATAGGTTTAGGTGGTCCTGCTGACTTTCTAAGTGGTGTCAAGAACCTCACCTTGAGACACACTTCATATATATATGTCTATAAGATTGTGCTCATGTTATTTGGAACAGCTGCTCTTGAAGTGCCATTTCCAGACTGGTTTCTGTTTTAAAAAAGCCCTTCTGACTTGATAGATTTCATTCTGCCGTGCCCCAGCCTACCTTTCCTCTAGCCTCTTCCAGAAGCCAGTTACAGTTGGAGAGGGTGCAAAGGATGTAGAATCCAATTGATTAGCATTACAAATACTCAGTTGCCGTACTAAGCTGGGCTCCAGCTGCTCCCTCAGATCCTTGCCCAGGTCTTGGGCACTGGAGGGAAAGAAAGGAGCAGAAAGTGTACAAAACGTGTTTTCACATCAGACGATTTCTCCTGAGAAGTACTGAGTATTTTATTACTAAGTTCCAGGGGATATTTTGAGAGTCAAAGATTCAAAGTTTCTCAAATGATCAGGCCCCTTCTCAAGTAGTAGCAACCCAGTGTGACACAAACTGGAGCGGTGTGTGGGGTCACACCTCTCATCTGGCAGAGTGACTTACATAAGGGAACCCCTGTGGTTACAAACAGGTGTCACATCATTTTTTCTATTAAAGTGATCAAATGGGTTGAAATCCCCAAAGATGAAGTTATTGAGGTTTGTGCTCAGGGCTGTGTAGCCCAATTGCCTGCAATCTCAGGGGAGGGGGAGCTTTGCACAGAAAATGAACTCTGGCCATTTGAGTTTTCTTTAATAATTCTCTGAAAGTCTATTATGTGTGCACCACATGGAATAATTACAGGTCCTTTTTATCTTTTTTTTTTTTTTTTTTTTTACCTGTTTTTCCTGTTTTACCTAGGACTGGTTTGCTCGGAAAATCAAACTTAGTTATTTAGTCCTTGAACTGTTTGTTCCTCTGCTGCATTCAGGGATTTATCACTGGTCAGAATAAAATCTCATGAAGCAGTAGTAGTCTTAAAAATATAGTGATACATGAATTGGATGAACAAAGTAAAGAGCACTGAAGTCAGGTTGCTTCTTGCAGTGTGGATTAGTGGAATAAACCAATTTTTGGTGTTTACAGGTTTTACAAACTGTTCCTTTGAGCCATTTTCAGGATAATTTTGTGTAAAGCAAAGATGTTTATTGAAAACAAAACATTTTGTTCCACAGTGATGAATTATCAGTCAGTGGGTTATTCTTGTGAACCCAATGGATTTTTTTAATCTCTGGAAACCCTCTTTTATGTCTTCATGCTACAACTCCAGGCTTCTCAATGAATAGGCTTCCGTCTCCCAGCTCATGTGGTTCAGGTCATGTGGTTAATTTTTCTTATTATTTTTCAAAACTGATGGAACCCAGGAGCAGTTTTAAAGGTAGGAGATTCCCTTCCCCCTGCAATATGCCAGTGCCCTTGTCTGACCACACCAGGTTGTTTGAGACTCCAGTTTAAAAGCAAATAGCTACCCTTGAAAGCAATCCCAGGCAATAACTCACATTAAGCGGTGGGTGGTAAATGAGGCTCTGATTCACAGCACTGCTGGGTGCTATTGCTCTGATACCAAAGGGTGGGAAATAGCAGACAAGCACAGGATTTTCCCTTGCAATCAAATCCTTTCCAACTGGCTCTAATGGATATGTGCAGGTGCAGCAAAGCACGTGGATGCCTGGAGAGAGTTTTGAATTTCTCTTTCTGTTCCAGGTTGGGTTTTTTAGTTGCAGTGTGTGGGTGTGACACAGTAAAAATCACCACCATGATAAGCAGTCAGAATGATTGCTTTGCATTTGAAGTAGCAGCGCTCACCTTTTTCTATCAGGTGACATCCTAAATACTCATGAATGTCCAATTTCAGTTTCCTTGTAATTGAGCTGTTCCTCTTCAGCCATAAATATGGTCAAATTATGGTGCAGCCATTGGACTGCAGTCCTTCTGCAGGTGTGCTGCAGGAAGCCATGGAAATGCAGCTGCCACAAAAGCATCTGGGAAAGCAGGGCCCAAATTACTGTGGCTGCATAGCAATCAGCCTGAATTGCTGTTGGTTTGATTGAAAGGACAAATAGGTTGACAATAACACACGGCCGTATTGACAGACAGCTGCTCGCAACAGCTGTATGAGCTGAATAGAAAAAGGTAGAACAGGACTCCAGTGCACAGCCTATCAGTGAGACTGCCAGTTTCTGTTTTATTTCTCCACTAAATGCTATTATGCTTGACATTTATGCATGTTCACCACTATAATTTCAAATTGTATTATTGAAATAAAGAATGGTATGTGAAAGGCACAAATGATAGCTAATTTAGTGCTTTCCTTGTGGCTTTGGCTCATCGTGTTTTTTTGACTTACAAAAGACTTGGCAATTGCACAACTGGGCACCGTGAGGAAAAAAAAAAAAAACAAAAAACACAAACCCAACACCATTTTGGGTGATATATTTAAATTAGTTGAATGTTCTTTGCAGTGGATGTGTGCAGCCTGATAGCGCAGGAACCCAAATGGGGTATTTCTGAGACCTTGTCTTTGTACATCCAAGCAGACTACATGGAACATGCTGTGAGGGAAACTGTGTGACATGATGGTTGCTGATATTTTGTAGTGTAGGCAAAAATTTGCATAAAGTTCAGTTCTTGGAGATCAGACTGTTTCAAAGGTAACATGAAGCAATAACACAAGAATTTGGAAAGAGTGGAAGTTAAACTGAGGCACAGATTAACTTGCAGCAAGCAAGTCACCTAAAAAAATAAGAGAAGGTACTACAGATAGATTAGGAACATGTGAAAGGCAAAAGAAAGTGGAACCAATTACTTAATGTGGAAAGGAAACACAACAAGATGGGCTGATGTTTTTATTGTCTTTTATTTCTATCATCTCAAAGAAATTTGTGTTCCTATAATTAAAGAGATTAAATTCAACAAGGAAACAGATGATTATGTAAAAGCAGGGGAGGCTAAAACACTACAAAATATGTGGATAAGTCACACACATTTAGTTTAGGTGTGTCTGACTAAAATTACCTGTGTGAATGAACCACACTTGGGGAATGAACCACAAGGAGGGAAGAAGAAGCCTGAAATAATGGTTGACCAGTCAGCCTGACTCCAACAGCCCAAAGGAGAATGGATCTATTAACTAAAAACCCTGTGGAGCATAGTAAGGAGACTAAAAAAGACCCTGTGCATTTGTCAAGTATAAATTGCATCATCACTGTAAAAGGATAAATCTGCCATAAAAAGTGGTAGATGTGACATATCTTGAATTTAGTAGAGCTTTCAACACCATTCCAAATGACATTTCTCAAGTGTTGTAGAGGATCTTGAAGTGGATGTAGAGCTCCCTGAAAATCATTAGAGTAACCTATTGATGGTTTGCTGTTGAACTGGGAGAGCATTTCACTGGAATGTATCAAATATCTAACACTGGGCCTTGTTTTGTCAATATTTTCAGTGATTTGGATGATGGAGGAAAATCTGCCCTTCTAACATTTCCTTTTGATGCCAGCCTGGGATGGGTTACAGACATTGTAAAGGATTAGAATACAGAATGGCATTGATATGCTTGCCAAATAGCCTAAAATCATTAAATAAAGTTAAATAAACAAAAATGCTAACTACATGGCTGAAGGAAATCAAATGCAGAGATGAGGAATATTTCACTGGGCAGGATGGAGGGAACTAGTATTAGATCATAAATTAGATAGACATTGTTAATGCAGCTGAAAAGATGTGAGGAATTTCATGAGGGAAGTTTTAATAAAGGTAGCTTGGGCAGGTTGTGGGGAATAGTTATTCTGCTATAAATACTTTTTTTGTGCTTTGATTCACATTTTCAGAACTATAAGCACAAATTGGAGAGAATGCAGTGGAGAACAAGAATGACAAAATATAAAAACTAAACTAAACTAAACTAAGCCTGTTTGAAGGCTGAATTTGTTTGATTTAAAATGAGAGGATTTAAAGGCATTTCCAGTGCAGAAAAGCTTGTTAGAAAATGGAGAGCAGTGAGTCAGAAAGAGAAAAAGAGTGAATGGATTTTACTTTCAGTAGGAAAGATTTAAGTTTATTAGGAGGAATAAACCCAAAACGTTTATAAGCATAATTAAACATTGGGACAAGTTTGAAGTGAATGGTAGCAGAAATAGGAAGTGTGATCTTGTCTGATTAAGGATATTGTGCTCAAACTGGTGATGCTCCTTAATACCACCAAACAAACTTAGTAATTGTTTCCACTATCCATCACTCAGGAATTCTCTCAATCACTGGTGTTGATGTAGGGCAATTCATTGACCAAGGCAGCTGCCATTTTTTGTGACTCATGCTTTCCAATCCTCAAAACTAGGGCAAGATTGCAATTCATCAGGAGCATCAGATTCTTCCTTACTTTTTGCTGACTATTCCCTTTCAGTGTCTCAGATTCAACATATAGAAAACCTACAGTCCTTGATGCCTGATGCTCAGTGAATGTTTAATGACATAACTAACCAAAATCAAAACACAAATTATGTTTATAGTGCATGTAATATTTGTATATACTACTGTTGCATAATACAAAACATGACCTACATGAAACTTAAAACAATTTAACAGGGGCAGTTTGTACTGCAGGTTTCCAGATGACAATTAGTTCTGTTCTGTGCTGTTTCCTTGTGAACATTAGGGCGGGTGTGTGTGAGTAGAACTGTGTTGTGCCAAAGATGGTGACTGAAAATCTAATCCTACTGGTATCAGTGATCAGAGTTCTGGTGTTTTCTTTGAAGGAAAAAGTGGATCAAGAGGAGTAGAGAAAAGAAATGAAATGCAGCCAGTTTGAAACTTGGAAATAACAGTAAGTCACAACAGCTGGAGTCCCCCAAATAGATGCCCAATATAAGCATCCGTGTTTGCAAAGCCTGGGGATGCAGGGGTGTGCTGTGCTGAGCCAATAGAGGTCTGTGTTCCCAGTCACTGGCAGGAGGAGTTCACTACCCTGCACAGGGGAAGGGTGTTGCAGAACCATCAGCACTCACAGTCTTTGCCTGCTGAATTGTGTATGGGTTACAGGCAATATTTCAGTGAAGTTAACATCTAACCTTCAGTCCCACACAGGGACAGAAGTGTTTTTATTTCTCCCCTATATACAAGGAGGTTATGAGGCTAAATCTAAAGAACTATGTAACATCTTTATGCCCTTAGTAGGTAGTATATTTTTAATAATTATCAGGGGTAACTATAATTTTCATCTTAGATTTTTTTTATGAAGAGAGGTTTTCTGGGAAAGGTGCATCTCTAGTCCCTGGTGAGTTTAACATATACTGAAATGCATGCATTGTTTTGTGGGGAAAAATAAAGAAAGCTGTTCTGATCCAAAACTGGTTTGAATCCAAAGGATTTTATTTGATCTGTAAATGAAAAAAACAAGAATAATTTCTATACTTTTTTTTTTGATCCTAGCTTCAGGGTATAATATTGACTGCACTTCATGCAAGTGATGAGATTTATGATATTATAAAGAAAGAAAGAGAATTCCAGTTGTAGATGGTCCCTTTCTTAACATTCCTGTTTATGAGAAAACAAATGCATAATGCAACATAGACCTTTGTATGGTGTGAATTCTGTTTGAAATTGAAAGGCATTCCATTTCAGAAATGACATGATGTTCTGAAAAGTTAAATATGAGCTTGAAAATGTGGGAATAAACTAGGCCTTTTCATTCTTACAAGCAAACTTTAAAAAATAAAATTTAATACCCTTGAAGGACAAATGATTCAGAGCACTGGTAGCAGAAACCTCTATGGATTTGGGTCACGCACTCAATCATGACTTCTAAACTTAAGCATAGATATGAGAAACACCCTTAGTTCTTTATACTTTGAAGCCTGGATCTAAACTCCATACTTTTGTCACAACTTGATATTGAGATATTGAGAAGGAACTTCTGTTAGTATCATTGATTTAATTGCTCATTTACTGCATCCTCATTACTGAAATTCTCAGTCTATGAAATATATTCCACACACATCAAGAGAAGTTGGTATATGTGAAATCAAATGTACTGAAACTCAGACAGTTGTGCCTTTCCCAAATGTGGTTTGAGCTTGATACATCATGAAATTGTAACATGCATTTCTGATTATAAGCCCAGTGAGGGAAATTACTCACATCTGAAGATGTGCTTCTGTGTCTCTGAAATCCACAGGATTTAAGCTAATGCTTAATTCCTTTAATTTGTACTTCCATTTGCCTGCATGCTAGCCATGGTTTAATAGTTAAGTTTTGGTACATAAAAGAAAGATGCTTGCTTGTGTTCAATGAACACAGTAAAGCTTTTGGATTCCTATTTCTGAAAAACACCTACTTCCTTCTTTCTTCTTTTTTTTTCTTCTTCTTTCTTCTTCCTTCTTCTTTGGCTGACAGATATTGAAACACACATACTGCTTGCCCCTTTAGCACACTTGTGGTCTGAAGTATCCAAAACAGACTGTGAAATGCAGAGGTTGCAATCTCCTTTGGTAGAACAAGTAATAAAGAATGCTATTTCATAGCTTTGTCACAGAAGGAATTTGATCCTCTTTTTTATATTTTCTTCATTCAAGGGCATGCTCAGATTAAAGAAGGATTTTGTAAGGTATTTCAGTGCTATTGATCAAAATAAATGTAGGTGTTGGCATTTTTTCCCCATCTGCAATTAGTCAGAAAAACACACATCAAATTGGAAGCACTTTGGCCACAGTGATGTATTTATTTCTACTCAGGTTTGACTGTCATACCTCATATCTTTCAGGGGAAACAAAGTAGAAAAAGCTTAAGAAAAGGTAAATGAAAAATAAAAGTGTTTTCTTGGTTCAGACTTGGAAGTCCTTACTTCCAACAAGAAATTCTTATTGTGGTCTGAAAAAGATTGAGTACTTTGTGCCTCCTCTAAAATAGAAAATAATTTCTTTATTTCCATTTTTAGTCTCTTTTGTCACCTGAGGTTCATCAGTCTTACTGTGGAAAGCATTCTTAGACCACTTTTATATAACACTTAACGGTCAAAGTGCAGAAATGTTTGCAGAATTAATATAAGCACATGGATCTGGGTTTTGATGTTTGCATTCAGAAAATAAGCACACACAAAAAAGATCAAAAGTAACTAAAACACAGATTATGGAAGATACTAATTTGGAGAGCCACACTTCATGCCTCATATCTTGATGATGAGGAAATATTTTTCATAAAAATCTCAGCGTAGTCTTATTCCATCAAAAATAAAAATTCCTTCTGAAAGAAGAAAACAACTAGGAAAACCACAACAAACTCCAGTGGGTTCCACTGCAGGGAAGCAGGCATTCAGAAAGCCTTCTGAAATCCATGCAGCAGGAACTTATGTGGGTAAAATGTGATCAAAACACTCTGTGATAGGCTCATCTTCATGCACTACACACCTATCACTTCAGTTAGCCTCTCTCTGTCTGATGAAATAATTACATTGAGAGCATGATGATGTGCTGTTTTATGCCTGCCATTGCTGATGGGTTGTTATTTTGTCCACTTTGACTTAAAAAGGTGCAAAGAATGTGCAAGAATGAACTCCTGAATTCTCCCTGTGCAGACAACTCATTTGAAGCTCCAAGTACTTTCTTCTGTGCATGCCAGAGGAGCCTGAGCTGTCCCTGCAAAGGTGGTCAGAGGAGGATCTGACCCCTCTTGCTCCACACCTGGTCTTCTAACAGATTTGCCAAATACAGGACTTTTCAACATTTGTATCTGCTTCACGTAGGCAGCCCCACTGACTTACAGAATGTCACTGGCCCTTTCTGTCATCCTTGTTTGCCCTTAAAACTATAAACCATTTTAAAAATTAAGCTTCATGAGAGCCCTTTGTATCTTTCAGCATAATTACTATGTCTATTCCAAGAATCATAGTGAGACAAATTCACCTTTGTGTCTCCTGGTCAGATGTTTGTAACATTGGCGGTAAACACATTTTCCACTTTGTGACTTCCAAAGCCCTGAAGTTACTTGTTCATCTTTAAAAACAACATCAAAGATGGCCATATACAACAGAAGAAGGAACTTTCCCTTATTTGGGGATTTTAATTATATTCCCGCTCCACTCTAGTGCCCATTGTTTTTAATGTCTTTGAATGTATGAAGTGATGATCAGCATCTGCCTCTGTGGGAGCAGATTGAGATAAACCTTACACCATTTCTGGCAGTTGCCTGTTAAAGAAGAGCAATGAGTCTTAAACTGGGACAGTGGGAGGTTTTCTCCTCTCTTCCTTCTTCCTCTGGCAATGAACATGTCCCTTGTGTCACAGGGCCTGAGTGGGAACTGTGCTGAGAAAGTCTGACTTTAGTGAAGGGGATGCTTAAGAAACAAAACCTTCAGCCCCAGTTCAGTGTAAATGCCCTGAGTGGGCTCATCAAAGGAGCTGGCAGCTACATAAAGGCATCTCAGACTATACAACACTTCGTTTTTTCTTCTGTGGTTCATAGATGTCAGATTTTGTTTCTTTGAAGATTTTCCTGTAGCTCTCTCCATGTCTGGTAGTAACATCTGAGAAGGACGAACTCTTGTTTCATGGTCAGTCAAGATACTTAGGCAGTGGTAGTTTAATTAGAATTAGAAAAGACAATAACACCATTGTGCTTTGGGTTATACTCTTATAGAGCGTTAAAGTCCCAGTAATGACATGTCCTTTGGTTAAAGGCAGATGTTTCCAGAACAGGAAAATCTTGGCTGCCAGAACCATTAGTCCATGGGCATGTGATCTTAATAAAGCAGTCAAGGTCACTGTTCACCTATCTATATTCCCAAAATACAGCCTCTAAATTACTTTCAACTAAAAGTCAGTATTATTTTTATACATTTTTTTTTTTAACAACGATCCCACCAGGCTTGATTCTGTACAAACATAGAGCAGACAGATGGTCCCTGCCCTGGAGAGCCGGACTCTGAGACCTCACATTTCTCCTGGTGACTTTATATGTTTTCTCTGATTAGGACATAAGTACTGTCAGGCCAGGAGACCTTGTTAAATCCTCCTTCCCCCAGCTTCTTCCATATGTATGCAACATTCAGCAGAGATTGGGACTTGTGTTTTTTTTTTTTTTTTCCTTGTTCTTTCACAGCACTACTTTATAAACTCTTTCAGAATCTGAATGGGGCTGAGTCAATGCAATCCTTCCTTGTTATTGCATCCTCTAAAAGCTCTATCAATTGTCTGGTGCATTATTCCTTATCTGCAAGCAAACTGGCCTTTTGGGTGAGGTAGAAACATTCAATACATAATCTACTATTCAAAATTACTCTTGGATGTCGAGTAAGTTGTAAGATATGCAATTGTACTGCTTCATGTTAATAAAACACAGATATAGTATTAGCATACTTGTTATCTTTTATTAATAAATTAAACCTTATTTTTGTCTCCAAATAGACTAATAGATCATACAGGCTGAAAACATATAAAGGAAGTGGCTTGCATTTGTTGTGGAGAACAAGTTCCCTCTTTTTCTTTCTTTTCCCATCCTTTTTACTTGAGTTGGCCATAAAATTTTATGTCTTTTCAAAACTTGCCACTGCATTTTTGTTCCACTCTTCTGGTCTTCTTTTCTTTCTCTCTGCCGTCACCTCCTTAGAGGTGAGACGTTGGTTTGTGCCTTTTTAATTTTTTGTTTTTCAGATTTATTGAAAAAGGAGGAGTAGAAAGAAGGGAAGATAGAAGAAACAGGAAGATTAGGGAAGAGGGTGGGGGAGTATTTTCTAAAATCTAGAATCTATCTAGTATCTAAATAAAGCTAAATATAAATAAATCTAAATCTAATAGTAATAATAATTAATAAGTCACAATTATATGACAATTATTATGCATTATTATAGTCAATAATAAGCTACTGAAATAATATTTGAATAAATCTAAATTTAAATATCTAATAAATCTAAATATTTTTAACATCTAAAATATTTTGTAAAACCTTAATTTTTCTCTGAAAAATTAACACAGAAAATATATATATATACTTAAAGTCCCTATTACTTATATTGGAAATGTTTTAGTGGATTTTTTTAAAGCTCTCTTGTGGGGTGGGGTTTCTTTAATTTTTCCTTCTATTTTTTTATCTGATGAAGTGTTTCAAGATTAGTCTGTTACATATCTTTCCAGCAGACGCCACTCTGAGTCCTAGATCCCCACTCACTCTTAGGCTGTAGAGTATTGAAGTGCAGAAGGCACTTTCCATACTCCTGTACATATGTCTTAATTAAATTAAGATTTTTTTATTTCACTGGGACAGATGCTGCATCATTTACCTCTTATGTCTGTACCACCCCAACACAGTGGGATGTATTAAAGCCAGGATTGTGCCTGTCAGGCTTTTTGTTTATCAGCTTGTTGCTCTTAATTTCTTTATCTTCTCTAACTTTCTTCATTTTCTGCTTGTTTCTCCAACACTGCCCAGTTTTCTGAGTGCTTAGTCTTCCTTGGTGGCCACCATGTTCTTTTGCTCTCCTGATATCTGCTGCCTCCTTTGGCTCATCTATATCCAGAAGTCAAATTCCTTCCACGCTTCACCGTTCCATCTTTCCTTTCAGCCTCTCCAAGTCACAGATCTCCCTGACTGTGCTGGTTTCCCCAGGGAATAGTGTGATGTGTGATCATAGTGTTCAAGTCATCAGCACTTGTACACACTGATAATTAAAGGGTTAGTAAAATAATGCACTGTTAAGTGTGAAGGGTGTCAGATTAAAGGTTATGCAATGGACTCAATTAAACTGACAGTGGAGAGCTGGGGAGGCAGCAGTTCAGTTTCTTATCCCAACTGGCAGTTATTTTACCTCCCTATCTATCATTAAAGAGAAAAAAAGCTAAACCCTAGAGACATCCCTAACTGCCACTGCAAATATTCTCATGAAAGTACAATAAAATCCTTGGCACATAGATAGGACTTATACCTCCTAAGCAGTGTGCTTGACAGCCCTTAATCCTGTTGACTTAAGGCATTCTCTGAATATTCGCTGTACATTTCTGTAAGAATGTCTGAGAAGTGGGACAGGAGATTTTCCATCCAAAATGGTACATAAGCATCAAAACCATTTTGCAGCTTGCAGATGTAGATTGTCCTGAAAGTAAACAGGGAAGTTTTGGAAGATAAGAGGAAACACCTTAGATCCAATTACGTATAAAAGAAGTAACCTCCAAGTCAACTGGTTTTGTGAGTCACTAACAGTATGTCAGCTTTTGGCTTCTCCACCCTGTAGCTGACCATGCTACTCACCATGAATATAATCACATTTATAGCTGTTAAACTCAGAGAGGACTGTCCCATCTGAATTCCTACATGCAGAGGTCATTAAACCTTCCCCTGACATCCCTGTATTCACCCAATGATTTCCAACAGAGACATGGATTTTAAAACATACTGGGGAAACCAAGATCAAGGAAGAAAATTATAGATGCAGTATAGCTCCTTTGCAGTAGCCAAAAAGCTAATTTTTTTAGGAACAGAAATGCTAGTAGTTGGAATAAATACGATCATATATCCTTGCCATGAAATGATGTGGGTGGACAAAAAGTATTCTATGTTTTTATGTGGAGGTATTTTAAACATGACTTTTTTTCCCCCTATTTTCTTACCAAATTTTAACAAGAATTGGGAAATAAGGTAGTTGTCTGATCATTATAGTCTTTCTAGCTGCCTGCTCTGAGCAACTACTCCATGCCACATGTGTGTCAGCCCCTTTGGCAATATTAGTAGGTGCTGGAGGGGGCTTAAACTGACAGGTTAAAACACCTAAATATCCGTGTCTTCAGGAATACATAAACTCCCATTACATCCTGTGCATATCTAACCTATACAGTCAATTGTGCCTAGAGAAATACAGGTAATTTTCAGGCTAATATATGTTCTTAATTTTAGATATTTTAATTTGCAAGTTGAATCTTTCCCTTAGTGCCCCACCACAACCTGCTGACAGTCCCTAACAACCAGACACAGATTCTCTGGAGGAGCTGTGGGTTTTTTGCCTTGTTTCCACCCCACAGTACCCATATGTGGGTCTGGGCATTTGCCCTGTCTGTGTCAGGAGCCACATTTAGGGCGCTGTACGGAAGCTGTGACTCTGGGAACAGCCTCCCAGTTACATCAGGGATAAGGAGATGGAGAGCTAAAGCTTTTCCCCTTGAGAAGCTCTGAATAATGTAAGGCCTGCCTTCATCAGAGCTGTTTCTGCCTCTGATATTCCAGATCATTAATTACCTCTGCCCTCACTAGTGATTTTGTCCACCTCCTCCAGCCTGTTAATGAGTAAACTGTTATTAAAAGACACTTTGCTCCCCACCCTAGAAGAAGTGCAGCAGCACAGGTGACACTGCCAGCAGATCAAGGACAGCACTGTATTAGTAGCGCAACAACTCGCCTGTTCATGGAGGAGAAGTAAGAAAATGAAGAACCAAACTGTTCCTGCAGCAATTTCAATGTTATTTCATAGATCCCCAGAGCATGCCAGCCATTTTCTAACTGTGAAATAGTCTTCACTTCCAGTAGCTTCCCATGTAAGCCTAACTACACATCATTGCAGCACACAGGGAATATCTCCCTGGTGGTTGTTAGAGTACTTCTCCCTGTGGTTTAAGGTCAGGGCATGCCTTAGTTGTGTCTCCTCAGCCTGTTCCTCAGCCAGCCTGCCTGCCCACAGTCACCTTCATGGCTAAAAAAGGGCTTCTGAAATCACCACTCATCAGTGATCAGGTTGCAGGGAAGTGGATGTTGCTTGAGTTGCTTTCTCTAAGGAGTTACCACCTCAATTGAACCTATAAAGAAAAATAAACTCCAGTTAAGATTTTTCTTTACTATATTTTGATTGTTGTGGGGTTTGTTTACTGGTAAACCCTTGACTTTATCCTTTTCTCATGTGAATTGGATTTTCTTTATAGAAAAAAGTGCCAACATTACTTACAATATTATTTTACATATCTGAGGGGTTCATTAAAAATCAGTATAGTTTGACAATCACTCTTTCTATTATAAAAGCCAATACATTTCACATACCATCTGGAACTAGGCAGTGAATTCTCTCAATTATTTTAGGCATATAATTAAACTGAATGGAAATAATGGTTTTCTAAAATACTTTGGCAACAGTTCTGGCATTTTACTAAGCATACAAATTTATGAGAAAGTCAAAGTTATTTATCATACTTTTATCTTCTTTTAAGTGATGCCTTTCTTCTTGATAGGCTCTTGATGGGCTTGTTTGTTAGGATATAGAAAAGTGCTGCTCTCAGAGTGATTTGCTCCTGTAGCACCTTCCTCTAGTTTCTTCTTCAAAGTGATAACTCTGAAACAAACATAAAAGGGAGCTATACTCTTTACACTTCTAGAGGTGGAATACATTTTTGTGGCATTCTTTTGTACAGATACTGATTTATGAGGTTCCAACATAATCCATATTCCTAATGCAGTGGAATAATGCAGAACTCACTGAAGTTAATATGGCCCATACTAGTTACAAACAGTGTGAGTTTGCTGCCTGCTTCCACCCAGCAACTTCTGATCCTGGGGAGCCCCACAGAAGAAATAAGGCACTGTTCAGGAGGAAAAAATAATGCACAGCCAGCAGCCCTAGACAGTAGGTCTGCAAACAGAACTGAACCCATTAGCTGGGAAATTTGCATTTTCTTTCAAATTTTTTTCCCCAAAAGTTTAATTTTTCTCCACATGTTGTTAGACAAAGGAGATGTATCTTTCTATTCATTGTGTACTTGATCTCCACACCTCAATCAAACGAACAAATGAAAGCACAGCATCACTTGTTTTGTGGCAACACAAGAACCAGTGGATTTTAAAATAACCTCTGATTCTGAGGCCAAATGGGATCTACTGACAATCATTTTTTTTCAGAAAGTAGCAAGTTCAAATAAAGCAGTGGGATACCCAGTAAAAGATGCCTGTTTTTCAGAAACGTGGGCACTGACTGTGCTATTTCTTCCAGGATTCTTAATGACTGCATATACTATTGTAAAGGATAAGCTTCAGGAGACTGGAGTTTATGTGACCATGTATTACTGCAAATGATGTAGTGACATTTCTTGGGCACATCTCCAGACAAAGCAGAGATAGAGAGCAGCAATGTCATTGCAACCAGATAAAATATGTTTTATCTACAGATGTTGCAAGAAAAACTGCATCTGACCAGAACATTACCTACAGAATACAGTAAAACACTAAAAGAGAAAAAACAAGAAACAATAAAACTCAGAATAGACTCACCATTCTGTGGGTGGATATAATTCCTGGTAGTCATTCAATAGGTCTTTTAATGAACCTACCTTTTTTAACATTCATAATCAGTGAGCTTTTATTCCATGTGTTTTCCTTGACCATTGAAGTTATCATATTACCTAGCTGTTTCTTGATGTAGAACACTATTTATAGAAATACAGATGTTTAAGAAAGCCTATTTTTTGTCCTCAGTTGCTGGGCAAACATAACAAGGATGTTTAGGGGATATATTTTTTGTTTTTTCTTTTCTACAAGGATTAAGAAAGATCAGCAGTTTCCAAAGTTAGGGGGCACTGAGGGCCATACTTCTCTCATAGCAGCCTATTGACAGCCTTTAATCTGACAGGTTCAGATATTTTTAGGTGAAACGTTGTATTACCTGTCACACCATTGGAGTGTTTCAGATGATAGTGTAAGAGTCGCTTACATACACCTTTACATAAAAAATAGTAATTTTGCTGCTCATGCAAAGAGAACAACGCAGCTGATTCACAAAGGTTAGTGCAAGTTATACAATACAGGCACAAAACAGGTGCAGAACAAAGCACTGCTATTACACATCTGTTTCGGTGCTTCAGCCAGTGAATCCTGACATTGACCTCCCCTGGAACTGACTTCTGCTTCACAGTGAAGGTAGACTGAAAATTTGAATTTTGGTTTTACTCCATCCATTGGAGAACATTTGGCTACATCTCCAAGAGTGATGAAAAAGGTTGTTTGGATGGTTTGTTTTGGTTTTTTGGGTTTTTGTTTGTTTGTTTGTTTTTAAATTAAATAGCAAACAGATGAGTTTGATACTAATGCACTACGAATGTCATGGGATATTTAAACAGTACAAGTGAATAGCAAAGACCATCTTCCAGAAAATACGCCCTTCCCAGGAGACAGCTGGAGCTCTGCTGGTACCTTACATTTTTTTTGGATGGTGCCATCACTGGCATTTAGGCAACTGAAACAGACCCTAAGGATGGTATTTGAACTGTAGGCATCTAAATATGAGCCAGTCCACTAAGTTCCCATGACAATGGAGACTGTTGATTAAATAAGTGGAGTCAGAAGAATTCAGGCCACCCTAAGACATAAATCTATTTCTCATCAATTGAACTGTGCCCAGAACTCCATTAACTGCATTGACTGGGTCTCCATGGTCTGTAGTGGGAACTCGGAGTTGTGGTTTGAGTGGTCACACTCTGGTATTGCTCTGCAAGCCCAATCCGACCCTAAATGCTGAGTAATTCTCTCTGTCTTTTTTTTGGTTTTAGCATTGCATGAGACTCTGCATATGCAGTTCATTAAAGCCTTGTGAAGGTTGTTGTAGTGGAAATGGCAATAAATAGGACATTTATCCAAAAAATGCCTGTGAGGGATTTGGGTGCTCTGTGATAATTATACTTACCGTTTTGATGTAAAATTCATCAAAAAGGAAACAGTTAATGAAATGATTGTCCCAGTTCAGAGTTTATTTAAATTTCATGGCTGACAATATGTTGAGGAGACCAGAACAGATATTGCTATTACCCCAAATCTGTTGTCTCACAGTCATCTATACATTGAGGAAGAATTGAGTGTTTTTGCTTAACTGACACATTTTAGGTTTCCTTCACAGCCCTTGCAGCTAGAAACAGCACCTCCAAATGAGAGGTGCAATGCTATTTCATGCTAATGAAATAAATGTGACAGCAACCTGGAAATGTCACTAATCACAACTCTGCCTAGGGATGTAAGACAGGAGAACATTATTTCTGCCCTGTTTGGTAGAGTATTAAATACTGATTAGACTCCAGTAAAGTAACAGGGATAAGAGAGAAAATGAGCTATCCCTGTTTCAAACAGTGCTTTCATTTGTCGCAGTGGGTAGTTTAACCTGTTTAGGATGTATCTTTCTAGCTATAAAAATGTCTGCAGATGATTGAGAATTACAGATTCCACAGCACGACTCCACAATTTTGTATTTCAACCTCTGTTAGTCACAATTCTGCTACTCCTCAGAAAACCTCTTTCTTCATCTTTTTTTCCCTCCCCTTTTGCAAGAAAGCAGGCACTGCCATCCCACTGCTCTGTGCACCACATCACTGTTGCTGCTTCTCAGACTTTTCATTGTGTGGCTTGGAAGGCTTTTGGAGAGAGGGGAAACTTCTGCTCATCCTTAAATTGCCCTGGTAAGTGGTGAATGGCCATCTGCTGTGCCCTAAACTGCTCATCACTGCCTCTCGTTCAAGTTTGGTTCAGCCTGAAGAGTGAATGAGAAACTCAGAGGTTGTGCAAGATGCTTTCAAGCTACGTTTAATGAAAAAGTGTAAAAACAGTTTAAGAATGAACATTTTTATCTTTCTCAGATCCTTTATAAAGGCCCAAATTTTAATTTAAGTTTAACCTCATTGAATCACAGTCTTCTCTCTCATTTTTACTGATACTTTCAGGCAATCTATTAATACTATATCTAGGGATAATTAAGGAAAGTTCAATAGGAACAGATTGTGCTCTGGGCTTCTCAACAGTTACCAATAATGATGTTAGAATGAAAGAACTGCTCAAAATCCAGAATACATATTTACATAGGGTATAAAGAAAGGATGCAGCAAAGATGAGGGTTTAGGTTGCAGGATGTATGTGCTCTGCAGCTATTCTTGGGAAGTCACTTTGTTCCATGTCCCTTTGTTCTTCTCTAGTCCTCTGTTTGAATTTTTTTTTTTTTTTTTTTTTTAATGGTAGGACTTAATGGCATGTAGTGCCTCCTGGTAGATATTTACATGACAACTACTCCACAGGCTCTAATTTCAGAAAGGGCTATGGGCAAAATTATAAGGATCATTAATTACCTCTTCTGTAAGTAATTGCATTTTTTTGGATGAGTAGCTTGTTTGCAGAACTATCAGTCTGCTAAATAATAGCACATTTGCATAGTAAAAAATGTAGACGACAAGCAAAGTGTCTTCCCTGGAGCATCTGAAGGATACAGTAGTTAATGCAGGACCCTACCAGTTCTGTATTGCTTTTTCTACTTTTTTTTAGGCAGTGTTGATTTGAGGGAAACTACAGCATTTCCTGAACTCAGTTCAGTTTCAAACCAGCAGCTTTTTCGATGGTACTTATGGTGGACTGAGCCCCCTCATCCCATATTCATTGCAGCTCTGCAGTGAAGTGGACAATGAGTCTTTTGAGATGTAAGGGATTCAGGGACTCTGTGGTGATGTTGAACACTCATTTAGTATTTCCCACTCATGGAACTTGAAATCTAATCACCAAAATGCTTAACTGAATTTAAACACCACTATGAGTATCAAAGACCTTTGATTTGCACGTGGCCATTATAAAAAAGAGTTTGATTTTGTATTTTCTAGGTTCTTTGTTCAGCTGTTTGGTCTGCTTTGAGGGCTGTGATTGTTCTTTTCAGGCTGTGAGTATTGAGGTCAGCGAGGGACCAAGCTGTTTCTGGTTGTCCTTGAAATGCAGGCGAGAGGAGGGTTTGCGATGTCACATTGACACGCTCCTTCCTCTGGCATCTATTGTTTCCATTCAAAGGGGAAATAAAACAGAATTTTCAGCTTAAATACAATGTTTAAATCTGTGAGATTATTTTCTTTGAACGTAGGTAGGCAGGTGATTTTCTAAAGCCTCTGAGGTAGTTTTGAAGGCAGGAAAAAAATGTAAGTGGTTTTATGTCATGCTACCCCGCGGCACTTATGTAAATGGCCATTTGAATTGGTAGGTGCTTGGGTATTCTAGAAATGCACTTTTGATGAATAGAAGCTATTTTTATACATTGTTAGATAATTTCTGAATCCATCCTGAAGTGATGCATCCCTTGTTTTAAGCAGGGGGTGGCTGTGAGATCCTGTTAGGGAGGGTATGTTAGGGAGGAGCCAAAGTGGGAAGGTCATCCAGGAGTTGGGGAGTCAAGGGAGCCAGCATGGCAGGGCAGAGTAAGCCATGCAGAGGTGGCTCAGGGTTGGCAGGATAGGGCTCCAGACATATCTATAGGATAAGATAGGTCCACAGTCAAGCCAGACTTCAAATTAGCAGGTTGAGACCAAGAGGGCACGTAGCCAGGCTCAGACATAGCTACAGCATCACTCAGAAAAGGACCAAGGGCAAAGGCTGGACCACAGGTAGCTCCCAAGGGAAGGGGTCAGCTCCTGATGGAGCCCCTCCCAGGCTGTCTCACAGAGCCCCTTTTCCAGCAGCCCAGGCTGCAGCCATGCTACATCTGAGCTGGTCTGGAGTGCTGGCAGTCAAACCCTCAAAATGGGGACAAGGTTTTTTAGAGTCTGTTGATGCACCTGGATCCCCTGGCATCTGGTACTGACTGCCCCAGCCCTGAGGGGACTGGTGAGAGCAAACTGTCTTTCCTTGCTGCATTCCCTCTGCATGTCTCCCACTTACCTACTGGACTGCCTGTGCCTGGGGTCCCCACTGCACAATGCTGAATTTCATGGACTCCCCTGAAGCATCTGCAGTGAGTGGCTCTTGCAGTGTCCTTTTTCAGCTATCCTTTTGGGTGTAGCTTAAAATTGTTGTTTTGTCCACTGTGACTACATCCCCAGCCTGTTAAGTTAAAGCAGAGATGATCCTACTCTCTCCTCAACTTGTTTCAGTGTGGAGGATTTGATCAGGGGCAGACGAATCACTCCTGCACTTTCTAGGCAGAAGATGATCTTTTTGGTGTCTGCTGCTGTAATGGATGAGTCAGAGATCATAATGTGTCTTCCTTTGTGGTCAGGCTGCACACGAGTGTGTTGAAGGATGCTGTCTTATGTGTAGAGTGTGCATTGACTCAAGGTATGTCTTCAGGTCTCAGATGCTGCAGGTCAGTCTCTGGTGTCAGCCCAAATGGCCCAAACTTTCTTGTATGTATGTGCTGCAGTCACATTCCACTGAAAGTTAGTCTGGTGCTTGTGCCGTGCTCCTCTGGAAACATAACCTTTTGCTCCAAATGCAAACACTTGGTAATAGAAGAAAGAAATCAACTATAAAATATAAAATATTAAATATGCAACTTATTTGTTTGAGACACTATTTTTCTTTGTATCAACAATATCCAGGTGAACTCATTTTTCCTCCCGACTTCTGCAAAATCACAGTGAGACTGTAGTACTCCAGTATCTTTGAACTCTTTACTGTGTCTTAGTGAGACATGCAGAGACCAACCTAGAAGAGCAGATGGCACAAAACACCACAGAGCATCCTCATTCTGCTGTAGCAGCACTAGAGATCTGATGTTTCCCTCCAGGGCTACTGTAGGATCTCATGAGAGCCAAACGGATGGGCTCACAGTGAGACATGAGATGTTGTGATTGCCACTGCTGTGATTCTAGAGGTATTCTGGAGAGTCTATTGACAGCATCTGAGATTACTTCATGTGCCCTGTTCTTTGGCACATCTGACTAATCCGTTGCTACTTAGAATACAGAAAGTTCAGTGACTCCATCCCTATTTGTTCTATTTGTTGAGAGCAAGGTGTTGAAAGCAGGCTGCTTTATGATATAGAGGAATCCAGGGTCCAAATCTACTGAAGACTCATGTATTTGGGGGTGAAAAGGAGTGTGAAGGTTTATATTGGTATGTTAAAGAGAGATGTCTCAAAACATTTGCACCTCTGCATGCAGAATGAATGTTCACAGTCACATTGAATGGTGCAGACAATCATTGGCACGTCATGGCTGCAGCCAGCTCGGAAGGGTTGGGGGGGTCAGACTTCCTCTGTTCTCCAAGTAAAGGACTTTGGAAAATCAAATATATGCAGAACAAAACTGTGTAAGAAATGAAGATTTATTTTCTGATGAGTTTATCATAGCAACACAACTTGTTCACTGCAAAATGAAAATGTTTTCTTCTTTGGGAGAAATTGGAGGGAATATTAGATGAAGGTTACTCTTAAGAACTTAAATAGGTACTTCTTCCTTGAAGTTCCCAGTATTGCCTTTGGCTAGAGGGACTGAGGTTGAAATATAAGGGCCTTTTTTGAAATACTTTTGAATTAATGAAGACTCTCTGCTGGGCATTCTTATTCAAAATAAAACAATGTGTCAGTGGAGGGGAGAAAAGGAAATGGACATGGTTAAACATGCAAAGAAAGCAATAACAATGAGTAGCAGCAGAACGTATTTTCCTTGTAACACTGATAAGAAAGATGAGAAACCTGGTGTGACATTGTTTGCATATGGAACTGGCACAGCTCCCCTCCTCAGTATGGAAAACCAGAGCTTTGAAGAAGTTAAAACTGAACTTGAATGAGATATTAAACTTTCCAGAAAATGATACCTGCAAGAAGAGACAGAGATTGCACAGGGAAAGGCAAACAGAGCAATGCACAAACTGCAGCAGGTTCCAAATGGCAGAAAACTCAAAATCATTGAACTGTTATTAATACATGAAGAATCCTGCCATGTTGTAATGACAAAACAATCCAAATCCATCACTTTGCCCAATAATTTGAAGAACTTAAATTTGGATTCAGACTGTATGATAGTGAGTGGTCTAATGAACCAGCTGCCAGACAAGGTAATATGGCTGGCCAGGAGGTTTCAGGTTTATGATCAAAGCTTGCTAGTCTTGTCACTGTGTTTTTCATGTGTCACCCTGGAATAAGCTCAGTCACATTGTAAACCTCATTAAAAAGCATTGTGAGTCTCTCCTTGCAGGTTATTTGTGGTTCCTTTTTTTTCCTTATATTGACGTGTAGTGCTTTACAAGTTCCCATTTTTTTTGTAAGATTTAAATTCACAAAAGACCATGGGATCATGAACTTCTTTTTGTTTTTTATTTGACCTGTCTCTGGGTCAAACCTTGCAATTTGCCACCTAGCAAGACATCCTGTCTTATCTGGAGTTATAAACAGCAGAGAACCTTCCCATTCCTTCAGTAGTGATGTACACCTGCCAGAAAAATAAAAAAAATCCCTGGTACCTCTGATTTGACAAGCAAGACATTTTATTTGGCTGAAGGAAAATATCTCAGTTTCCTTAAATCAGTTTTGTTTCAGACACTTAAGTGCTTAGATACATCATATTCATTATATTCAACTGTATTACTGGTCATACTCTTTAGAAGCCATGTGCTCCATCCTGTGCCCAGACAAGTCCTTGGTGCATACAGGGGACATGCATAGGTGTTGTGTCAGGTGGGTGTTATGGCACATCAACCATAGACAAGAGTGTGAGACCTGAGAACCAGGTTCCTGATGAAAATGGGATACTGAGCATCTGATCTGTGACAAACTGTCAGGATGAGGACAGACCAGGGTGTAGTTAATCCAAATGAAGATGTTTGCCTTCGTTTTGACAAACCAGAATGTTCTCATTCAGTAGTGCCGATAAAAACTGAAATACGTGAGTGTAAGTCTTCCATGGAAAATGCTGATTTTTCCGGAAATCATTTTTCCTACTGCAAAGAAAGAGATATCTCAGTGGTGGTATATTCCCAACTCATTCTAACAGAGAGTCTGTCTGAGTCTTAGTGTTGGCATCTGGCACCCAGTTGGAGAACCACAACGGCATATGCTTCTTTATGTTGCTATTTGATATTTATGAGTAAGACAACTTGGTAATACATTTGGCTAATTACTTTTTAAAATTCCATGTCCAGAAAATTCACTGGAAATGTGGTACAAAACTTTGTTGAACAAAAGTGAGCAGGAAGCTGTTATCAACCTGCAATAAAGGGGAAATATAAAGCAAAGACACAGCACACAACCACACTGCAATATACAGTGTTGATCAGGCAAGGCTTCACTTCCCAGGTGAGAAGCGACGAGCGGTCAGATAGTCAAAATCTTGGGCTTCCAAATCAGAAACATTGACAGCAATGTTCTAGTTGAAAATGGCTGCTTTTAAATGTAATGGGTATTACCATCCTTGGGTTGGCCCCCTCTCTCTCTTCCATGGGAACATGAAAAATGTTTGCTGTTTAAAGCAAATACAAAATACTGATTGATAACCAATCCAAAGAATTTTGCCTTGGTGATGTCCATCTCCCTGTGCACAAGTGTGGGTAGTGGTGGAGTCTCACATTATATCATGATCATGCCTCTGACAAGCAGTAGATTCAGGAGGCAGCATGGGGTGAACAAGCATTTGGTGCAGAGAAGGTTTACTTGGAAATGGCTGAGGGGAGAGCACAGAGGAGGGGAAACATGACCTCTTCTATCTGCTACACCCTTGGTGGGTGAAAGCTGAGGAGTAGTAGGAGGCAAAGCCTGATGATTCCTACACGTTTTGGGATAGAGGGACACACTCTTTACAAGGCAGCTCTCACTCTTACTTCCTCCCTAGTGAGCTGACAGCTTTTGTCCTGGTCCCTTCTCCTCTAAGGGGAATGATCCATAAACAATCCATCTCTCCTGTGAGTAACTGAGACACTCAGAGCATCACCAGGCCTTCCAGGTTTGTGATGGACCTCATGAGGGCAGGTGGATGCCAGCAATTAAGAATGGAGATGGATGCATTTAGCCTTTTACATTGTGCAAGAAGCTGTTCTGGGTGTTGCATGACCTCCTATTGGTTTGAGAGCAGAATTTGGAGGCAAGTGCTCAGTACATATTGGAGAACTTCACAGTCCATTGGTTTGGACCTCTGTGCTCTTCTTAATGGCTGGAAAACATTATATGTGTTCCTGGAGTGGGTCTGCCAGTTTGGTTTTATCCAAAAGGGATCTATTCATTATGCTGGACCTGCTTCTTAGCCTGTACCAAGCTGTAGTACGTGAAGCCCATCAAGGGATCCACATCAGAAGGACCCCACTGGGGGCTGATGTGACCCAGCATTTGTGATGCTCTCCCTGCTGGAAGAGCCAAAGCCATGAGAAATTGGTGCCATTGTATGCCATGAAGTAGTCCAAAGCACCTGAACAATAAATCTCCATTGGCTCCTAAGCAGTACTGCCAAGCGTAGCTAATTTGGATTCTCCTTAAAACATTTACTGCTGAGCTATTCGATAATTAAAATAAAAAGATGGGAATTTACATTTTTCCTACAGAAAGTTGCCAGCTTTTGTGGAATATTTACTAGAATAACAGTAGTCTCTTTGAAAAAATCACAGAATCAACATGGAATCATGGAATGGTTTGGGTGTGAAACAACCTTAAGGATCATGTAGTTCCAACCCCCACCACAGACTGGGACACCTCCCACTGACCAAGATGCTCAGGGCCCCATCCAGCCTGGCCTTGAAAACTTCCAGTGTTTTGAGCATCTTTAACATAATTAAAAAAAAAGAAAAAAAACCAAAACCCTTTCATATAGATGCTTGTTGACTAAGAAAAAGCCCATGATTCTCTTAACACAGCAGAACTAAGAGCTGTGGAGGGTGTTAACATTACCATGTGGAAACTCCAGTAGAGTTTACTGGGTTCTTACTGGAATCCTGCTATAAGTTGTTATTAATTAATAACTGTAGATTTATATTTTAAGTATTATTAGTAGCAGTCTTAGATGCAAAAATATAAAAATGTGTTTCTTTAGATCTAAAACTGAATTGTTGGCATTAAGGAAAGGACAGCCACCAAATTTGCTGGAAGTTGGCTGAGCCTCTGAGACACTGCATGAATCTATATATTACTTTAATAGAGCCACATTTCACAATGCAGTGCAATTTAACAGATTTAAATTGCACAACAACAAATGCACTATTTTCTAGGAGCAGGATAAAAACTAAAGCTACCTTTGGTAGAGTCTGTGCAGAGAAAATGAGAAAGGAACAGATGGGGAAGCATTTACATAGGAGATGACAGGCAATTTCATTTTTTCTATTGGCATGCTAATTAATGATCTTTCCAAAGCAGGAATGCTGTATAAATCTCCTAAAGGAAGGATAATAGCAAGGTCAGATGTATCTGCTAAACTATGCAGGAATTTGAATGCACAAGTATTGCAAAATCCCATGTCAGATTAATAACCTGTTATAAAGAAAAATTTGAAGTACTTGGTAAATACAATTTGAAATGCAGATAGGAGATAGAAGGGCAATGCATTGGAATTTCAAGCTGCAAAACTTGAACTCTTGAGTTGTCCTGGATGCTGAAATTTGTTTAAATCTGTTGCAGGGGGTGAATACTGAAAAGCAGAGAGGGGACTCAGATCTGTCATTTTCTTCCCTTTCCTGAGTCCCTGGATGTCTTTGAAAGTCTGCATAGTTTAGCTGAGAAATAGGGTTTCAAAGACTTCAAAGCATTCTGTTTAGCTGAGATAAACATTTGAAATAGGGGAGACTTTCCTACAGCTTAGAGTAATAGTCATGATATTTCTAATATTTGATGTAACTAAAAGCTGTGTAATGCTACTGGTGCTGCTGTGCTGGTAAGTGAGCAATTCTCCTGTCTGCTCCAGAGGGAGCACAGCTCAAGCTGTCAGGTAGTTCCATGTCTGGGGTGCTGCTCATCTGAGTTTTACAGTGCCTTATGCCCACCAAACCCATGGCAGTGTGGGACTTTTTCCTTTTTCATAAAATAAATGGAAAAATTGTCTAAGGTCACCCTCTTGGGCTGTGCTAGAGAACTGTAACCTGGGACTCCCTAGCCCCAGCTTTATCTGACTCGAAGGCTGCACTGTCTGAGTGTTTCTGCCTCTCTCTAGCCTCATCTCCTTATCTCATTGCCTCTGACATTTTTGGATCTCTTCATCTATGACCTCTGCTGACTTTCTGTCCCTGCAACCAAGTCCCTGAGAATTCAGGATTCCAGTACAACTGGCTGTGCCAAGTTATGGGGTTTTTTTTTAACACATGGAGATTATAAACCTAAAATATGCTGTGGCTGGAGAACATTTAGAAAAGATTTGGAATAGTATAACTGTGAGAAAAGATAAAATATGTATTTTGTGGAAAAGACCACAGAGGTCATGCTGTGCCTCACATGTTGGCTTAGGACTGAAGTTCTGGGAAGCATTTGACCCCTAATGTCTGTAGGAATCTGTGCTTGCTCAGAGCCCAAACTGCTGGATGTTAAACTGAGTAAGGAACTGCTTGGTGATCTTCACTTTGGATCAGTTCCCCTTGTAAATAACTGTGAACTAAATTCACGAGCTCTAAATGCAGAGTAAGAACAACCCTCTCAGCCTCTATAGAAGCCCTGTTGCTGTGCTTGGACAGAGTGATGGGCACCTTAGCAATGTGGAGCGACGTGGTTTACAAGTCTCACATTGTAGGACTTACGGGCTCCAGCCATACCACTCCTGGTTATTTTCCATGCTAGCTGAGGCTTTTCTGCACTGGGAATTTTTAATGACTTTTCTCTTCATCAGCCTTTAGTTGGAAACTGAGCATGTGAATTTCATAACCAGAAATTACCTTTGGAGCAGTGGGGCAGAACTCCATGTACATCTGGAAGTAAACCCTAGGGAAACAAAGGGAAAAAAAAATCAATATGCAGTTGGAAATCAGGACCCTGAACAACAGTAGCACAAATGTGATTGTCAGAAGTAGTGTTTGACAAAATAATACAGTAAAATCTGCTAATGAGTATTCACATATCATTGAGTGGAAGACAGTCCCCATCTCAAGATTTAAAAAGAAGGAATTTAAATGGAAGAAAATAACATCATACTTTTCTGTACTTTCAGTACTAGATGAGATGCATTAACAAAATGTGACTTAGAGGATTGACAAGCAAGTAGGACTCGCACAAATATGGCTGCAGAGAAAAAAAAAATAATGAATACAGCTAGAAATAAAACAAGGCAGGCATTAAAAATTAATTTTAACCTTGAGATTGCAGAAAATACTAGATATTAGACATAAAGTATTGTGATATTTGTGTGAAAAGGTGCAAAATCTAAGCATTGCATAAGCAAAAGAGACTCAAAACTCCATCAAAGATTTAAAATAAAAAAAATAGAGGTAAGTGTGGCCATTACCTCAACTGGGTTAGCATCTAACTTAATAGAAAATGAGGTACTGGCAATAAAATAAATAATGCAGTTTAATTACAGTCATGACCTTTAGTAATTGCTGCATAGTTGCTTGATATTGTAAGAGATTTATTGTATTTGCTGAAACAATTGTTTCTTTTCCCCTTCAAAAACCATCAAGCACTGGAATTGGAAAATATCTATTAGATTATCTGGTTTGTGTATCCCCTGCTGTGCAATGTCTTGTCCAGCTCTGTTGTAAATATCTTCAAGTGTTGGTTTTTTTTGTGAAATGCACTGGAAGGTTATTCAACAGCCTGAAATGCTGCTTATTCTTACCATGAAAATATTTTTGCCTCTGATGAGTTGAGGTGCAGAGTTACTTTAAAACCATTTTTGCTGGTTGCATTTTTTTCTCATCCTTCTCTTCATTTAAAATGTTTTTATTAACCCATTCTTCTTCAATCTTTTCCAAAACAAACCCATACCAAGAGTGATTAGTTTTTATTCACTCATATGACTTCTCTGGTATTGAATAGGAGAATGTGCATTCTTTTGTCAAATTTACAGAACACTTGTGCAGTTATTTGTGAAAAAAGCACAAAAAATAAGCGCAGTAGAGCTGGTGTTCTTTGAAACTTCAGACTCAAAGAGATTCCCTGCTGCCCCTGATTTCATAGCATCCTAATGACAATGGAAGAAATTCCTAGGGCAAAAGGTAGTAGTTTAAAAGCAAAAAAATCAAACTAAATAAAAGAAGACCCCCCTACAACATCTTTTGTCTGTCTAGGCCTACTGAAAAACATTGGAAAGACTTTATAAAAACTGCACTACAAGGGAGAAAAATAAACACAAGGAACAATATGCAATATTGAAGATGTATAAACAATAGATTATAGTCTGGAATTTGTAATGAGCTCTCACATCCTTCCCTCAGATCAAACTTTGAAGAATTTTCAGAAATCTGCAATGATTTGCCGTTGTGCCAATCAATTTATAGTGTTTGGCTTTATTGAATGGTCAGGTGAAATATATGGAAGAAACTGACAGTAATCGTCTCCTGTTTTTATGTACAAATGTTGATGTGGAATGCATGTATGTACCTTCAAAAGTAGATTAAAAAAATCAATTATTAAATGTATCTAACTCATGCATCATCTATATACAGTAAATTAATATCTGAAGCTCAGAAAGGAAAAAAAAAGTAAACCAGGAAATTTTGAAAAAATTACCCATTTTTGGAATAAATAAGTGTTGTCAAAGAGAGTGTTGACAGGACACCAGATGTTTATTCTACACCCTCTACTGTCACTCGTCTGCAGTCCCATGTGCCTCAGTTTCCCTTCAGAGCTGCCTTCTCACTGATTCCTTTCTGAGGCACTAAGGTATGAGTGAAGACAAGGGTCATTTGTACAGCAGAAGGCAAATGCCAGCCTTACTGGAAGCTGAAAACCATGAAGGGACTTGAAATTAAGAAATTTACCTGTATGAATAAAACATTGAATGTTATTTTTAGAAGCTTGAGTGTTCTGACAGACTCAGTATTTTTTTTCCAGCTAATCTCAGGGCTGGTCCTCCTGAGCCCAGGGCTATCCCCCGCTCTCCAAAATTCAGGATGTAACATCATTAATGATTTTGATGGAATTTGCTACCTTTTAGCCAAGCACATTCCGCTGGGGTCTGGAGGCTCATTTCAAAGGCACTCTGCCACAGATAAGCTGCCTTGGCCAAACTTTCAAAACCTCATTCAGATTAATTGAACCCCTCACTCTCACAAGGAGGTATTGCTTATTCTCAAAGACTTAATAGGTCTCCTGGACCAAATAGTTCCCTCTCTGATCATTTCAAAGGGTAGGATCATTATTATCAGCTCATCAAGTTTTGCTGCTCTGTCACATTTTCTCTTCTTTTAATTTTACTGAAAGTGTTAAATTAACACAGTTCTTCTGAAGAAACATGAATATTTTAGGCCTAATTTTCCTCCTGACTGTCCATTTTTTTCCGAACAGGTTATTTTCTTCATGAGCCCATTGTAGTGACAAGAGTTTTATTTCCTTCTCAATGGATTGGGAAACACAGTTCCACTGTGATGGCTGCCATAGGGTCCTCATTGGCATCTGATGGATGCATCCAGACCTAAAAATTCCTCTGACTCCCCTTTTTTCAAATCTAGACCTTGCATTGCCTCCTGCCACTGCACTGAGCTGAGCTGGGGAGACTGCAGCACCCCATCTCCAGGCTTCATTGCTACGAGGCATATGGCTGTGTTTCAGCTGTCTGCAAATCTCTGGTGTTGAGCCCTTCCAAGAAGGGAATCACTCAGCCTTTCTGGCTAACATCACTCTCTGATGTTCCCTCCAGGTATCATGGGCCACGTGGGTCAGTCTCTGCAGGTAGGAAAGCTCTCTGGAGAAGCCCATGTTCACTTTGTCCTGTTGGGCTCCAGAATTTACCTAACTGAATCCAACCTGAGCATGTATTTGCTTGTCTAATAGTTTTCATGCAGTATAAAGTTGGGGTTTAAATAGAGCACAGATGTCCCGTGGTTTTTGAGCCATTCCCAAACTCGTAACTTATGGGGGATGTAGTTTCCAGTGACAAAATTGATCTTCTTAGGATTGTTTTTCTCATTGAAAGTTGTCTGGATTGGTGATACCACTTCAACATTACCTCTAATAGACATGCTAAGGCCTCCCAATATCTTGTAATGGTTCCCTTAATTCCAGCAGAAACAGAAGACAGGCATCTTCAAAGAAACAAACAGGGCAAGAGATCCAAGGAAGCTCTCTTTAATCATCCTACTTACTTACTGAATAGATTGCATCCATATTTTGATACCTGTAAAAATCAACAAAAGTGGTAAAAATTGCCCAGTAATGCTTCTGATATCTTTTTTTAAAAAATGAGATGTATACCTTTTCAGAGAACTCAGCAGGATGCTACCTTTTCTTTCTCCCTCTTATTGTTCGTTGTGTTCAGGATGGAATTAATTATTTTCTCAAAGACTTATTCCTTTCAGAAATCAGTTCAGAAAAATTGTCTGTCTTGACAAAACAGCCAGAACTCTTCCCAACCAGGCCTTTCTAACTAATGGCTTGCTCCTGGAACTGTGATGATCTTTACAAGCACTTCAGCTCAGAGGATATAGCTGATCTCACACGAGTGTTGATTCCAGTGTGCAGGTGAAGGCAATGTTACAAATGTGCATTACCCCACACAGAAATGATGAATTTTCCATGTGCATAATTGCATAGTCTTGAGCTTGCTTAATGTGACTTCATACAGTTGAAGGTTTCGATGGAGGCAGCAGGGGGAAAAAAAAGGAAAAACATGTGGAAGTTATTAAATAATGTCTATAGATAGGAATTGCCATTTCCTACTCTAAGTAGGGGAGAAGATCATATTCTATTTTAGGAGCTACTCTGCCCCAGATAACAACATTTTTCTGTTTGTCCTTACTTTGTCAGGACTGGGTATCTTTCCTGTTGGCACCTCTCTTTGCCTTTCAGCAACCTCCTGCTCCTGTAACCTTCACTTATTCACATCCTTCTCACCAGGCTGCTTTATCACTGTTTCGTTGAGATTCTCTGTTTCTTTCTTCCCTGGCCTTCAATCTTCTCAGATGTGCTCTAAGAGGATCTTTCTTATCCTATATCTTTCAGCTCCAGTCTTGCCTTCCTATCCCTCCTTATAAATTCCTTTTCTCTCAGCCTCCTCTCTCTCTCAGCTCTGTGGGAAGGCTCAGGTAGAGGCAGCCATACAGCGTACAGTCCTGTGATTCCAGAGAGTACCCAGAACATCCCAGCTTGAACTTTGATGTCCCCAGGAGCAACATTCCTGGAAGACCAGCTTCTGCCATCAGGCACCACACCCCTGTGCTGCTGCCCCAGTTGTACTTCCCTATGCACTGGCAATTTGTGGCTGCTGCAAGGGTGGTTTTGGGAGGATATGGCATTGTCATGATGAGGCAACCCAAAACTTTATGCCGTATTTTGCAGGAAGTCCTAGAACTGAATTTTCCCTACCCCTTGATATGGAAAGAGCCCATTGGAACAGGCTCCCCAGGAAAGCAGTGGAGTCACTATCCCTGGAAATGCATAGGATTAGTGGACATGACACTTTATGATATGTTTTAGGGCTCATGGTTTTGCAGCCAGTTTTCCAGCCTTAATGATTCTATGATTCTGTGATTGTCTGAAATACAGGCTATATGTGTGTTTGCATCCTCTGACCCTTCCCATCCCCAGGTACTTACATTGCTGAGGTGAGGGCTAGCTGGGGAGTCTGTGAACATACTCTACGAGTCTCTATTCATTCAGGCCTTTGTCTTAGGCTAATTTAATGCTTTATGTGAAAAAAAAATGCAGCAAAACTATTAAATTCAGTGTAAATCAGTCATTTGGCTATTCAGGTAACAGAAAAAAATGCTCCAAGTGAGGTTTTTGAGATAAAAAGTCTCTCACATGCCATTTCCCTCCCAGCACTGCCCGTGCAGATGCACTCTCACAAGACTGGGTTTAGTCCAACTGGTTTCTATTGTGAAGCAGAAAACATAATTCTGGCAAAGGCTTTTTCTGGAAGCGAGGCCACACAGATGTGAGGGGTGAGCTGAAAAAGAGGCATTTCGGCAAGATAATATGCTCTGTTTTAACTCTCTGAGCAGTGAGTTCCTCCTTTATAAAGGGAACAGAAATGGCAGGATGCTCTTTTCCCAAAAGCTTGGCTTCTCTGGGCTCTGGGTGTCATGTACAAGGGTAGCATTTGCCTCTGGTTGCTCTGGTGTACCTCTGCAGCATGCTATGGGAAGGGTGGCTGCATGGCTCATGGCACTGATAACAATGCACCTTTGTGTCCTTTCTGCTCCTTGTGATGCCTTATTGGCACAACACCCACCCCCAGAGTAAGTTCATGCAGCAAACTCCATTTAATCAGTGGTGAATGTGTGATTGCTGGTGCAGCCCTGTGAGACCCACTGGCAAAGTCCCCACTTTGCCATTCCATCACTGTGACTTAAGTGAACAAAACCCTGCCAAAATGTGACATACAAATTTTCCTATCAACCTTTAAATGCAATCACAGGATGTATTTCAAATGGCCACACAGAAACAAGGAATCCTCCATGAACTCAACTGGAAATAAACAGATCTGTTTCAACTCAGTGTTTTTATTCAGTTTCTAAAAATTAATGGAGAAAAATTATCTACATTCCTCTGCTATTTAAAAAATAAATTAAAAAAAACCCAAAACCAAAAACCCACCCTCTTTCAATTTCTCAACTTGTACCAGCCTGTTCTAAGAGAAACTGAGGCAGTTTGCCAAAGGCTAAGGATTCAGTTTTATATGATTAGTTGCTTTAACCAGATCCAGATATTTAGGAGAACTAATAATTTGTTGCACTGCTAATCTCTAAAATGCCTGCAAGGACTTGCATCTAACTAACCTACTTCAGTCATGACTTTTTTTGTTCTATGTTTTTAGAATTAATATGTTAATGCACAAAAAGAACAATGACAAGATTATGTGACCCATATAATTTTTCACAGCTTGGCATCAAAAGGATATATAAGCAAAAACAACATAAGGGAGAAGTACCTAGATAGAAGCTGGAGGTTTACTTAAAGAAAATTTTGTGGCTATAAAATTGTCAGTATTATTCACAGCTGACCTTCATCAATCAAACTGTCCTTAATTGGGGGCACAGCCTAACCTGACTGTGTTTCTGCAGTTTAGAGCAGACTTCTGTATTGGGATGACTTTATTCTTAAGTGTAACATGCAAAGAATACTGATTTTCAGAAATGTAGTGAAAATCGGTTCCATTTATGATCACTTGTGCTGGACTCTGATGTGCTGAGGATCACTGATAATTTCTAAAATTGTAACCTTGTTGCATGTTGTAATATAGTCTTTTTTTCTCTATCCCTCTAAGCCAACACAGCTGGGGTTCGTAAGAGAACCTTCAGGCATGTGTACAATTTTGACTGTAATACTACTAAACACTGCATTTACTGGTACATATCATGCAGTACTTAAGCTTGTAAAAAGTTGAAAAGACATCTGCTGAATCTGCAGATAACAACTGTGAAAAATGTTCCCCTTTTCATTCTGTATCTGAGGCAGCAGTGGGAGCCCAGCTCTTAACTTCTGAAATCTACAATGCCTCTTTTTTCTCTACAGGTGCTGCACTGTGAAAATCAACACTTAAAAAAAAAAAAAAGCTTTTCAATAGAAAAGGAAAAGGGCGTTGGGGGGAAAGGAATTCTTTTCCTATAATATATTGACTCTGTTTGGGCCCTGTGGCCAATGCCCATCTAAATTGTTGTAAAAATTAACATAGGAATTACCAGATCAGAATGTCACAGACTAATGCTCCATCTGGTCCAGTGTTTTGTTTCCAGAAGTGACTTACACCAGATGCTTCGAGGGAGAAATAAAATATTAAACATTTACAGAATGCTCTAAGTGCCCTAACCAGCCACTAACATGGTCATTGGGCAGCTGCTAGGAAATCTACTGGCAGAAGGAGCTTGCCAGCATTTCTGCTTTCCTAATAAACAGGGCAAAGAAATGCTCTTCCCCGTGGGATATTGGTATCTGATGTGTCCAGTGTTGTGTGCATTTATCACTCCTCCTGTCCTGGCACGCACACATGCATCCAGATGCACACATAAACCCTGTTCTCTTAAGTGCAAAAAGTATGCAAGGGTTGCAACGTGATGGATTTTATCAAAGTTGAAAAGTTCTCGGGAGACTCATGGGGTAGAATTTGTTTTAATGAAGTTAAGACATTTCCATGTGATTGAGTCACCTTATAATCCCTATATAATCAAAAGAGAAGTACCAGAATTTCCAGGTCCTGCCTCTTATGTCCAGGTTTAGATGCCTGATTTAGGAGCCAGTGACTCCACTGACTTGAGCTCCATTGGCTGCCAAAGGCATCCAGGATGGCTTAGCTCAGACCTCTACAGGGCAAATGTCTGTGTTTCACCAAATGAGTGCCACCTTTGGTGGCAAAGCTAATATTGTTAGAATGATAAGGGGCTTTAAGGAATTAAGATCCAAAATAGTTAAGGCCCTTGAGGACATTTTTCAGTCTGTCACTTTCCTTCGTCTCCCTTATCACCCCACAGTAATTACATCTAACAGAGTCCAGATGATTATGGGAATGGGATAAGAAGCTTTTTACCTTTAACTAGCAGCTCAGAATGATCTGTCTTCATAATGACCAAAATGTGTTAGCAGTAGATGACCATGAATGGGTTGATTGCATTGCTAATGGTTGATCGCACAAAATGCCCTCTGGATTAACATTAGTTGGTCACCTTGGTGGAGACTTCAGATGAAAAATCTGTCTGAACAGAGACAGTGTTTGGGTTTTATTTTATTTCCTTACTGTAAAGTCTGTCCTTTAAAGGAGGTGGAAAACCTCTGAGGGAATGGTGACACAACCACAAGGTGTACAGAGAGTTACTTGCCTTCTCCATGTCTGGCATCTTCCAGAGTCACTGCATCTGTGTCTGTCCTAATTGCTTTATATTTAATGTTGTTTATAATTCAATATTTGCTTAGCTTATATTCTTAGGGATAGAAAATATATTTGTGTATTTTCCTAAAGTCTAATTTGTTGATCTTTCATTTTAGGATTTTTGTGCCTCCTATTACTGGGGATAAGCTGATTTTATGTGGCTGAGCAACTCTACTGAAAATAATACCAGGGCTGCTAACCCATTACTGTTTCTCTCAGCAGTCTCAGGGATACACAGGACAGATAAACAAAAGCAGAAAACTGCAAGGCACAGTGTTGTATCACTGATCAATGTCAGAGAGCAACATAATTTAGAAAGACAAATGCACTCATCCAAAGAGCAACACACCATTAACTACTATGTAGAAAATTTTATCTGTACCTAATAAGAGAGAGAAACAGAAACTACCTCTATAAAATAACATCTATTAGGTTTGAGAATAATTCTTACACCATGGATGGAAAATTAATTTTTACAGTGTAAACCCAGGTATTGTTTAATGCCTTCCCTCACAAGGACACTCAGTGACAATTTTTATTTATCTAAAGAGTAATTGCAATGGGGGAAAACTATGCCTAGGTCTTGATGTAGGCATGACATAGAATAATGAGCTTGGAAATTTAACTTTCCAGCCGTAGACTTTGGGCTAGATTGCCTACAAAGGTTGTCAGGTCTCCATCAGTGGAAATTTCTAAACAAGGGTTGGACAACTATCTGTCAGGAACTGCTTAACTCTTTACTCCTACTTTGTAAATTGGTTTATTTTCATTTAATTTCAGACATTCAGGACTGTCTTACAACAAGGTGTAATATAATTCACTGTAATTTGTTACATGTAGAACAAGTTTACAGTGAGCTGTCAAACTACTGAAAGTGAGTGGAGGACAGCCCTGGCGCTGCTTGTCCCAAAAGTTACTGCTCATCTGGGCTGGCCCTGCTGCAGGGTGCCTGGAAAACAGATGTTTGGAGAGATCTGGTAACTCAGACAAGTACATGTTCCCATGCACCCCAGACCTTCTCTATTCTTATTTCACAATTTGTAATAAATTTAGCCTCTTAATATACTTTCAGGATAGTTGAGTTGACTGCTTTTCTACTTCTCTCTCTGCTTCTGTCTGTCCACTTCTCTCTCCTACTCATTTTCTCAGCCCTCTGGCTCCCAAGCAAGAAGAGTGTTTTCTTTCTGTAGTCCAGAAGTTCAAAACATTGGGATTCTGAATGCAACAGCATGTCATGGAACATTGGTGCTTCTGATGAACAATTCGGGACTTACTCCACAGTGAACCCAGTGGTGCAAATCAGGAGTAGGTGTAGGTGTAAATCTGCCATGTGCATGAGAATGGAAGTTTTCAGGTAGCTGATTTAGAAAACAAAATGAAAAACCTCCTTAATTTCTGATTGCTTCTACCTTCAGTAGGAAGGTTCTGACTCTTGGGACTGAATTTCATGAAGGTGTTGGGTACCTTGTATACCATGGTTTAAACACACTGGTGGAGATGGGAGGATGTTGTTGCTTTTCCTTCTCAACAGCTTTTATATATGCTGAGATGCAGAACATATGCATTGAGGGGAAAGACAACCTGTGAAACGCCTCCTACTGGCACCCCACAATCTGTGTAGCTGAATTTGATGAAGACACTGCTTGAAAAAAGTACAAAATCTATAACAAATGGGGCCTTTTGTGACAGACAGTGATGATGACAGGTTGTCTCGATTATTTTGTTCCACCCAGACATGCTGCTTTCAAGGCTTCTCTCCCACATCTCCTGCAGACTGGAAATCAGCCACAGAGTGTGGCTTGGAATAACTAAGCAGCAATAGGTGCTGCATTTTGCAGAGGTTCCAATGCCTGTGAGTGTGCACACCCATATTTGAGGAAGGACTTCTTTTTCCCCCTTCATATTTCTCCAGCGCAGTGTGTGGATGTGGCTGAAGTGTTCATTTGAGTTGATATATATGCAAATAGTAGAGACTATTAAATATACATTATTTCTTTCTTCTAATGATCTTTGGTACACTCACACTGATGCACTGTAGCTTCTTCCCAGTGCTTTTTGCTTGCAAGCAGCTGATTCTTGCCCTGTGAGGGCTGGTGTTTCCAAGGAGCAGGGGGGAAGGTTCGGGAGTTCACTGCAGCTCCCAGCATGAGGGGCTGGAAGGCAGTGCCAGAGAAGGGAGGTGCTTCTCATGAGCTTGCCAAATTAATGGCTTGTACAGCCCTGCTGTTAGCCAGATCAATGTACTGATAAGTGACCTGACCTGCCCTGAAAATAATCTGGTAAAACAAGATGAGTTTTCTGACCCACCTCACAGCGTGACCCCACAAGCAGCTGCATTGCCACGACCAGGTGGCCTCACACTGCAGTGTGCTGAGTGTTTAAGGGAGGAACATCATTAAAATTATCTCCTGGGTTTGTCTATTACTGAAATAACAGGAACATGAACAGGAGTTCATATTCAGACATCTTTGTGCCTCACATGGGTACCATCTGACAGGGCAACATGGGATGGCAATGGGCATGTTGTTCTTAGTCTCATGATAGTGGCAGTCAGCAGGAAAATACTGTTCGAGGGTGACTTTTTTCCTTGCTGCAAACAGGCAAAGATTGGCATCCAAATCTCTGCTTCTGAGCATGCAGCAGAATCAGTGCTGTCAGTGGCAGGATGAATACAAGCAGTCCTGCAGGCAAGGGAAGAATGGAGCACGTCAGTTTTCTGTATTTTGGCCAAAAGCTGCTGTCATCTTTAGGGACAACAGTGGGCAGATCAAGCTGGAGAGACGAGGGAAAGCTGTAGGTGTGAAAATTTTTCTCTCCAGGCTTCTGTCCATGAGCCACAACTATCCATGGGGCACAGCTGGGCACAATTTCTCATCTGCCAGTCACTGTGGCTTTTGGTGTTTACACCTGTTTTTATCAGAGTGCTCAGCTTTACTGACACATGTCGAAGCCTCAGCCATTATAAGATCTTCATGAAATAAGATGGAAAGCTGGGTGTTTCAGTTACACTCCTTTTACTTCTGGCAGGTGCCTCTTCTTGCAATAATACATTGTTATTTTTGTCCATTTTTCTCCATGTATTCTGCTCCTTTCATTCATGAGAATATCATGAGTAAACAGGACTGCAGGTTGCCATCTTTTCCTCCTTGCACCTTTTATTTGTTGTTCATTTTTGTTTGTTTGTTTGGGGGGTTTATATTTTATTTTATTTTATTAACCTGTCAGAACATTCTGCATCTTCTACCTTAGATGTCACCATAGTCATGCACATAGTGGTTCTACTGGCTGTTAGAGAAATCATGTTGTCCCCCAAATTCCTCCTATTAATGGAATATGTTCAAACAACTAAGTAGCTGCCCCTTTCCTGCAGTCAGGAGTCCAGGAAAATATTTCAAGGCTGATGAAGGTTAATAAATTAAGATTGTTGATATGAGTCTTAGGCTAGGAATGTTGCTTTTAGCTTGATAATGGACAAGCTCTGAATTTTGTCTATCTGTGAACTGAGAGAGTCCTGTGCTTCCTTCAGTTTGGGAGCCAACCACCTGAAACATGAGCTGAGTTAGCTTTAAAAGCAGAAGTTCAAACTCAGATTTACAATGTGAATGTATTATGTGCATCTAATCTGCTTGCAAGAAGGTGTTTAATACGGATGGAAGGTAAGGCTTCAGCTGTGCTGTGCTTTAGTATGTTTGGGTAGCTCTGAGTTCGAATCTGGTTGTTGTGACTGATCCCCAGTGCAGAGTATGATCGGATCATGGCCTGATGAGTAGATAATGGTCTGGTGGTGTACGGACCCATGGGCTTACATAGATAAATGGTGAAAGTTACAGCAGTCCTAAGACCACTTCATGGGGCAGTGTGTGTTCACTGGGAGAAGAAAAGGGTACTCACAGTGCTGCTGGAGCATCAGGTCCAATTTGCAAAGATGTTTGCCTGATTCTGCCATGAGAGCTCTGTGAGGAGTAGGAAACTGGGAGTAGCTTTTCACAGTTTCATACTGCAGACACTGTCATCTTGCCCCACTCAACCTTGCTCTTAGAATCCTGTAACATTTTTTCCTTTCTACTTTTATTAGGAAAATACTCTAGACTTAGATGGTCACGGATCATTTTCTGATTTTTAGCTTACATTTGTCCTTTCTTGTTTATACATATCTGTCCTGTGTCAATGTTGACTTAGTGCTTAAATAGCTCTTCTCCATTCCCCTTCCTTTGCCAGTATATTTATAGATGGCAGCCTTACTTTAATTAGGCTCCATAGTTTCTCTCACATGGCAGTTTCCTCATTGCCCTGATCATCTGCCAGTCATTATTTTAATCTGTTCCAGTTTTGTTTTCATTTCTCATGAATATGAGTGACAAAAATTGTACCCACTGTCCAAATGAGTTGTCAGCAGTACTCTGTTTTCCTACTAATATTTCTCAGGCTTTACTGGAAAGCAAAGACTTTCCCAGCAACTCCTTGCAGGGCAGATTTCATCGCCTTCAACACTGGTGGTTTACAATCCTGTGATCGATTAGTACCATCAAATCCCCTTCCTCTTCTGTTAATTTGAGAGCTACTATATAGGAGCCTGATTATACTTACAGGAACACACATAGCGCTATTGCTCTCCGTAAATGCAGCTGAGGTGAGATTTTGAGCTTGCAGTAAATATTCGGAGATGATTTCACTCCATTATGTTTAACTAAATTACTGCTTAGAAGCTGAACGTCTCACCTTACTGGAAGCAAAGCAGCAAAACCCACAGCAGCAGTCATTGCTTGGTGGCACAAAGAGCTTGTTAATGTGTAACCCACCAGTTCAGAGAAATGGAGAAAGTTAATACCAAAGTATCATCTTGTAAGAACTTGAGGAAAATTTTGTAGTTGCTGTTGCTTTATTTCCAAGGCATCAGAATGATTTTTTTTGTACCTCTGTCTCCTTTTCTTATCTGACTGTCTTTCTTACAAAGTGCTGGTCATGTAGGAGAAGTTCTACGGTTCAGTGAAGAGAGAACAGGAATTACACCTTATATTTGCTGTAAGGATGTTTATTTAGAGGTCAGTTTATGGAAATGAGTTGGAGGATGTGAGAGAATGATTTGTTCATTCATAGCTGGGCTCTATTCTGACATCCTCAAACCCTCTCACTTTGTCATCAGTACCTTGGAAATGCCAATGCTTTGACATTTATGGGCTTCAGACTTCCTAAGTCTAGGGAGAAGTTACTCTCCTGAATTGTGCCTGGCACTGTATGAATGTAGTGAATGAACTATTCCAGTTTATTTATGTATTAGAATTTTATCCTAAACCATGATAAAAATGTGTTGGAAGCTACTTTTCAGCACATTATGATATCAAAAGCACTTAAATTGGTGAAAGCATTTTGAATGATTCTGAAGTGGGTTTAATTCAGCAAAAGTATTTTCCCTCACTTCTAACCATAAGATTCAAACCACAAAGGAGAAAGCCACAAGGCAGAGTCACGTTTGGCTTGTCTTTATCCTGGACATGCAGTGTTTTTTATAAGCCCCAATCACAGCAAGTAAAACAATTGTCCTGAACAATATTGTTTCTCATAGTATGGAATGTGAGAAGCTCATGTCCGTCATTTGAGGATGAATGAATATAAAGCAGATTCTTCTGCTGCTTAGGGAAACTGTTTCAAGGAATGACTCCATTTTGTTTTGAGTACCACTGGAGCTTAGGAAAATGCACCTTCAGCAGTAGGTAACCAGTGGTTCATGAGCAAAGATAGGAAATAGGAAAACAGTATTAAGATGCTGACCCAGCTCTTCCTGGTGAGGCACGTGTCAGTGCAAAGCTGTCAGTCTTGTTTTGGTCAGAGGCAGAGTTACACACAGAAGTCATAGAACTGCACCTTAACTGCACCTACAGGCACAGCACATGCTCCCATAGCAGCCCTTGTCTGCATTGAGCTTGACTGCGAGTGCTTGGGGCCTCTATACTAATTGCATAACATCAAGAGGAGTTTCTAGACATTCTCTTATGTCTAACTAATCATTAACTAGTCTAACTAACAATAAGCACTAAGAAGATTGAAATATTCTTATCCATCTTTTCAATGGCAGGCAGATTAATGATGCATTGTCAGAATGACAGAAAAGTCTGAAAAATTTAGGAATATTTTTGTTAGATAATTGAGAAGCTGATTACTAAGGGGGGGATGAAGTGCTTACAGAAAATCTAATGAAGTATAGCTCATCCTTTTAGATGAAAATGAGACTTGAGCCACTTTTACTCTTTATTAAACAAAGGTCACATTCCATTGCCTTTACAATAAATGGGAATGCTCTTCATGGAACAACATTAGGACTTTGATATCAAATGCGAGAATAAAATAATCAAATAGATCCCTAGGATCAGTCTGTCACTTCTGTAACTAGCACATAACAGCTCTTGGTTTCAGCTAAACTTTGTATTCACATTTGAAATAGAGCTTTACCTGTAGTGAAATATCCCACGGCCATTAGAAGGCATGGCTCAGGTCCCAAAATATGGGTCAATCACAAGGCCTTGTGGGTTTTGCTGCACCGTGTAAGTAATGACACATTGCACAGTTAGAACACTCCAAGTTCAGACCCACAACCCTTCTGCCTAGACCTCTCCTTGCAGAGAAAGAGATGACAAGTTTCATAAGGACTGTGTCAGTATTGACCAGAATATCAAACGTGGTCTAATATTCAGTGTAACCTGATCAAGTACACACTGCACAGCATTGTAAGATGGAAAGAAAAGTTTTTCTGTGTTGCAGTAACTCCAAGATAAAGATCCATAGTAGCACAATGTGGCAAAGAAAGGAAGATCATTCCCACTTTCTTCATTGAGAGGCAGTCAACACACCAGATATTCAAAACAAACCCCTTTTATGTGTCCCTGCTGGATGACTTCCTTCCAGCACTGGGGTTACACCACTAGGCTTTCAGTTAGAGCTGGCACTCCAAAAGGGTGTCCTTTATGTAGTCACATCTGTATAGCTGGCCTGTTACACACCACAGGAGATCAGCTTTGGAATTGTAACTACCCATAATAAATCAGTTTGTCAAACAAACTTATTTTTTAATTCCAGAAATAGATTTGAAATATGGTAGGGATTTTTATATTTTACCAGAGAGAGATACAACACACACTTTCTGCTTTCTTTCCCAATTCTTGAAATTATAAAAAGGAACATAAGAAGCACAAATATATGAACAATAATTTGATCCTTCTCTCTTACAGCATTCTGTGAGCTGGATAACATGAACTGTGGTAAAAAATTTTTATAGTTACAACTTTCCATGGGATCTGCTTCCTGGATAGATTCTCTCACTGGCATCTTTCTTTTGGAATAAGATTTGGTAAATTTCCTGAGTCAACTGGTTTTCAGGAAACTTAAAAATTAACATATTTGAATTTTCTATTTTACATGATATTTTATTTTTTATTTTAAGAGGGACAAAGGGTTAAAAATTATTTTGGAGGAAGGACAGGTCTGAACATTCTCACCATCATATAAACCTCCCATACTTAGGAAACCACAAAAATAAAGTAGAAAGCACTACATGAGGTATTTCTCAGCTTCATTTCATTGCAGAACATTGCAGATACATTTACAATATCATGTGAATTCCATATTCCTTAAGTAGCTTGCTTCTTCTTTTTTTTTTTTTTTTTTATATAGGATTAAAACAATCCCTTTGTAAAGACTCATCATGACGATGCTTTAAAGTGCCATGACTGTCAGCTCACAAGTCATCTTAAAGTTGGATGGCTGACATAAGAGCATCTTTTTTTTTTTTGCACTGACCTAAATCAAGTATTGGATGGATCAAGACTTCTCCCTATATGATTTCAAAGAAGGGATTTTGGTTTTCTGTTTTTTCTATGCCTGTGTTCAGCTATTGGTTACTTTATGCTGAGCTGTGAACTGTGTGGTTATTGGAAGCAGCATTAAAAGCCAGGGAGTGCCTCTGTTTTTAAGAATATCTATCACTCTGCTGTTTTAGGCTCCAGACTGGTTGTAAAATGTATTTACAGCCATATAGGATATATATTTGATCTGCAGGCATCAGAGATGAACAAATCCAAATTGTCCAGAATGAAGAGATTTAAAAAAATATGGAGGGTGAGTGAAAAATATGCATTAGTCTATTACAAAGATTGCAATGGCAACAAATAAATTACAAGCAGGTAATTTTGGTGTCTGTGGACAAGTTGTCCTGCTGCATGCACATTATTTGATCAGGTTTCTCATTGCAGGGCTTGATTGTGTGCTTATCTTTTTCATATTCGTTGCATCTTTGCAAATTTCTAGAGACATTAAGCATTCAAGTTTATTTGACTTTTGAGAAAAGTTTTAGAGAATTTGCAACAACAACATTTATACGGTAAAAGCTCTTGAGGAAACTAAGCTAAACTGATTTCCTCTGTGGCCTTTAAAAATGTCATTTAAGGGTGGATGAATATAAAAAAGGCATTACAAAAAAAAACCCAAGCCTCCTCTTCCCTCGGGCTGTGTTTTAGAGCTGAGATATGCTGTAGAGCTGAACTATATGGAACTTGATTAAAGCCCATGCAGCACTGGAATCTAGCAAGATGGTCAAATTAAATAATTGGAGAAGAGTATATTTACTTTATAAACAATTGCATGTCTTTTAGGTTGGAAATAAAACCAGAGAAATTGAACAGATGATTCTTTACCAAATGTGAAGTTAATTTGCTGTCACAAGTGAAACTGGCATCTCTCTGATGTCTCGTAAACTGGGTTTCTTTGAAAAGTTTGGGGTTAGTTTTTCTCACTGTTAAATTTGATGCAAACATTAGTCATTTTAAAAGGAGTTTAAAAGCCATTGAACACGTTTGTTCAGATGCTTTCAGAAGATGAGTCTCTGATATCAGTTAATTAAGTTAAGTAAATTATGTTAGGTTATTTTTTAAATAATCTGTATTTTACCTAATCTGAAAATTAGTTGACTTGCTTACTGGAAACACTGATTTGAGTATTTAAAAGTATTTGATATTCTGTCAATTATGAGAAATGGTCAATTTCCATAATATACAGCAATTTGTAGTCAGGGTATTGAGTAGTAGAGGATATTCACATTTATAATTCTGTCCTCAAATAGATGTAATATCTCTACTTATGGCTTTGTTTGTTGAAAAATGTTATTGCCAGTGTGAAAATTATATTTTAATCATAGTGCAAGTTTCATTTGTACAAACAGGCAGTTTCCTTAGAAATTAAAACATATCCATTAAGCATAAGTAGATATTATATCATATTAAGTGACATGAGATAATTACTATAGTCAAAGCATGGTACTTAAATGGGCTCCGGGAGCAGTTTAGTTCTAAGAGACAAAATGTCCTTCTTGGATAGAAATATTTTATTTGCATATAGCTGTGTATGTTGTTGTATCTGAACATTTTGTCCTTTACCTCCTATTTGTGAAAGCTATTTAACTGCATGCTATTAAGCTTCCTTTAATTGATGCATTTCTGCTCTTCTCCCTAAAGCATTTTTCCCTATTCCATCATTGTAGTACCTGATAACTCAAGGCAATATAGCTCAAAATTAAATTTCTACAGAATCAAATGTCACTTTTAAATACTACTGTTTCTTTTCTTCCTATTTCAAACTCTTCTGGATAGACGCATGTCAGAATCTCAAAGAGGACCTTTATGGTTGGGATTAAAACAAAAAGGTTAGACTTTAAATTGTGCAGAGTGTGCTTTTATAATAAGCCATAATATATTTATGCAGGAGATTATATGTCTATGATATGGCACACACTCCTTTTCTCCACTTAACTCTCGGCATTAACTTGCTCAGTATTTATGGTTATATCAAAATTATAATTTACACTGTACTTATCATTAGCATCCCTTACAATAGCTCTCCATACTTCTTGCCATCCTTCAGAAACCAGTCATAAAATGAAGAGATTAACAGATAATTAAATTAAATCCTTAATTATTCGGGGATGATGAATTCATTCTGTGATTCCAGAAAGGTATAGAGAGCCTTTTTCACACGCAGTATAAATTGAAACCAGTGGAGCTATGATGATTTATGCCTGCTCGACAATCTGACTCATACTGTTAATTTTCTGCTCCCTTTTTAAAAACATATTAATAAAAATTGGATGTAGATACTGTTTATTAAAATACAAAGCTTTCAAGATATTTCTGAAATATTATATATGGTCCAAGATAGCACTGCTTGAAAAGTATCTGTCATTTTTCACACCAAATAGGATGTCCTTCAGCAAAAAGCAGGGAAAATTCACTTTTGTTTCTCCAGAGATTTCTGCCATCCATGGGAAGCCTCTCATTGTTTTCAATTAATCCTTGCTATGGCCTGTGTTTCATGCAGGTCTCCAAAGTGCTGGCATATATCCCTGACAGTCAAATCTTCCAAAGTGTTCAGCAACTCTCCACTCCGTCTGGTGAAGTGGCTGGTTACTAAACACTCCTGAAGATACAGGCCAGCTCAGCTCATTAAGGACAGAAAGCCAAACTTACAGGAAAAAAACCAGGGAAATAAATTATAGGTTCAAAACAGGCAGCAACAATAAGCAATCAATCTTTCTGGACTCAATCATGAGTACATTTTCTCAAAAAAAAATCTCCCTATAGTTATTATAAAGCAGATTACAGATTATGGTATTTAATAGGAATGCTGGGCTACCGTGTGGACTGAAAGTTGTGATATTTACCTTAGGTACTGAGTTGTTCTGAGAGCTTGTCAGTAATGGTTATTCATGATAGAGAGATATCTGGTTAACACTTGCCCCAAGCTTGGAAGAAACAGTGTGCCAAGTTTTGTTAGTAATAAAAAACGTAAAGCAATCGTCATGGAAACATGAAAAGTGATATGAGAGTATATAATGACTACTTCAAAGCTACTGATTCCCTTGTGCAAACCTTTATTTAGAAAATTTTTAGAGAAGACATTATTTACTCAATAGTGCACTCCATTGTGATCTATCATACCTGTAAGTATTTAAGCTCTGTGGTTTTTTGAATGCATTTTTGACCCAATAGACTGTGACGGTTATAAAACCCTATTATGGTCTCTCATGCCAGGTATTTGAAGAGATGTTTGGAGTAACTACACCTTTTTTAAAAATCCCTGTAATTTGCTCAGGAAAGTGCTTATGGTAGTGGACTGTAGCAATTCTTTCTCTTCAGGAACCGTTTCTGAAACTGTCACTGATTTCATTGTTGTACTTTCCTCTTTCATAATTTGTGTATTTTAGGCTGTAAAGTGGTATAAGAGCACGGATTCTGAATCAATTTCTCAGTCTCTGTGCTTCTTAAATACATAACTTGATAAATAACATTTAGGTAGCTTGTGTTAGCATGCATAGAGACTGAGATGCAAAAAGAATGTTTTATTCAGGTGCTTTTAAAATGCATTATCCTTTCATGAATTATAGCCTGAATCCCCCAGCCCCAAAGGCAACAAGGCTGAAATGCTTTAACCTGTTCACAGAATGTGTATCCAGAACTTTTAGACAAAAAGGCTTCCACCCTCCCTCGAGTGGCAGTGATCTGCATTTCTCTGCTGAGGCACAGGCTATGAATGCAAGTTCCAGCTTGTGTGGCCTCATATATTCTCCTTGCTCTCTGTAACACATCCATCAGGCAGCAATATGGGGTGGCTTTAGAACTTATGGGAAAATGCCATTTCTTCCTTGCAATGTGCAGGACAGATGCCTCTGGGTTGAGCTGTGCCAGAGCATCCTGCAGCACCTCTCTCTGCCTGTTCTGCCTGAGGAAGCCTAAGCACGTAGTAAGAGCTCATGGCACCACATTTGAATGAGCAAAGACGGATTCAGGAAGGGGACACACATCTCAGGAAATTTCTTGATGACTTATTTTCTGCTTCCCCCTCTTTTAGTAGCTTTTAACGGGAGACTAATGGGTGCCACAGTCCATCAATTAGCACTCTCCCTGCCTTCCATTTCCACTGATGCCTCTCCCATCCTCTTGCAGCAGGCACTAATGGGAGAAGGATGACTGGGAGAAGAGTAGGAAAGAGGGAGGGGGCACCTGAAAGTCTTCAGATGACCCTCAGCACAGGCAATTGTGGCCCCTGGCTGAGCACATCCTCCCTTCGTGCAGCAGAGGATGAGCCTGCAGCACCCATGGGTGCCTGCCCCGGCGGAGTCGGAGCAGCCCTCCTGCAACACGAACCTGCCTGATGATGATCTGGTTAGTGCTGGCAGGTAGGAGTGGGGTCTGAGAGGAACAAAGATGACAGAGAGCCCCCAAATCCGAGGTACAAGAGTGGGAGACATATTGAGGGGACTGCTTATTGTGTGGGCATAGGGCATTAGAGGGATCAGGATTTCTTCCTTTGCTTTCTCCTCTCCTCCCTTCATTGACTTTGTGATCTGCTGGTGGAAGAAAGGAGGAGGAAGGAGGGACTTGGATGGAGCAGCTTACACTGCTTCTGCTGGGACCAGCTCTGGTCCCTCAGACTCCTTTGTCCTCAGGTGAGGAGCAACAGTGAAGCAAAGATGTAGACAGGTGGGGGTTGGTCTTTTCTCACAGGTAACAAGCAGTAGAACAAAAGAAAATGGACTTGGGTTTTGCCAGGGGACGTTTAGATTGGATATTAAGAAAAATTTCTTTACTGAAAGAGTTGTCAGGCTGCCCAGGGAAGTGGTGGAGTCACCATCCCTGACAGTGTTCCAGAAATGTGTAGGTGTGTTAGGGATGTGGTTTAGTGGTCGATCTGGCAGTCTTAAGTTAATGGTTGGACTCAAGAATCTTAGAGGTTTTTTCCAACCTTTATGTTTCCATGTGGCTCTTAGTTCCTGTGTTTGGGGAAAGATTTGGACATGTCTCCTTCAAGTCCTCTACTTTGAAGGACTTCCCACGGCTGAGTCGGGAAGCTCCACCATTCTCCCCTCTGGAGATTGGTGTCCTGGCCCAGGACTCAGCTGTGCTCAGGCAAGTGAACCAAGAAAACTATTTAATATCAACCAATTGCACATGAATGTGAATCAATCACTTATAATTTTGTTTATGAAACTGAAAATGTCAAATGTTCATCTTGAGGAGGCTATTTGGCACTGTTGCTCTCTGTGTGATGCATTTTGCTAATGAGGATGTCTGAAAACAGACTGCATTGATTTAAAATAATAATGGAATTCATTTTAATATGTTCTTGAACATAGTGATTAGTGCTACAGAGTTTGAGTTAGCTTAAACTGATCATAGTTATTCAGGGACTGTCCTTTGTGTTGCAAAACTGGTAGAAAAAACCTATAAATCAATAGAAAGGTATATTACAGATTTTGCTCTGTATTGTTCCTTTTATAACTCTCACAATGTTTCTAATTATACTTAACTATTAGCATCTGGTATATTGGTTTAAAATGGGAACTCCTTAATTCACTACATGTGTGAGTGGCAGATCTTTCACTGCTCATTCCTGAAGGTCAGGAAGGGACTCCCAAGTGTGGTAAAGCTGTTAAGTGTAAACTGGATTAGAGAATTTACACACGCTTACAAATCTCAGTCACCAAGCCTTAAGTGGCATGGTTTAATTTATTAAATGGACTTTGTAAAACAATCTACAAATATATCCTTTTGCAACTTTAGATTCAAATGTAGAATGAGTGAAATTGCACATGCTATTTTAAAATGCTGCTTCTGCTTTCCATTTGAATTTTGCAAACTCCTGTGGATAAAAAACAATATGGAAAATTAACACACTGATCACACAAACCCTTATTCAGGTGAGTGATTTTACTCATGACAACTGTTCTTTCACTTTCTGTGGGAACTACCCATAAAATGAAACATATCTATGAATGTTTGCTGCAACATCAGACAAAACTAATGAATTGTTAAAAAAAAGAATGGCATTAGGTGTTCACTGTCCTGCCAGTGTTGTGAGTTTTTCATATAGAATTGATTGACATGTGGCTGAGCCATAGCTACAGAGACCAGGATCCTGTGTATCCATCTCCCTCACCTGCGGGATGTATGAACCTGGCAATAAACTGTGAAAGAGACATTCCTAGGGCTAAAAAGCCTCCTCAAGATTTGGGCTGCCTTAGCAAGTTCCTGTCAGGTTATTTTCTGAAGTTATCAGAGAGGCTGCTTGTTTATTAACTTGCTTCTGTTTGAGTTACAGTCATACCAGGGATGACATCAGAGTGTCTGTAGCACAGGGACAGCATTTTAAACAAATTTTTACAGAAGAAATTATGCTCTCAGAATATCACACTGCAATTAAACCACTGTAGCAACCTAAAGCTAAAATGGAAAATTGAGCGAGCAAATGAAATTAAGAATTTACAACTTTTTTAAAAGTGTTATTTTTTTACTTTTCACCTGTGACCCTCATTTCACAATAGAACGTGCTAAGAAGTTGACTGCACATCTAGTCATCAGATGTTGATGTTGTGCTAACAGCTGTTTGTAATCACAATGACAGCAGGCTGTACGAAATTTACTTTAGTATTTCTCGTCAGCATTTTCGCTGTGAATGATGAGAACCCAGGTTTCTGGAGTAAAACTGTGGCCCTCTTGAAGTCATCGGCAGACCGCCATTAGTTGCTGTAGGTCAAGGCTTAGATGCTGAAGGTCTGCATGAATGCATGACATTTAACAAGCCATGTGGCATGGGGATTTAGCCACATTGCTTGCACAGACTGGTAGCTTCAAATACCCTGTTCTTACTTAAATGAGATGCAACATATTAATAATTGATTTAATTTATTTTTAAATTATAAAGAGAGGGGAAAGGGGAAGGACAGCACTAGAATTCAGCTTTCCTGTTCAAGTACAACATGAGCAGCTTCTCTTATTTTACATTCATAGAATCACAGAATGGTTTGGGTTGGAAGGGACCTTGAAGATCTTAATTATTTACTTCCAGGGTGGAGGGACCTCTTACCCCCACAGCTCAGTCTTGTATTGCTCTCTTCTGAAAGTGCCCATGTGGGCTGCATCAGCACGTCCTGAGCTGCAGGGACTGAGCTTCTCAGCACTAACAAAGGAATGGTGGGGAGCCAGTACTTGGACTTTGATTCATTTTCCACAGCCACAGTGATCTTCTTGGTAGAGTCTTGGGGTTTATTGAAATAAAGGGTCCATATGCCACTATTGCATGTAGGAGTTTGAGTCTCGTCTTGCTAATTTAAGTTCCTAAATAGGGCCTAGCCTTTTCCAAGCAGGAAAAAGGGGGAAAGCTGTGAACAGGTTTGTCTTCCAAAAAGTTTTAATGGGGAGAAGTGGAAATGTAATGTATTTACATTCAGCAAAAATAACTTTTCCTGCAGAAAGTATGGACTTTTTCTTGCCTGATTTAATGGAGAAACAAAATGCTAATGTCACATTTAAGTTCCCTGTGGTCTGGTGGGTCCTTGGGAACTGGGCTGTGTTGGGACAGAGCTTGCTGGCACCACAGCTGGTCTCTTGTCCCCTTTGCTGGCATCTCTTTTGAGAAAGGCTTATTCTACAGGGGCTTTCTTACCCAACTCAGTTACAGTTTGCCTTGTCCAAGTGGAGAGCAAGTGTTTATTATCCAAGGCATCTTTGATATCACGAATAGTTTACATAAGCAAGGAAACACGTGAAACTGCCACAGACTGGCACCTGAGAAGCCCTTCTGCTGGTTAATTTGCATGTGTCCTGCTAAATTGTATATTTGTTCTGAAAATTTTATAGGTTATTCTCATGTGAACTAATGTGCAGAATTTAATGGCAAATAACACAGTGAGGGCCTACTTATAATAATTTATTATTGGTTTTGTGCGTGTGTGGTTTTTTTGTGTTTTGTTTTGGTTTTTTGTTTGTTTGGTTTGGTTTAGTTTTTTAAAGAACTGCTGAGGATATACTGGAACTCCTCTTGACCCTCTCTCCTTGGGGGGTAATGGTGACTTCTCCTGTTTGCCCAGCAACAGCACTGGTGGGTGGGAAGGTGAAAGCATCCTTGAAGCGTGGCACAGAATATCTGTTTGGTAGATAATTGCTGCATTTAGAGAGGGTACAGAATTAATGGTATGGTGTCCTTCTGGCAAAAAAATTGCACATATTAGAGAAGTGGTGTTAATAGCTCAGAATGCCTCTGCAAATGCAGAAGTTTGCATAATTGCACAAATTTGGTGAGCGTAAAAGCCGTGTAAAAGTAATGATTTCTGATGGTAGTGAATAAAATGGCAAGTCTTTCAGTTCACAAAGAATTTGTTTATGCAGAGTCTGGAGTTTACTGAAATCAAAGGACTCACTCCCTTTGCTTTTTACTAGGTGCTCTGGGACAAGACCTTTTTTCTTCCTGCAGTTACCAGTTTGTGCCTTCAGGCAGGATGACTGACTATTGCCCACACCTCATATCATATGGTGAAAATCAGTGGTCTCCAGCCAAGGCTGACAATATCTTAATCTGGAGGGTTGGTCAGGAAGGTGTTTACCTCCTTTCCCTCCAGTGAATATTGGACAGTTTTTCCAAAGGTTGATAAGCAGATCTTTCCTTTTCAGTACCAGAGCAGTTCCCAGATTGCTTTTGTCATTGCTTCAGACATACCTTTGTTGAATTTCTGGCAATTTTTCTCCTGTGATGATTTCATTTTATTGTTATTGGCTTCTAAATAACTCACATGTGAGGCAAGTGGAAAATGCATTTCTGTGTGTTGGCTGTTCTCCTCTAATACCTACAGGGGAAAAAGGGGGGGTTTTTTTAGCCTTCTAAGGTCAGTCTTAATTTTTTCATTCTTGCTTATTGATGGAAAGGAAATATCCTTTACATTTTCTGCACAAAGGAAAGCACAACATCTGGAGCTGAATTATGCCAACAGGCACCCTCCTGTAGGTAGAAAGCCCAAGAGGGCATAGATATTTAACTAGGAGGGTGAATGGAGACCTGCTAGAACACATTTGAGAGCATGTAGCTTAATCCTGTCAGCCTCAGAGCCTGAGAAGGTCTTTCTTAATATGTTGAGTCTTAGCCTCAACCATCTGGGAAAGCCATTTTTGTTGTGGAAAGCTCTCTCTAATTAAAAGTACCTATTTGGTTTGAACATCTCTGTTCTGTTAATGCATTGCAGCAGCTGAGCTGTATTAAATGTAGCAAAGCTGCATCCCACAGATACTCTCAGAGGACAAAGGGATGCAGTGATGCTGGTTAACCCCACAACCATACCCACATCTAGATTTCAGACTTGTACGAAGCTGAGTTCTTGGAGGAAGGGAGGCCTTAGTGTTGACTTAGTTAGCCCTTTGGGAGTATGGCCACACTCCCAGCTTAAAAGTCAATAGAATGATAGAATTCGGTGTCATTTGGTTTGAAGCTGGGATCTGATCTGTACAGAGCATGGGAAAGATTCCTAGTGAGCATTTCTTGCCACTCCTTCTCGTCCTGTTGTTTCTCCCCATAAAGCTTGGACCAAGCACTTGCTGGACAACATGAATGAAATGAGTTTATTTATTGCTGCCTCCTGAATTTCACTATTTTTATTGCTTCTGTGGAGCTATTTCTGAGAACTATGTGTCTCTCAAATAGTAACTTGATTGACGATAAGTAGATGGGATATTACTCTCCTCGACATCTGCTACAGTTTCAGGCTGTGTATAGCAATTGATGGGGCAAAAAAATCCTCTTGCAGAAGGACATATCATTCCATTGTCTTTGTTTTGGTGAAGAGCAATTCCTCCTGGAGCATATCAAGACTGATAGATGGCTGCAACTACAAGCTACACTAGGGTGGACTGAAGTTTTTTGACACTGTTTTTTCACAGAGGTGCTGTAAGGAGATGTGACACACAGATTTCCAGCTCTCAGCACTAGTCATGTTCCCTGTCAAATCTGCCAGAATCATTTGTTTGCTCAGAAAATGAAGCAGTAATGGCATATATTACTTAGAATAAATCCAGCTCATTTTAAAAGTAATAAAGTGAAACTGAGATTTTATTTTTTTAAAGACACATGGATGTCTCCTCTGAAGGCATAGGATTTGTGGTGACTCATAAATTCTTTACGGATTCTTCAATAACTTTTTGCCTTTTGAATGTGAACTAGCTTTTTTTAGTTTATAACTAATTGGGTTAGTCATCTTCGTACTATAAAAGGTGATATATGAAAACTGTAGATACTAAGTATGGCAAAGGCCTCTGATTTCACAGTCCCTTCCCCTAAAGCTTTATGATTGCCCCAGAATTTGCATCTTAGGTCTGTATCCACATTAATTTTGACAACTGGAGATCAGAGACTTGAATTTGCAGTGGGGTTTCACACAAGGCATCCATTGAGCACAGCCACGACCTCTCTAGGTTCAAAGTCTGTAGCTGTCCTATGCATGGAGCTCATCTGGGTGACAACCTAAATTAGACCCTGGTACACCAGGTACAACTCTGACCCAAAAAGCAGGGATCATGTTCTTTTTGTAAGACTCAGTCCCCTGCTCAGGACAGGCTTCTGTGGTAAGTCCTCCTCCTGTACTCTTATCCCCCCCTATGTCTAATAATATGAACAGAGAACATTTTTAATATTTCTGTTCATAAGAACTCTAAAAACCACTGGGATGCTCCAAGGGCGCAGTCTGAGTAGCCGGACACACCTAATGAAGGTTTTGCTGAGAGAGTAAGTTCTATACAATTCATTATTAAAAACTCTCAGGCTCTTTCTTTGACCACTGGGACTGCCCTGATGCTGAATCTGCTTCTGCTTCCCTATCACTGAGTGCTCAGGGACCCATGGGAGTCCCACCAGGAGTTTGCAGAGTGCAGCAGGTCTGGGTGGGTGTGTTGGTACTAGAATCCCTTAGGTATGTGAAACTGCATTTATTTTCCTTCTTCATTCTCTCCTCACATTATTTCTTGTCTGCCTGTTGGACATCAGGACAGTGTAGACAGGACTCTGCCTTTTGATTTGTGGTAAAAGTAATTCTAAAAATATCTTGAAGAGATCGCCTTAGCCTCTCTTCCTACCATATCAAATCCAGAAATCGTATTTTGCTCTTTGTTTTGCTTTCCACTATAAATTTGTTTGTCTCCTTGAGCACTCTTTCACAGGATTATACTCAGAGCAAAAGGAAATGATCAAAGGATGGGGACAATTAGTGTAAGGAAGAACATTAAAATATGTATAAAATGCTTTGATTTAATGACAAGTAATGTGGAGGCGAGTTTATAACAGTTTACATATTTATGAAAGACATAAACATGAGGAAAACAAGAAAATAGTTGTCATAACAAGTTGGAGTTTAATTTACACTTATAGAATGATATTTTAAATGGAATAATGTATGCTGAATATAAAGCAAATTGTCCTGCCTATAGCATCTCTTCAGCTAGACAATAGTTCACAGGAGTTGCAGATAAATCCCATTGTTATTATATGAAAATTTTCAAGCGGCCTAGAGGAAATACTAGAATATTGATTTAGGAGAACAGCCTTGCATCACTAAAGAGGTGGTTTGAATGATTGAGTGGTTGGGGTTGTTTTCCATCACTAATTCCCAGGATCTGATACTCTGAATTTGACAAGATCTGCAGAGGACAAACAGGACCAGAGATATAGTTTCCAGTTTGTGTGCTATGCAGTGAGCATAAACAGCAACTGCTGCAATGAATTCCAGCCCTCATGAGCCTGTGATGCTACTGTGTCTGACTGCTTTGCAGACTATATTGTATTTTAGCTTGATGCATCTTAGGAAAAAAAAAAAAAAAGAGGTTTTTAAAATTCTTTTTGCACCAGAATTGCCTTGATAGAGATATGCTAATGTTGTTCTATCAGAAGCAGTGTCTGTGCAGAGTAGATGATATGGTTCCAGACAAAACAATCTGTTAGACCACCTCTAACAAAATCCATTCCTGAGCCCTTCATTTAGAAATTTCTCAGGACAACACAAGCAGTAATTAATTCTCAAGCAGCCTACTGAGCCGAACAAGCCTCATTTTCCAGGCTAGGCTCCTCAGAAAAGATGTTAAAGCTCTTCCCAGAGCTGTGAATATCCACTGCTGTACTCACTGGAGTTACTCAGCACCTTTCAAAACCAGCTTACTTGTGAGTGTCTACAAATGGGCTTAGATTAGTCTTCTACATTAGAAAACTGTACATTTATGCTCCAGCCCAAAGGAACTGAGGGCAAAGTCAGCATTAAAGCATAAAGTACAGCTATTTACAGATGGATTTTTAACAGATGGATTTTTAACTCCATCTCTTATGCCTTTTTGCTTTGAAACAGGAATTCCCCACTCTCATGCTAGAGGTTTCTTGAAAGATATTTCAAGAGTACCTGCCTGTCTCTCAGGCCAGGTGAAGCTTTCATGCTGAATATGCCCTGGGCAGGTGAGGGAGATGGACCCAGCCTGCAGGTCCCTGGGCAGGGATGCTGCCCCAGGGTTTGCCCAGGCCACAGCACTGCCATCCTCTGTGGCCTGGCCTTTACCCACAGCAGTGCAAACCTCCATCACACAGCTGGGAGCTGGCACTGCAGCTCCTGAGGGCTTATGTGTGTCCCTCCCCAGAGGTCTGGCACTGAGAGTAGTCTGGAGTTGCCTTTCCTCTGATGGGGAGATGTACTGCAATGGAAGCAGAGAGACATAGTGCCTGTTCAAGGCTTTCAGAACACAGTCATGCTTTGCATTATCAAAGTACTTATACCAGTCAAGATAACACACTAGTATGTAATTTGCTGTGTAGACTCCAGATATCCGTTGGGAACCATGAGGTTAGAAGGAAGAGCATTTTGCAAAGAAATGGAGCTCTTGCAGAATTAAATACAAATAATTTCACTTTAAATTTTACATCCTTAATAGAAGGGGATAGAGAGATGATGTGACAGATACATGTATTAGAGTCACAGAATATAGGAATTTGTGATTATGTGGATAGGAAGTGAAAAGAAAAATAAATGTAATAAAGAAGAGGACTTGTTAGAAACAGAAGAAAGAACAGTAAGAGGCAGGTAACTTAATAGTGGAGAAAGTCTTCCCTGAGTTACCTCAGTTCAGAGGTCTACATTAAGATTCAGGAGAAGTTTCAGGCCATCTGCTAATGTAAAGCAGGTTCACTGCCAAGGAACCCCATCTTGGTACAAAACAATCTGCCTTTTATTATTCTATAGCTTGTATGAAGTTGGCTTAATTTCTCTAAGGCAACTAAATATGTTATTATTAAATTATCTTAATACAAGCATGGTAAACAAATACCCATACTTCTAACATGGAAGTATTTTTCTCTCTGTAATGTAATGAATATATTTATTCACTGATTTGGAACTCAGCTGGCTTTCTGACTTCTGCCTAAAGAAAGCTCCAGGCCACTTCTTTTAAATCTCTTTACTTCTAATGTTTTCTGGAAATCTTTATTTTCTATTAGCATAACCAAACAGAGCAAATGAAGCCCACAGCTGTTACTTGCTTATGCAAAGCTCTTTCATGTATTGTTACATTTTTCTGGATATCTAATTGTTGTTCCTTGTATTATCTTTCGCTTAGTATTACATATAGAACTACAGAAAGATTTAAGATTAAATGATAGGAATGCACTTAGCTCAGTCTTTTTGCTGTTCTTCAGCATTATTTGGGATTTAGGTCAGTCATCTAAGGATTCATCTCCTAACTAGCAGATAGGTTTTCTCTGAATCATTAAGTCTCACAGGTCTCTTCTTCCCACGTCTCTGAAGTGGTCCTTTCATTTACAAGCTCCTGGAGTGCTCAGATAACTTTCTTATGAGGCTTGACACAGTATCAAAGTGCATTACTCACTTACCAACCCTAATCCGTCCTCTGGCCCCTCTGCAGTGGAATGGAGCTGAAGCACTAGCCTGTCTGGGACTCAGCCAAACCCTGGCAAAGGGATGCTTCATGCAAAAGGGCTTTTAATAAACAGCAAAATCCCCTCATTTGCAAGCCCAGTGCTGGAAGCAAGGATTCTTCTTATGGTCACAAATTCAATACAGGGTGGGGTGGAGGGGTAGAAGAAGGAGGAGGAATAGAAAAAGGCAATGAAATTATATACTTCAATATAAATAGAAGTTTGACAGAGATCTGGAGTTCTTGGTATCAAACGTGATTCAAAAGAGTTCAGAAGTGGATACCCTTAATCTTTTTATTCTGTTTCTGCGTATATACATAGATATATTTCCTTACACACGCAGACATGAAAACCTCATTTGTGCTATAGTCACATTACACATGGCTGTGGATGTCTAAGTGCAGAAGTCCTTCTCAGGGAGGAGAGCTGTATTGCTTCACCAAAAGGTATTTACAGAGAACTTTGAACAGTGAAGCGGTAAAGCCATTCCAGCAGTACAAACTTGGGGAAGATGAACCTCCCTTAACTTAAATGAACTCTGTGTAGGTTGAAAAACCTCTTTTCAACACTGCCAAATCTTTGAAGTGAAAATCTGCACGTTGTGAGGGAATGATTGAAGTGTGAAAACCACCTGCCCATGAGAAGGCTATAAAAGATACCCACCTGCTCCGATCAGTGTGACTGTAACACGAGCCATTGCTGTGTGCTGCTCTCTCTTTATACTGTGTATTTCTCCAGCCCCAGTGTCAGTATTCAGCTAATGCTGTAGCACGGTGGACTTGCCTGTCAAATACGTTGTCACAAGACCACCTTGACCCTGAAAAGGTGCCATGGGACACAGAACTGGGGCAGCCAGCTTTGTTGGTGGGCTCGTACAGGTTGAGAGAATAAAAAGCTTCCTAATGCAGGGACCCAAAGAAAAGTCTTGCAATGACCAGAGATCTGATGTATGAGTGCTGCTGTTTGGGTTGCATGAGCATGGCAAAATCCATCAGGAACTTAGCTGGGAAGAGTTGACCCAAATGAAGGTTTCCTCTGTTTTTTTGCTTAAAGGAGAGAAACCCTCTGTTCTGGTTTTGCAAAACTTACAATAGACTTGGGCCCCTGCAATCCCTTTGATCAAGGGACCAACACCTTCCTACACCCATCTCCTTAGGCTCAAGACACTTTCAAGGGCCCCATTCAAAGCACTAAGACTGTGCTTGAGACTTTAGACTACATTTCCCAAGGTTGTGGAAGCCCAGTCTTGTGGCTGGGGTTTGTCTCAGTCTGTATCAGCTTTTTTCCATCATAATCACAAGCAAGATTTCAGAGAAGTCTAATCAAAATGAAAGGATTGTGGTAGGCTGCAAAGGTGAAGTGATGTATGAGCAGAGAGTAAAATAACATTTGGGCAGAGGTACTATAACCCTCTTTTTTTTTTTTAACTCATCTTTTGGTGGTTTGGTTATTTACTTGTTTGTGTATGGGGTTTTTTTGTTGTTTGGTTGTTTGGGTTTTTTTTTTAAAGTACTCGCATGCTTCAATTGTTACCATAAAGCAACTGCTATGCATTTCTAAAATGGAAAGCACACTCTGATATCTGTTCGGAGATTTTGACAACGTGATTGGTTGAATGTCCTGTAACTTGTGAATTGTGAATGCCCTATAAATATTTTAAAACTCCTGCTACAGCTACAGCCTCACTGAAATCCATTCTGAGACTTCATTTTTCTGAGAGATGCCTTTGTAGTTGCAATTCTGTCTGGTCTTGCTGTTGCAAAACTTAATCAGAAAAAACAGGTCACTGCTGGTTGAGCCTACTCTCGAGGTATGTAAAGGTTGTACTGCAGTTGTCACCACCTTCTTGCATAGTCCTGTAATCTCAGATCATTTTCCCAGACCAACGGGCTATAGGTCCCTTTGCAAACCTTTACAGGGATTTTCAGGGATTAGTTACACCAGAAATTTATTCTGAGGCTGTGGGTGGCTATCTATATTGTATAGCCCTCTGATAAAATTGGTGCCTCTTCTGCTTGCTTCTCTTGGGATATGTTATGTGCAGTGTCCTCCAAGCATCAAATCTCAGGCTTCATGAGAAGTGAATGACAAGGACAGTCCCCTGGACAAGGCATGGCTGGAAAACACAGCCCAGTTCCCTCCTTAGTCATAGATGCTTTGACAAGTATTTGCTATACCCTACAAATTGATTATGCCTATTTTCTTTTTTTTTAAAAAAATGGTTATAATAACATTTCCACACTGTACAAGCATGCTGGGAAGATAATATCCACTGAGGAGGGAGAAGGGTTTAGACATAGCAGTGATTAGGATTGGATTTGTGCATAGATCAATGACAGTGAAACACCCTTGAATAATCTCTGCCTCAAAGCAAAATTTGGCTTGCCTAATGTTCTCATTTTGTCTTGTTGGGTGACTAAAATGTTATGATAATCTCAAGGGATCCTTGAAGTCCTCCACTGAATCACTGTATGCAGTAGGGATATTTTTTTTCTCCATAAACATGATGGAAATCAGAGTTTCAGGACTTGGTGGCTGAAGGAATTTCTGTAACAGTTTGGGGTACAAAAGGAATGCAACACTTGTCCCACTGTCATTTCTGTGAGGGTCACCAACAGAGAGGGGCAGGTTAACACCAGACTGTGTGTACCAAGTCAGTAATAGCAGGATGAACAGAAAGAAGTGTAGTCTTTTTTTTTTTTTTTAAAAAAAAAAAAAAATGTACTCTCTTGGTTTCAA
>JAWWMO010000083.1:6661575-6678649 GCA_035047845.1 Dendrocincla fuliginosa
TTTTTTTAAAAAAAAAAAAAAAATGTACTCTCTTGGATTCAACATATTTTGTGTTTGGCTTGGTCATCATATTCATACCTACCAATACCTACCAGTTCTCTATAAATATTCACTACAAGGCTTCCAGACTGGTCAGGGGTTTAAAAATAGATTTTACTATTAACCCATATTCTGTGATATATATCTGTGGTTTTTACTTTTGCAGACCTAGAGCCTTCTTCAATCTTCCAAATCCTGCACTTTTCAAACAACCAAAACCCCTCAGCTGACTATTTCACTGAAATATTTCAGAGTCACTCCAGTAGTGTCTTGTTTTCTGCACTGTATAATAAGTACTGAGGAATTACTCTGTGGTTATGTAATTTGTAAAATTGATCTGCTAACTAAAAGTCCGATTCACTGACAAAAAGTAAATGCAAGTGAAATGTCTTCTGTAAAGGTTAAGTGCATACTTTATTTGCAACAGAGGATTGTGGATCTTCCCTACAAAGTTTTGTATATCTGAGTAACCTTGTGAAAATGAATTTTCTTTATTTAAAAGCTGTAGTTCTGTAGTTACTGAACTTTCTGAATCCTGTCTGCTGTGGACGCTCTCTGGGGTAGATTCTCCAGTGCCTACTAACATGATTGCATTTGTCATCTTTCAGTTCATTCCATATAGATGTTAATGCTCTTTTCTTCCCTACCAGGCTGGCCACTTGCACAAAACTTGTGAGACCTGTATTATATTTGTTGAACTTTACTTTGTCAAATTTTATTGAGCAGCCACAAGTCCACCAAAATTGAGCAGGGCAAACACACATACAACACAGTCCCATCAAATTTGTTTCACTAGAAACACGGGTTTAAAAAAAAAAACAAAACAACAGATTAAAAATAAACAGCTGATGAGGAGTTCTGTGAATCCCATTTCCAGTGTTTTTGAGGTTATAATGATGTTCTGCAGGATCTCTGCAGAGCATCCACATCCAGAAGCAAGAGCTGCGAGAGGAGATTTAGGTAACAATTCGTAAACTGTTCAGGATTCTCTGTGAGAGATTCTCTGTAGAGAGAATGAGAAAGATGGCAAAGGGAAAATTAGAGCAAATCTTTTCTGAGCAGGGAGCGACTGCAAGATGAGGTAAAGCTGGAGCTGGCACAAGGTGTTTGCTCTCGCTCTGTGCCTTCTGTTTTCTGGACACACATGAAAAGAGGACATGCAAAACTTTTCTTACCTATACTTAGTTTTTCAAGGCTTTGATAACAGATGCTTCTCTAAATTATGAATCTATTGTCTCTGAGGGCAGATGGGTAGCATTAGTCCATATTGTGCTTCCCTCAGTAAAGAAGAGCAAAATTACATCCTGGAAAGAACACAGACTTGATTGCTGCATATAGCAAATCTTGCTCGAATATTTAGTGAGAAAATCATTTGTGTAACTTCTGCATGTGGTATCTTAGTCTTGCAGTTTGTTACACCCATTCTAGAGCATAATCACGCTTCACAAAAGACCACAAGATGAAAGCGAAGGCATAAATCTCTAATCTTTGCAGTCAAAAGGAAATGAGGCCTGTGTCATATGAGATTCAACTAAATAGAGATTTGGATCCCATTTTCAGCAGCCTTCAGCCTGTGAGTCTACCAATGGCACTGTATTAAGCAGCACACAACCCATTCTAGAGAAAGATGAAATGATATTTAAGCACCCCACCAGTTAATGGGTGATTAGCGTGTGCCTTTGCTCATTACTCCATCAAGAAACTTGCTCTCAGTTGAATGACAAACAATGACAGATGCTTTAGTTGTTCCTAAATTATTTTGTGGTAATTAGTCAGCTGCAATCCCAAGGAAGGGAATAGACTGAGGATAATGACAATATTTCCTGAAGAAATATTTGTACCCAGCAGCGATCCCCTAAAAGCATGTTAATGCTCTGCAGTCCTGAATGTGTCTGGAAGGAAGTGTGCCTAAAGCAGGGTCCTCAGTCTTTGCTGTATGCTGTCTGAGAACTTAGCAGCTAAACATAAATGGAAAAATTTTGACCCTTTTTACATCCTAGGCCAGGCTTCACAGCTCCTACAGAGCTGAATCCTACAAGGAAAAACATAATTAGGGGAACTTTATGTATTCTGTACTCTTTGTGACCTCCATTGTAAGGTTAAATCATGCAACCACAGTTGTCCATTCCATTTCCCTCCATTTACATTGATGACTGGATATGTCTGTCAGTTGTTTACTGTTGTAGCAAGGTGCTTGCTTGAAGGTTTCTTGGCAAAATTTGAAACCCACAGAAATAATGCTATGAATTGTGGCTGCTGCATCTTAATCTATCTAGTGGTAACACAGGGATGGATTTCAGTGTGGAAGATAAAAAAAGCAACTCTAAAAGTGACTGTGTACAGCTAATTTTGTAAGTGCATGAAACTTTTTGTGTTTGTGTATTTGGAGACTTGGAGGTGTAGTTTGATGTTATTATTGATAGTGAACCAAAAAATGTTTAGAATCAAAGCACTCCATAGTTTCCTTGACAACTTTTATATTTCCAGGAATGAAAAATATATTTTTTTCTGTTACAGTTTTGAAATGCTCCCCAAATCTTCCATTTAATTAATCTAATAAATGTGTGTTTATTTAATCTACTGCTAAGTACTGTGTGAGTCAAAAATACTTTTTTTTTTGTCCAAGTACAGTTACCAATAAAACAATGTGTATTTTGAAGTATTCTGGACAGGTAATTGAACAGCTGGCACTAGTCCTGTCAATGAGTACAAATTGTGCCACAAAAGGTAGCCCAGCAGCTTTTCTTCTGTTGCTGTAACTTGCACAGTGCATTCATTTTCCTCCTCTGTCTAAATCAGGCAGCTGTACAGCAATTACTGTCAGCATAAATTGAGCAAGCTTGCAAATTGTCTTCAAAGTCATCCAAGAAAACAACTTTATCCTTTAAAGTAGCTGAAATATTATGTCGATATTATATACAATTATTCATATAATTTATAGGTTTTCATTGGGACAAGTTAAGTGCACTTTATGTGTTTTATCTGGATGACTCCTAATGCATGGTAATGTGAATTATTCATAAGTTGCCTTTTGGTTATAGGAGTCTTTATATAGCTTTTGTTTGCTAATGCATTTGATAGGCTATTTTGTGCACTAACACATTATATAGATAATGCTGGCAATAAAATAAATGCTAAATTATACATTCTATAGTTCTGCATTAAGAGCTAGTACAGTCTGCTTCATCATTTTTCCTCTGCTCCACTTCACAAATCTAAAGATAATTGATACTGTGAAACTATCATCTAACTCATTGAAAACACACTGCCACTGAACTATTACTGTGTATGCTGATGTAGAACTGGCATTGTTGAACGCGTTTTTAAAGCAGTGAAAACCGAAATATCTAACATGGCAGCATCAATATAATACCCAGCATCCATGTGGGGATTCTTAAATTCTTCAATACTAACAAATAGAATTTATAGTTATCATCCAAACAACATAATTGGTAATAATCTTAAGTGCATGTGTATGAATGTTGACCTCTAGCCAAACCGATGACCTAATTCCACTTTTCACAAAGAAAAAAAAAAGTATAGAGCAAGTTCCATTTCTTTTACTCCAAAAGATACAAGATCTAAAGGATTACAAAAATTTGTTGCCTATTTTTGTATCACAAAACATTTCTTATGGATAAAAACATTGCCTAGGCAACATCTGTGAAAGTCTTCCATTACAAAATAGTGAGTCCTCCCAGGGAACCCACTTGATTTGGTCGATCCTGTGCCTTGAAGCAGCTAAGCAGACCAGAGCACCATTTCACTAATGCCTGTTATGAACACAAAAGCGGTTCCTGCTGGGAAGAGCCTGGCACTGCTTCCCTGATGTGCTGCTGACAGTATAAATGAGCCAAGGTGATTTAGGGAGGACTCTGCAAATTCAAAGAGTTCCATATGATGTGGAGGTGGGAGAATAACTGACTCCAGCAACCTCCTCCAGACCCTCTGAGGCAGCACACCTCCCTCACACCTTTCCCCAGCCCAGCATTGCTATGACAATAATTAACAAGCGGCTTCAACACAATCTGGAGTTTCAAGTGCCTGTCATCAATTAGGAACTGAGTTAACAGTATTCACTCATGCTCTGGGACCATTTGTACTGTTGGATGTCCTGAGAGACATCAGCACCACAGCTGTGAGGCAGGGCTAAGCCCTTTGCTTTGGATTATCTACCTGTCCTTGAAAACAATGGATGTCACATTGGCATCACACATGGTCATTTTTTTCACAAGCAGGGTCTTCTTAATAGACTTTGGCAGTCTCTCAAAGCCTTCACTAAGATTTATGTCTCCTCTCTATCAGATATCTTGATGTAGGATCGCTCTCACACTCTGGGTTTGCACAGGTAGATTGGGCATATTTTCCCCTCAAAGATCGGCATTAAAAGGAGCATTGAATGACTTAAAACCTACTGCAGTTTCCTATAGACTTGGCAGTGCCAGTTCTGCCCCAGGTATATCAAGAGGACCTCTGTGGATTTGAACACTTTGGGACCACAGCATCATTTAGCTTAGTGAAAGTTCCTGTTGTCCAAATGTGGCTGCTGTAGCAGATACTTGTCCCTCAGGTGCAGATTTTTCACTGGAAATGGATATTTCAGTGGAGACAGCAAAATAGAGTAACCCTAGAAGTCAAGTACCAGCCCCAAAATACCTGAATTAACAACAGAGGTAGGAGCAGGAACCATCTTCAAATCAGGGAGATTACCTTTTATGTGGAATTTATAATTTTGATTCCAGGCAAGTGCCTTGGACATTTTCATAGCTATTTAGATCCTTCAGTTGTGCTCCTCTATATGTAAAATACATTTCGTCACAGCTACCTGAGAACCTTTTTATGTCAGCACTCCGTGCTATCGTTACATTATTGTTAAGAGGGCCTGGAGTAGATAGATGTCCTGTTTCATATGTAGCAATTGAGTCACACAGGAAGACAGTCCCTATTTGCAATTTTGTGTTCGGCTTGAGCCAAATCCATGTTTCAAGTCCAGCCTGAGTCCCACTTAATGCCTGGTTTGGCAGTTCCTGTCAAAAAGCTTTTCACCTGTTGGATTTGTTTCTTGCTTCTGGCATTGATCAGTATGTAGTATTTCACACAAGGGACTAAAGAGGGGGAAAAAAACCCTATAATTCATTAAACTAGTTGCACAACACTGTTAATTCTTTTTCAGTGCCCTTTAAGTATTTTTGTGAGTTCTCCAGCCCAAGCTGAGTCTGGTCTTAGGTTGCATACATAAGAAATAATTTTAATTATGAACATTTTAATGAACATTTTTAGCATCTGGCTTCAAACTAGATCATCTTAATTAACTCAGAGCTGCTTTTCCTTAGTTTTTGAAAAAAGTAGCAGTTTGAAATACAACTAAAAGCCAAAGCGGATTTGCAGTGCGTGTTTTCCCATGTTCATGCAGACCAGGGGAATTCTTCCCTGAACCATTCAGGTTCATTTATTAAACTTTTCCCATTCCTCTTGTATGGATTCACATACCTCCCACTCCGATGTAAACCAAAAAGATCCCATTAATAGCATTACACCCTTCTTCAGGTTCCCTGCTTATCCTCGCCTGTGAATTAAATAGTTGAAAAACAGTGTGTTAACATTTAGTGAGTTAAGATTAATGGTTATTACTTGAAAACTATCTTCCATTGATTAATTTTTTTTTTTTATTTGCTAGTGGTTTCTCAGTGATGGACTGAAAATGTTCTCCTTCCCCACTGCATTATCTTTTCTTTTGTTATGTATTTTTATTGCTTCTGATAGCTTAGTTGATTTAAGCATATTCATTCAGAGGAACTATGTTTACCAGAAAAAATTGCAAGATATTTCTACTTTTGAAAATGTTATAAAATGTTGGTTTCTTTTTCCTTTTTTTTTTCCTTTTCATTTTTAGATTGTTTAATTTTTATGTTACCATTTCAGAGCTTTTCTGAGTTTCCAGGGGAACTATTGGTCAAAAGTCATCAGAGTGTAGTTATTAAAGTCTCTTGAATTAAGTCTGTGGAGGGATGAGCAACTTTGGAGAGGATCCAAATCTTCATAAACTTTGTGAATTAGGATAAAATCACCTATTAAAACATATCATTATTCAATTAATCTTTAAGATAATGGGATCCTTGTTTCTATATTGCTTAATCTTTTTGCTTATGAGCCTGCAGAATATTTTCAAGTGTAGTAGAATATCCCTGTCACTCCAAAAAGTAAGGGGAATGTGCACTTGCCCCCTTGAATTTATCAGCAGAGGTTACTCGGTCTCTTTTTGTGCGCCCCACACTTACCCACCTTGAAACCAACATGGATTTTATTTGGGTTTTGTTTTGTTTGTTGTTTTGTTTTGGCTTTTGGTTTTTTTTTTTTTGGGGGGGGGGTGGTGTTTAGTTAGTTGGGTTTGGGGTTTTTGTGTGTTTTTGTTGGTTGGTTGGTTTTTGGTTGGTTTTGGGTGGTTTTTTTAGTGGTGGTGTTTGTTTTGGGGTTTTGTTTGGTTTGTTTTGTCGGTTTTGTTTTGTTTTTCCCATTTGCTGCTTCTTTCTTCTCTGTTTTCCTTGTCGGGAAAATATTTTACAGACACCAAAAGTGGAGGATTTAAACTTCCCAAGTTATTTTAAACAGCAGTCAGACCTCAAGAAAGAGCAGTATCTAATATCTTCAGAAGTTATTTCCTGCCAAGTTGTAAATTGCAGAATTTCCCAAATGTAGTGTGTGGAATCATTGTTAAGGAGATTAGGTCAATTTCTGCAATTGGTTCTAGAATCCTTAATTTAATAGAAACATGAAGTAAGTGTGATCATCCTGAGGAGAAGAGAGAATATTAATGAGGCAATCATAAGATTTGATCTCCAAAAATAATTTGATTAGTTTTTATTTTAACAGTGTAATTAGAAAAAATGACTCACATTTTACTGATTTAATTTCCTTTAGCCTGTATAAGTACATAAAAATTAGAAATAAAATACCTATGTGGAATACTGATTTAGGTATATCTTCTTATATTCCCTACTGAAATTTTGCGTTCGTCATTATTCTTCATGTATTGCAGTGCTTTACAGCTGAGATTTCTGAGATATACACTTCCCACTGACAGTAATGGGAATGGTACATCAAAATCCACTAGGTGGCTTTGAAAATTTCAGATATATTTTCAGTATACTTTGGAAATACTGCTGAATTTATCCTTATACCACCCCTTGGAGACAGGTAAATACCCCTTAAATATATTTTATTGAAGTTGAACTGTGCAGAACAGAGATGTGAGAGACATAATGGGACTAATGCTATTGACTTATTCTGGCACTGGAGGCATAATCGTGAGCCAAAATCATTAAGTATTCATCAGCAAAACTAGACTGCTATTGTAGTTGCCTAATACTATTTAAAAATATGATTTAGGAAAAAAATCTGTGGCACTCAGATTTCTTTTTTTGGTCTGCAGGGGGTAGGGAGTGCATTCATGTATTTTGAAGTACAACCCAAAATTTGTATTTATAATTGGCACTATAATTCTTCATGGCAGGCATAGCTCTTGATCTTCATATTCCCTTCTTCTCCCTGGCAGAACTACGTATGATTTTCTCTTTTGGATTCAAGATCATCTCTGGTCATATCCATCACAAAATAAATCTCCTGGTTACTGTGGGCACTCCGGGCTTCCCATAGATAAAATGAGCAACATTGCCTTTAATTTCTGGACAGTTCTTCTGCACTTTATACCTTTGTCCATGACTTCTGAGACTTCAATTGGGCTACTGTGTCCTGTTTTGGGATCCCTGGAAAAAGAAAGGCATCAACAAACTGGAGGGGAGGCCACCAAGATGATCAAGGGCTGGGGAAGGGTCTGTGGGAACAGTGGCTGAGGGACATGGCTTTGTCCAGCCTGGAGGAGAACCAGACTTGACACCTCTTGGAGGTGCACAGCTGAAAGGATGACAGGACAGAGATACAAGTTACAGCAGCAGAAAATTAATGAGTTGCTGTAGAAGTTAATTTAAATAATTGTGTTAATTTAACTCATTTAAATCATTAATTTAAATCATTGTGTTAATTTAAATCAATATGTCTTCATATGAGAAATAATGACACTCTAAGTAGGCCTCAACTAAAAGTGTTAGAAAAAAAGCATCACAAATCATGAGTTTGTTTTGATTTGACAAGGCATTACAAGCTTCAGTAATGGGTGATTGACATCAGACATTAGGAAATAATTGTAATGTTAAGCGAAGGGATAATAGAATCAATTTTCAGTAGTGTGGCATTCCCAGTACTGAGAGTGTTACAGGACATCCTGGAGGAACACCTTTCAGGGGGAATTAGTTTTTTGGAAGGACATTTAGAAAAAATAACCTCTCCCAGGCTCTTCCACACCTGTTCTCTCTGGTTTTAGTAAAAGTGTACAGCAAAACTTGGGGTCAGTGCCTTGGCTCAGCTGCATTCTTGTTGACCTTGGGTACATCAGTTAACTTGGGCTGTGTTTCAACACTCCATGTCCAAAAAGGAGATTATTGTTAATGTTTAGCATGAGAGGTGCAGTGAAGGTATAATCCATTAATGCTTTTAAAGCACTGGAATATTACATTAATGATAAAAAAATGTCCTGGCCCTGCAGAATTTTTAATCTTAAAAGACGAAAGAATGTGAGAGGAAACACCAATTGCCTTAGGGATGAATGACACAGCCACAGGGAGAAGTGGTTTGTCAAATGTGGTAAAGCAGGATTGAGAGAAAACACCCAGATTTGTCATGTATTCCTTAAAGACAAGACCAAGCATAAGTGATCACAAATACTGTGATTTCCTTTTTTTAAGCTCCTCCATCAGTGTTTCTCCACAAGAGTCATTCTTCCTGCCACCATCAGTAGGAGCAGTACAACCTGTAGCCATTCAGTTTGACTTTATTTTAAGATGGCAGCAAGTATTCAAAATTACTAGGACTAACCCACTGGCTTAGAACATCCTCCCATCTTCTGCCCAGCCACAACCTTGCCCACACTCATGTCTCTCTCAAAGGATGTGTAGGCACTGTTATTAATAATCCATATATTAGTCACTTTTCATGGCTTCTTGCTATTTCCTGGAATATCTTTGTTCTTTTTGACTTCAGCATCTTTGGACCAGAAATTCTTCCAGTCAGTTTGATCCAACACTCACTCGTGCTTGGAGTAGTTGTCCTCCAGACTGCCATGAGTGCTGCATCAGTACTGCTCTCCTTGTATGAGTAAAGATGATCTCTATTGCTTTTCTGGGTTATGTAGAGTTTACTGAAGACTGTGCAAAACCACAGTAAGTAACTTATTTTATTTTAAAAAAGATAATACCGGAGAATGCGTGAAAAGCCTGGGGAGCACTTCACCCCTGAGTGAGAGCTGTTCCCTCCACATTGAGTGAAGGCACACAGACCAGTGACTCATAAGATTATTGTGCTGTTGGAACAGACTGTCATAGGCTGATGCAGGATGTCAGGGCAGGACACCATCTCCTAGCAACTGCCCAGAGTTGTTGTCTTTACGTTTAACCCTTCTAAATTTCTGTGCACACCAGGATGCCACTGGGATGTGTTTACACACCACATTCTTCTGCAATTTAATCAATACTTCTCCTCCACTGCTCTACGAACAATACGGGGCAGCACATTGACTTGGATAAATGGAATGGATCAATCTGTGATGTCAACATGATTTCCCCCTTCTTCTTCGTTTCTGTTTTTTTCCCTGTCCTTTTTTAGAAGTGGTATTCTTTTCTACTTTATTGTGTGACAAGTAATTCTTATGGTTTCACTTAAGTCTCCCTTAAAACATGCTTCTCTGCATGGCTCTGAGTTCATGATATCCAAAAGGAATGTTTTAAAATGATCAAATAGTTTAAATAAGGCAGGGAAAGATCCAGCAGCAATCTGAACTTCAAGACTTTCACTTTTTTATGGACTGGTAGATAAATGATGCATCTCCTGGATGCAGCAGCTCTTTTGCCATTCCTACTTCCTACCACATGTGATACCTGTGCAATGTGACAGCGGGAAACATGTTTCCTTGCTGAGAGGAAAATTGGTAACAAAACTCCCTGCAAAGCTTTCCGCTACACTTTTCTAAAAAATAGGATATAGATGGTTTTATGGAACTAATTCAATCTCAGCAAGCTAAGTAAAGGAAGTTATACTGTCATTGATTTAGAGGTACCTAAGAGTTAACAAGGCAAAAGAAAATATTTATCCCTTGTGTAATGGTAAAGGGATGGCTTGTGCCCAAGTTTCTGTTTAGTAAACTGATTTTTTTCTCACTCAGATCATGGCAGAAAAGACATTGAGTCTGTGCTTAACTCTTCTTGATGTCTGTGCATTTGTGTTCAAGAATTCTTATCTGAAGAGAAAGAAAGCTTTTCATATTTTGCATTGGTTCTAATTTTTGAATCATTAAGGCATTAATTTAAATGGCATTGGGGAAGTTGGCTCAGTCTGATTACTGCTGGAAGTGTGCTCCTTGTACCAGTTGGGTGTATGAACTGACAACATTATTCCCGTGCTTTGGCCTTATGAGTTCACATGCTTGTTGGCGTTTAGAACATTTTGTACCCAAAGCCTATGGGAGCTGAGTGACTGGCACTTACTGAGCACGTGCAACTTGAAAAATTAATTTTAAATTTGAAAATTAAGACCAAATGGAATCCTCACCCCTCATGGTGTTTCTCTGTTCCCAGATCAAGTTCTGAATAACTGAGAGGTGTCGAAAATATGTGGAGACAGGCTGCCCACACTGCCTGTATTCCCAACATAACCTCACAAAGGTCCCATGATCAAAGGTCCTTCATTTATCTCTACTTACCAACACTAAAATCCTTGTTGCAAATCACTTCAGTAGTAGCTGCCAATTTATTTTTGTGAATCATCTCATTGCAGTAGCACTGCTGCTGAGTGGCATCACTTTGCTGTAGTGCAGTCTGTGTTCATTATTGAAAAAAGTTTTAGCTTCTTCACAAGTTTGGGTAATATTGCAAATCTTTCAGCATCCATTAGAGCTGAAGCTTCAGGCTTGAATGTTAATGGTACTGGAACATAACACTGAGGTGATCTGACAAAGTCGCCTAAGGAGGTTTTCATAAACCTTTGGTACAATATCTCTGCTTCTTTGCCAGTGAAAATTAACCTCTACTTGCACAAAAACGAAACTTCACCTAACTCATTTAGAAATAGCAGAGGGAAAGAGAAAATCAATCCATAATGAACAGTATCACATTAAGAAAATCTAATTAGAAATGGCTTCTCTTTTATTGCACTGATAATGGTAAGCTTTAAGAATGACATCATTACAAAATTCAATAGCTTATAAGGGAGTGAATTTTTTAAAAAGTGTTTAAACTACCAGATCAATAACTTCACACACCACATAATTAAATTGTACAGAAATTCTCAATAAGCACTAATGTTAGAAATGTGGTAGTCTATTTTAAAATAAAGTGTATCTTATCTTGTGCTGCAAACACATCTAAAAGTTGCCCTGATATTTCTGAAGGGTGAGAATCTCTCTTTACACGGTACACTGAGGACAAAGTCTTCCCTTCTTAGTTTTACTTATTTGTCTTCAGCTGGAGATGGGAGGAATAGTTTTTTGGGTCTATGCACCAGTTTCTCCCTAGAAATGTTATCTGAACTTTTCATGGAGGTTTTTAGGACTGGGACTTGAAGAAGCAGAAAAATTCAAATCTTTTTTAATATAACTTCCAATATTCTATTTTCAAGTTATTTTCTTAATTTCTTCAGAAAGAAACAAAACTAAGAATTCTTTTACTAACTGGAAACAGGCCCTTATTGTAAAATTTTATCAAGGGTACCCTCTGTTGCACAGTCTCTAAGCCAACTTCAGTTTTACGAAAGTAAAACACCCACTGATGAGTTTTTATTGAGTCATGGCACGATTTAATACTTGAGATAATCCATCAAGGTTCGGATGCAGTTAAAATACAGCTAGAATATATTATATTTTATAGACTACTTACCAGTGGTAAAATTCTTTTTCTCTAAATGCACACAGATAATCCACACTCGCTTATTGTGCCCACTGAGGGAGCAGCATATCTAATGTGTAATCTTTCTGTAATGAGCCTATTACTGTGGTTTCTAGGTAGAGTTCCACCAGGCATATCTGTGGGCTGTTTTGTTCATACTCTCATGAAAAAAAGGTCTTAGTAAGATTAGCTGCTGTTTGGCAATTTGCATGGCTAGATATACTTGTTTATAAAAAGAGCAAGAGATAATTAATATACTTTATAGAGAAAGCTTCAGTCGTGAAAATAAAGAGGAATAAGATAAAATCAGTTCTGTTTTCTTTTTAACCAGTCAAGTGTTGCAGGAGTTTCAAAAAGTTTAGGAAAAGGATTCAAGGTTATATAATAAAAGAATTTCTCTATCATGGACCTTGCAGATAAGAAACAATGTGCTGCACATAATACTTCTGAGATTTGAATTAAAACTGCCAGGGATATTGGCAGTGGAGATGAGCACTGTAATGCACTGTTCTGCAAAAGGAGTTCATCACTGCTAACAGAATTTGAATTATGCTTTACTAGATTTCCTGCATATGTCAAAAAAAAGTAATTGCCAATTATCCTGCTCAAAAGAGTTGGTGGGATACAATCATTTCACTTAAGCGTAAGTGCAGAGCTGCAGAGCACTGAGAAAAAGCTCTGCAGAATTTCTCTTCAAGAAGTTGTTGCTGATAAATAGAGATAACTTCAACTAAACCAAAAGCTAATTTTAACTTCATCCTAGCATGCAGATGTTCAATACTACTTAATACTCCACAGTAGTTCACCAACTAAAACAGTGAGTTAATTCCAACAATGTGCTTGCTCAATAAGGCAGTACTTTCAACTTGATTCCTCAGGAAAGAAACATCCACAAAGACTGTGACCTGTTGGAATAACTGTGCAAGACCAAGAACAAATCTGGGTCTCTTAAGCTCATCACTCTATCCACTGGAGCCTGCTCTCCTGGGGTGACCGGAAGAGAATTAATGAGAAAGGATGATTCCATTTTTAATAGTCCCTTTTTTTCATTATTCTTTCTTTCTGCAAAGTTGTTGAATCCATGTAGGAACCAGAATATTTGTTGGCTAAATCAGAGCTCAGAGCCACAGCTCCAAAATTCTATTCCAGTTTTTGCTGCTACTTCATTTTAGGCAGGTCACTTGTGAGCTTCCCCAGTGGCTGAAATAGAAATAATCGTATGGAGTTTGTGGTGGTGCTATGAGACATACTTGTTGGTTTAGATTGATTTGGGATCTTTGCAAGATGATAAAGAAATGTCAGTGTTAAAGTACTGCAATATTCTCAATGTCTGCAAAGGTACACCTGGAAACTGTGCACACAGTAGAAAAAGAAAAATGATAGAATGAAAAGTGTGGTATAATTGTATCATAATTGTATAGGTTTGCCTGCAAATATAGTCATTTTGTACAATGGTTGGTATGACTAAACTCTGTCTGGCACAGGAAGAACTGAGTTTGACTCCAAACATTAAACAATTCTAGTTTTTTGCATATTTTTGGGTTTCTGTACATATTTGTGTGATAACGCATTGGATTAAGAGGAGATTTTGTAAATACATTTCTGTGAGTCAGACTTGATTGCAGTTTAGAAGTATAAAATGTATCCCCCTGGTTTTTGTTGCCTACACAAATTCTTGAGAGCTGAGGATAGCAAATGGGACCCATAATAACTGTATGGGAAACAGGCAGAGAATTCCTCAGGATCAAAGCAAACAGCCCTATACTCTCTGCATTAGCAAAATGGGCGTTCTCAGCTCCCTTGAATAGGAGAAATTATCACCAACCACCCCCCTCCCCAAACCCAGCCTGCTGTGGTGATAATATAATTCAGTGATATAAAATTGAATACTATAAGTAGCACACCTACACAGATCTGGCCCGGGGTGACCCCCTTTGACATCTCAGGGTCCTAGGATAGCTTTTTCTCCCCTCCAAGGACAAAAGGACAGCTGTCAGCAAGTTATGCTGATGCCTCCAGGCTCTCAAGATACTGCAGTGTGACCTTGTGGAAATCTGTCAGGTTCCTGTAGCCTCTAGTACCTGCTCAGGACAGGGTGTTTTGGGGTCTGGAGTTGAGGACCAAAAGAGCTGAGAGGTGCTTATGTAGGCTGCACATCCTAGAGTCACAGCTGAGGATTTGGTCTCTGTGGTTCCCTGGCTCCAAGGTTGAGTTCCTGAAATAATGGACCAAAACTGCTAGGAGCAGGACAGCAAGTGGTGAACTTCACCCACGAAGTTTTTAATGGATATTGGATTACCATTTACATTAATCTGTGAGTTTTGGCCTGACCCCTTCAAGCTGTTTACCTGACCTGACAGATCTGGCAGCCAGAAACTAAGGCAGTGCAAAGATAGTTTGATCAGAAATTTAGAAGATGAGTGGCGTAAGGCAGCTGTCTCTAAAAAAATCTGATTAGTTTCTTAGTTTGTATGAAACCTAAATTGATGAATGAGAATTGAGGGAGAAGAGACTGGTAAATTTAGATGTCTGTGAAATTCCAGCAAAATCTGAGATGAACACTATGATTGTGCCATCCACCTTGGGGTTTTGCAATGTAGAACATGGCTTATGGTGTGCAGAGGGATCCAGTGCCTGAACCTGTCACTGGGGTTGTGTGGTTTCCTCTGCCTGCTCTAAGCCCACGCCAGCTAAAATAGCCCCATTGCATACAGTGAGGTCACTGCAACATCTATTCTTTTGGTTAGATTGTGCCCATCTTAAGAAAACAGGTCAGAAAAAAAGTGATCTGTCAGATGAAAGCAAGAATAAATCAGGTTAAATCTTTTTTCCAGGGTTTTTAATTTTTTTTTTTTCTTCAAGTAAATAACATGCACAGAACCTGTTACTCATCTTGCCTGGAGGCTTGACAACTCCAGAGATACATTTACCTCTGTGAGAGGATTCATTCTCTTCCCTTCCATGGGAGATTGTGGCCTTGGCAAGATTCAGCTGTGGAATGAAAATCCAGCCATATTCACAGCACTGATTTCCATGGGGAAACAGCTGCTGCATTTTAACGTTTGACTGGAGAAAAAAGTAGGTTAGAAGGTTTTGGTGTCCCCCCTGGAGCTTCATCCCTGGCTGAGCAGATAATAACTCTCTAGGAAAGCACTCCAGCAGTCTGGTGTTTTCATCCTCCTTCTGCGCAAAAGTCACTTGCTGCTCTTCCGTAAGTTGGTGAGGAGCATAAACATCTACAATCAGCAGATTATCCTGAACTGAGAAGATTCAAGATTTGATTAATGTTTTGGGTATGTGGCACTCTGGAAACAACAGGACCCTAATAGTCACTTGACATCCCTTTATGCTACTGAGCAGCTGATATGCTGCAGGCAGGACCGTGGTTTTGGCTGTGGATCTGGTCTGCAGTGATGGCATGTTCCCTACAGGTTTGATACACGTTTGCAGTGGGAATAAAACCAAGAATGTTGCCCTAAAGCCAAGGAGCCAGGCTGTATAGGATATCTCTCTGAAGAACGATGCCAGAAAAATGCATATCTGGGTATATTTATAGTGACCTAGTCACTCTGGGGTCTCTTTGTAATCATAGAAGAAAAATTGTCCCATTGAGACTGTAATTTCTGACCCAAGTTCCCTCAGGCTTTCTATGGAATATGTTGACAGGTAGCTTTTGACTAGGAAGACACAGATCATATGGAGAGCTCAGGTGTGGGTATCTTCCTTTGGCCAGAAGGAGCCAAGGGAAGAAGCTGGAGCAGCCCCCTGGTTTTAGGATTCTTTGCCATCACCCTGCAGTACTCCAAAAATAACTGCACTGCACAAATAATATTATGTTTTCTTTGCTAAAGTGTGACAGAAATCTCTTCCGCTGCATCCCAGAGTTATTACTCCAATATCATCCTGAGGATTCGGGAAGGACTTTTTGGAATTCCACTGTTATTCTTCAGCTTTTTTTGTTATGTCTTGAGAAAGGGTAACACACTTAGTGACTTGACCTCAGCTTCCCCTTCTTGTCTTATTTGGCTCAACTGCTCTGGAAAATGCTATACTGGTTTGTGGGTTTACCCATATCTGCCCATTCTTTATGATAAGCACTGAATTGCTTTCCTCATCCTTCTCTTTCTCATTCAGTGTCCCCTCTGCCCTTCCCTGTTACTGATGCAAGACAAGGTAATGCAAAGCTTCCAGACCTCTGGCATCGTTTTTAATAAACAGACATTGCTTTGGGCACCTTCTTCCACTTTGAAAGTGCAATTCAAATGGTTTAATACTAAAATATATGTTTACATTGGTCACTCACCTTCATTTCTTCTACACTGTTGGAGCGATACCAACCAGCCTGAGTGATATACTGCATTTTAATTTATTAAACTGTTCTTTCACCTCTTTTCTCCATACGTCTGCCTTTGAGAGTGCCTCAGCTTCATTACCTGTAAAGTGTCACCTTGGGATGGATATTTCCCCTTCACCTTCTGAAGTGGAAGAGAAATGAAATCCATTTAGTTTCTTTGCACTTGGGCTGAATCATTTACCTTCTCATTCTCTTTGATCACCACTTTTGCACCACAGGATTGCTGCTAACAAGTTTTCCTGTGGGCATCCTGCTGCTGGGGAACTGGGAACTGGGTGATTTCTCACCTTCAGAGCCTTGGTGAATTCATCCTCACCTCCCTACCAGCCCCTCTTCAGTGGGAGGTTTGTAGTAGACCCAGAAAGTAAAAGTCTGCACATGTGGGAGTGACTTTATTACTTGCCTCTCTTTGTCTGAACGTTTTTCTGGGCTGGCCTCATGCATCCTGCTGGTTAACAGTATTTGGGGGAGGGAGAGGAATTCTCTAATAGTTTTGCTCTGGTAGTTCAGTGGACTTCCATGGATTCTTACAAACTGGGCCTTGTAGGCTGATTTTGTAATTTATTTTTTTTTCCCAAGGGTGCCTGAGGGAAGAAAAAGAATTTCTAATAATTTACTGTAACTTTCTTTGTTGTTTAGAAACTCCCTAAAAGGAAAATATAAGAGAATAACAAAAAGTGCCTTAAATCAGCTT
>JAWWMO010000083.1:6678749-6700005 GCA_035047845.1 Dendrocincla fuliginosa
GCCTTGTAGGCTGATTTTGTAATTTATTTTTTTTTCCCAAGGGTGCCTGAGGGAAGAAAAAGAATTTCTAATAATTTTTTATAATAATTTTTTTTTGTAACTTTCTTTGTTGTTTAGAAACTCCCTAAAAGGAAAATATAAGAGAATAACAAAAAGTGCCTTAAATCAGCTTGGCAGTACGTAAAAATCACCTTGCTGGAGTTCCTGGAGAATTGTCAAGCCAGTAAACAAAAGCAGATGTTGTGCATATCAAGACATGGCCCATCCCCTGAAGTCTGAAATCACACAAAGAGGAAAGGAATTGCTGCTGGTACTGCAGGGCTTTCCCTCTCCTGAGCAGTTCGGTGAAGGGCTCTGATATTTCCACTGTCTGCCCTGTGGCTGTTTGGTTTTCACCTATTTACCCAGATACAGGAAGGGATTCTGTCAGAACTACTTCTGCTGCTTCTGGTGGAGTTTAACTTTAAGATTAATCTGTTCAAAATGTGGCTGCTTAGAATTGTTGACTCAGTCACTGCTAATTACAGAGTCAATGCTTGTAGAATGCTGGAATTATGTAATTTCCTCATTTTTGCTTTACTGATTTTGTTTATTCTTATTCTACATTCTATTCTTGGCATCAAAAGTCTTCTTTCTTTCTTTTTTTTCTTTTTCCAAATCAGCAGAAAAGAGAATTTATAGATGTGAACCAGTTTCCGATTTAAATTTAATATGTAATTTCTTCCAAGATTAACCATCAAGATGCACTATGTTGTTTTTAGGCACTTCAGGGTTAAATTTTTCTCTCAGGTTTCCTGGATTTATTCTTGTTAGACCATCCTTTCTTACCCCTGCCTGCCAGCAACTAAAACACTGTTATCTGATCTCTCTAAATACATAGTTCTGCTCCTTCTAGGATTAATCATCTACATGATTCTTCCAAAGCACCTTTTGGCTTCCTTTCCCCACTTACTACATCTCTTCTACCAGTTGCTCAGATATTATTTACTTTCATTACGGTGTGCGTAATTTTCCTGTCTGGTGTGTAAATCAAGCCTTCTTAATTCTCTCAATCCTCAAAACGATTCCCTGGTGCCTATTTCAGGTAACAGAGTAACAGATAACGACCATTCTTCTCCCTTGCCAGGGCCTTAACCCATGGAGACAATACAGTTGTGAGGGGCTTTTGTTTGTTTGTTTTGTTGTGATTTGTTTTTCCTTTTAATTTAGCTTATTCTGCTTTGCACCCCTGTAAAACACAACAGCTGGCAGTTTACCTTACCACTGGAGCAACTGGAATACAGGTCTGCTCTCTTACATTCCAGAACACCTTTGTAGCCTCGATCAAGCATCATCTAAAAGACACATTAAAACAGTGAGACTTTCTGGCCATTGCTTCAGATGGAATTAGTTCTTTTTGACCAGTACCGATTTGTATGCTGGGTTAACTAAGGAAATTCACCATTCTTTCATTTTCAACCCCAATTTTTGAACAGAGATTATGATTCTCACATGGTACATTTAGCAGCTCCAATGCTGAATGCTTCTGTTGTGCTCTTTAATATCACATATGCTTTATACTGAACTTTAAATTTCATTATTAAGAGATTTTATCATTTATTAGATTCTGCTGTATTAGAAGAGCTCTTTAGATTACATTCTCTTAAAAATATCTGCATCCATTAGGACTAACCCCTTCTCCATTATTAGCCCAGAGACTACAGTTCCTGTCCCACATAAAAAAACAGCAACTACTGTCCAGTTTCCAAGCCTTAAAAAAAGTTTCTCCATCCAGTTCATCCTATGGGGAAACCACGAAAACAACCATTACTAGCCATCCCTAAACTTCCGTGTCATTACCCAAACCTGTCCAACACAACTGAAGGAGCATGGAACCCCAGAGAAACCCCATTATAAAGAATTCAGCATTTGAATGTGTGAAACTCAGTGTAACTTCCACATGACCTGTAGGTAGTAAATGAAATTGTCCAGTTGGTCAAGATGCTGAGCTACCCAACACACACAGGCACCTGACCTGGGAGGTGTTGTATGGTTTATGTGGCATAACAGGAATTCAGTGTTGAGGCTGTACCCTTGTCCAAACACAAAAGTGCTTTCATTTTATCATGAGTAAAGCTAATACAAGACCCTTCATGTGAAGGGAGTGTGCTCTGCCCCACAGCAATAGCAACAGAAATTGGGCTGTGTACAAGGAGCAAGGGCTGTTTCATCTGGGAACCAGCAGGCAGGGAGAAATATTTTTTCTTGCTAGTGCACACATTGAATGTTTTGCCTTTAGTTTTCCCTACTTTACTTGAAAGGCTTGTCATTTACAAGGTTCTTGCAAATGATAAACACTTTTCAAGAGGAAGATTTTTGGTTTTCTCACACTGGAAATGACTTGCTCTCCCAGCCAATTCTCATTAATAAAAAATAAAAAATATATTTCTGAATCACCTAGATGGCCAGAGTTCCCTGGAAGTGAAAAGAACATAATGAACAGAACTTGCTTGAGAAAAGTTACTAGTTTAAAAGCGTAGAAGAAAGGAAAGGTTAGGTCTAAAGCTACAAGGAAAATCTTCTGCAGAGCTGAAGTTAATACAAAAAAATTCCTGATTCATCATCCAATGCCTCCTCTTTGCCTAAGTATCTAAATGAGCAGATGAATAAACAACCATAGCAAAGCCAATTGTTGCAACTCTGAGAAATTCACAATGGAGAATTAAACACTAGAGATGGGGATGAGAGGAGGTAATTAAAACAAATTGGAAATCTTAATTGGTAGAAATAAAAATGGAGAACTTTCTATCAGTGAGTAATCTTGATTGCAAAAGTACTTGCAGATGGTTTTCAGCCTTAGAGGATTTCAGCTGGGAGGTTCCTCAGCAGCACAATGAGCTCTGCCAGTGCTGACCCATTGTAAGTACCTAAACTAATCTTCATTTAAAATATCTGGGGAATTGGGAAACAACTAACTCTTACCCCAGATTTTCTCAGGTGTATTTTGCAAAAGGCTCCCAGTAGACAGGTTAGAGCGGCTCACAGAGACATCGGTAATCTTCCCAACCTCATCTGCTTTTCCACTGACTTGTGTTAAAAATGAAAGTGCCCTGGTGAAATTAATGCAAAATACAGTTGGGAACATAACAAAAACTTTTTTCTGATAGTCTTTAGAATGCTGCAAGCATCCTTCACTTCTCTCTTCCAAAAAGGATATAATAGTCCTTTTTAGCATTTTGTTATATTTGAAAGAGGAACTCTTAAGTGTTTGCTACCTTTTTTACTAGTTTTTTGGTAACCTTAAATGCAAATTGGATAGGACAACATATAATGTCCTCGTTTATGATTTTTTTTTTCCTGAAGAAAAGATATGCTCAGTATTTTAATAACACCATCTGTCACCGGAGCAAGTGCCAAGCTGCAATATTGATCTTGTCACTTTGGGGAATGGTATTGTATTTAGGATTATAAATAACATTTTTCTTTGCTCTGTTCATGTGTTTAGCCTTTATATAGAAACCAAACTCAAGAAACCACTCTTAATCACTTAATAAGACAAGTACTGTCTTAGAATCCACAGCAGAGTATCAGTAGGACCTGGAACAGCATTTGTATTATTACCTGTCACAGCTCAGTAATGTGAACAGCCTAATTGGTCTATGCAATTTATACAGTGACAAGTATATTCAAAACTAAGCAAAGATAATGCCTTCCAGTGACCATAAGTCATCATTGGGCACTAGTTTTCTCTCTTTAAAAGAGATATGATTATGCTGATGAGATTTTAAATTAAGAGCACTCAAGCTGAGGTTACAAAGAAAGCAAGTGCTGCATTTTTTGCTATTTTATGTGTAGAACAGCAATCTTGGGTCTTTTAAAGGCTCTCTCCCTTCAAATCACCTGGATTTTGTTAAATATTTTCATTTCATTTGCTTTGGAAAAGAGAACATGCAGTATGTAGCCTGTTTTTATCTACAGACAGACTCTGGAGAGGCCAGAATGGTGGTATCAGGTTGAAGTTATCTGAACCTGGAAAGGTCTCTGTGTTCTGCCTGATTTAAAAAGAGACTTTTCCCATCAGGTTTCTGGCAAGGAGGAGGCATTTCTCCTGTCAGTGTAAAAACTTGTGGGTGTTTCCGTCCCTGTTTACATTGCTGGATATAGATGTATAGATGTATTTTTCAGTGCACTAGGCAAAACTCTGATGGTGGTGGATGGTTGATGAAAAAGATGCTGGACAGATTTAAGGGGTAATGAAATTTTCCAAGTGATAATGATGCTTTCCAAGGTTGAATATTTATGTCTGTAATACTCTGTTAGACATAATCAACATTTTAATAATATGCCACTTTTTTTTTCTGTTCCACAGCCTTCTTTCTTTTGGGTTGGATATTACATGAATTTTGTGCCTGATACAGTAAGATTTCACCTGGGATTTGTAGCATTAAAGTCTTAGAATAGAAATACTTTAATGCTGTTTCTTCTGTTAGTAGTCCTCCTGCTGCTGAATGTATATTTATCCCCCGCATGCAATTTTACTTAGAACTTTAAGGCAGCTACACAGTGCTCCTAAGTACTGCATTTTATAGATTTTCAGCAGTTGTCATTAAACATCTCTCTTGAGGAAAAAAATACCAAAAACATTTACATGAAACATCAAAATCTTGTACTAAAATAATCCGTTATAATCCCATTCTTCATTTTTCACAGCCTGTGCAAATTGATTTCATCTAAGATATTACCCAACTATATTCAAGGCTGGGGCTGGTTCTTTTATGTTTCATTTCCAGTAACTTAAAGAATTTTATGAAGTACAACATTTTTACTGGGGAAAAGTAAAATCTAGTAAATACTTTTCTGTATGCTGTGTGTTGGGATCTGGATAATCCATTCTCTACCTCATTGCTTGGTTTTGCTGCCTGGTTGCTCAGACACTTGATCAGCTGTTTCTTAGTATTAGTATTTAATTAAATAATACCTGGTGTAGAGGACAGCCAAGCTGTAGCCATGGATGCAGCAGAAATGTATACAGATGGCACACTGAGCTGTTGGATATAGATGCATGAGCAATCCATACCATAACTCAACCCACCACTGCAGAAAATTTCACATATCAAGCATGTGTATGTGTATATATGACTATGTATGTGTATACACACATGCGCACACACACACATACATATATATATATATATACTGTGGATTAAGGGCAGCTGCCAAAATCTCCATAGTGACCCCAGCAGTGCCTTTCAAATCCAAATGTGATTCCTTCCCTAGTGTTTCCTTTCATACCAAATATGACTCCTGGGTAGCTCATAGATGTGTGAGGCTCTGGCAGGAGCTGATCAAGCCCTTTCAAGGCCACTGATCAGACGCGGTCCAGCCCGTGATTTGTGGGAACTCATCCTGCTCTCCTTGGACTTCAGCGTTGTGGCAGACAGGCAGCCCCGTGGTATGGCAGAGTCCAGGATCCCTGCTTCTCCAGCAGGAAACAATGGATTAGAATAGGAACGGGCATTATTTTTACATATTGTTGGGTAGGAAAGTGAGACAATTTTTTTAGGCAACAGGGAGTATCTGCCTTGCTTTCTCCTTGCAAAATTGGCACAGAGTACTCCTGCATCCGTTACCTTATGTCTGTAATTATTCAATGCTAGTGTTTTCCTATATATGGGTCGCTGCTCACAGGTGGTAATTGCTAATCTAACCTCCAGTGCTGATGCTCCAGTAGCTCTCAGAGCCAGTAATGCCTGGCTGCAGGTGGGAAAGGAGACAAGAAACATTGCTCTGTTTGAGGCTTGACACAGTCAGCTTTTCATATATACTCCTCTCCTCTGTCTTTTGCTGGTGGGGGGAACTATGCTGTCATTAGCAGCCAGCAGGGTGTTGTAAGGAATGCATTTTTACAGTGAGTTCAACTCCCCTGGTGCCTTATGAGTCTGTCTGCCTTCCCAGCCGCAGAAAGTGGAGGAGGCTCTGGGCTGTCTGGGTTCTCAGGAGCTGAGCTGCTGGAGAGGATGAACTGGCAATAGTATCCCCCTTATCCTTTGAAATGTGGGGTGACTTGCCTGGCCTGGGGACACCAAGGGGACAAGGTTCTGCATAGAGCCAGGGCAGGAGAATAGCTGCAAGGACCTGAAGGGTATGGGGTGAGAGCATGTTTTGTAGGTAAATGAACAGAGGGAGTCGGGGGAAAAGGTTTCCATGGACCTTTGTGATCAAAGAAAAAACTTTGTGTGGTTGTTTCACCAAGAGCTTCATGTCCCTTGTGAGCTGGATTACACAACCAGCTCTCTTTTTAATACAAACACAGATATTTTTCCCTTTCGATAATCAAACAGGGAGAGACCCGTAAAGTTACCAAAAGTGTCCAATTAAAACCGAATATCCTCCCTTCCAAATGACCATGCTGACTGTTGTTTCTGAATATGAGCAGTTTTGTCCAACCGTATGCAGCCCATACAGAAGGCTATGCATAGGAAAAAAGGAGCAATTAATAACCTCAGGGAAACAGAGGAGGATGTGTGAGTGCAGCAGGAAACACAAACCACAGCAGAAGCATTGCTCAAAGGGAAGGAAAGAGAGACAGGCACTTTGAGTGCAAATTAATTAAGCAGCAGATTTAATCTGAGGTTTATGGGCATGACTGTGAAAGAAAACATGTCAGCCTTATTACAGTTAAAGTATTTATTCCTGTAAAGAGATTGTACAAATTCACAAATGAAGGAGAGCATGAAAAGCAGCTGTTTAGGAGTATGGAATAGGTGTTCCTTCATCAGTTTGCTAGGAGTGGCTAGGAAGGGTTTGTGGACCCCAGTATCCCATGTGATAGTTAAGAAGGGATGAGTAGGGGATACTTCATGGTCTTGTTTGTTAAGGAAAATAAAAAAGAGGGAAAATATTTTTCTCTAAGTGTTAGCAGAAATAAAGACTAGAGACAAGTGTTTTGAGGCAAGTGATCTCTGGTAATAAATTGTGCTGAGTACCACTTCATTAGAAATGCCAAGAGGATGGGTAGAAGTGCAGAAAATGCTGATAATTGCAGCAAGGCTTGAGGAATATCCTGCTTCAATGAAGGGCAGATGGAATCGTGTAAAAGGTAGCAACACTGAAAGCAACTTGCTTGTGCTTAGTTGGCCACCGAGTCCTACCTTCCCAGAAGTGATTTATTGCTGCCGGGTATCTCCCTAGCCTGGTGTGGGTGTCCCACTGGAGCATCCAGAGCTGAGATGTTCTCTTGCTCATTGGGGGACTTTCACCATGGTGTCCTGAGGTGCAGTAGACCCAGCATTCACCATCATTACAGCCCTTGCTGAATTTCCTACCCTTGAAATGTAGATTTGGCAGGGGACTGAGCATCCACTGCCTCAGGCATGGGATCTTAGGGGAGATGCAATGCCAGAACAGCAGTGGATGCATTTGGCGTATAAAATGCAAGGTTGAGGGTTGCAGGGCTTCTGGCTGTGATGGTTACTGTCTGCAAGAGAAGTTTGAGCAGACGACCTACACAATCAAAGCATCAGAGAAAATAAGAATGGAAAGGATCTCTAAAAGTCATCTAGTTCACCCTTTTGTCTGAAGGCAAGTTTAATTATACCCACACCATTCCTGGGAGATATTACATCTCCTCAGCCTCTGCCTCTAGATTAAACTATTCTTTTAAGTTTTTCCTCAGATACGATGCATTTTTGGAAATCTGTGAGCCTCTTCTGATCTCTCTCCAACTGATTTGCATCCTTCAGCAGCCCAGGGCTGAGTGTGGCTGGTACCCTACGCACAACCTTTTGTGTTTGTGTTGTGGGCCTTTTTTACTAACTTCTGTCAGGGTAAAATAATGGGCCAAGTCTAAATTTGAAAACTTCTAGAAATTGCCTCAATATAAACAACTTTTTGTGGACTGAAAATCAGTACAAAGTTTTTGATAAATGGCAAAGTCTCTGTTTACAAGGAAATGCTTATTGCAGCTGTCTGTGTTAGGTCAAGTCTCATCTAGCATCTTCATTTAATGATCTTGAAGAGGCAGTAAACAGTCTGTTAATGAATTTGTGTGTGGTGGTATATAGGGAGGAACTGTGAGTAATAGGCAGGAAAGAAAAAGACTACAAAGGGACATAGAGATTATAAACACTCACAGATAATGAAGTTAATTTCATTTCCCTATAACACAAATTAATGCATTTGGGTGGGGTGGAGGAAGGGAATATACTTAAATAAACCTGGCCTAGTTGAGAGCATTTTATGAGAAAAGTAAATTTATGTTTGCCATGTACCAGTACCTAAAGAGGGCCTACGAGAGAGCTGGTGGAGAGGGACCTTTTACAAGAGCATATAGTGTTAGGACAAGGGGGACTGGCTTTAGGCTGAAGGAGGGCGGGTTTAGATTAGATTTTAGGAAGAAACCTTTAAGTGTGGTGAGACACTGGCATAGGATGCCCAGAGAAGCTATGAATGCCCCATCCCTCAAAGTGCTCAAGGCCAGGTGGGATGGGGCTCATAGTGTCCCTGCCCATGTCAGGGGGGTTGGAACTAGTGGATCTTTAAGGTCCCTTCCAACACAAGTTTTTCAGTGATTCTGTGTGCTATTTCTCCCAAAAAGCTGAATGCCTGTTCAAGGAACTGCTCAGATACACGTGGAACACAGGACTCTTTCCTCTCTATTTGACTGCAGCTGGTCTCTGTGCCTTACTACCAAAGAGATGTTGGAATATACAGAAAACTAGCAGCGAAGATGAACTGAGGACTGGTTAGTGAGACTGAATTAAAATATCCTGGACTGGCTGATTAACCTAAGGAACAGAGCAGCCTATGAATGTAGGTTTCAGCAGAAAAAACATAGGTAACAACATGGCAAAAGGGAAGACATGAGAAAATGCATTTAAGAATGGGGGAAATGTCAAGAGCAATAGGGAATTTGAGCTGATCATGGGCGATGGGTAGTTTAGACTTGTGCTTAGAAAAGTCTGGGTAGTATGTGGGGGAAAAACACTAGGGAAAAGCTGAATTTTCTGGGAAAGGTGGCATAGAGGATAATATATTTAATTTATTTTAACTTCCCCTACATTGTTCTGACAAGACTAGCTTAACAGGCAAGAGAGTCTGTCCCTAAGAGCCTCTGCTGAGAGCAGGTTCCTTCCAGTGTTTCAGCCCTTCAGTCCCTTCTGCAGAGAATTCAAGGATCAGACATATCAGAAACTCAAAGATTTTGATTTAAAGACTCACAAGATTTATTGCAAATGATTTATATTCTTCCCCTTTTGAGCATCTCAATGTGCTGAAGGTTTGAATAAATAATACTACCCATCTAAACTAGAACACATCCAAAACCTATTCTCAAATGTATGTGTGCATGTGTATAAAGAGAGTGATGAAATGTTTAATTATGACTTTCCTTTAAAAAACTGCAGAGGGAATAGAAAAAGGCATCTAAAAATTAAGCTGGGCCAGCTAGACAGCAACTGGTTCATGGATAAACAGCAGCAATGTCCTTAAATATCACAGAAATAATGTAGGAATGCAGAGGTGCGTCAGGGCATTAAGAGACATGAGTAGGGAGTGACAGATGAGACTGTCATTGCAAAAAGCTTCCATGAGTTCTTTGCCATTAGTACTTAGAGAAAAAGCTGAAGGTCATATCAGAGACAAGAATACGTTTTCCTGGGGGCAAAACGAAATGCTAAAAGGTTTTATGATTATGCCAGAGCAGATAGTTAGGCAATTAGAGCTGTTAAAAATTGACAAGGCACGGGATCCAGATGAGTTACATCTGAGAACTGAGATGGAAGCAGCAAGTGGAATTGAAAGTTTTGGCAGATATTTTTTGATCCACCTCCAAGGATGGGGTGCTTCAAGAGGATTGGGCAGAGCGGCTAATGTAGTTGCTATATATAAGGAATGCTCGTGGTAAAAATCCAGTGCCAATACAACGCTTTGGTAAGAATATTACTGATAGGAGATATTTTGCTTGGACTCAGGAAAAGGGAGTTCTTGGATCATAAATTCACTCGAGTTTCTGAAACACATTATTGTGCCAGAAGACAAATGTCAAGCAAAGTCTATAATTTATCTGACTTTTCTGAAAGCATAGCGTACAAAATATTGATCTGCTTAATAAATGCATGTTATCTCCTGAAAATGATTAAAAATTAGCTCAGGAAAAGCAAATAGTGTCAGTAACACTGCAGAGAGATAACAGTGACCTGAAGAGCAAACATGCATTGTGCACTATCTGCTAGCATTGGGTGGGCTCTTACACATCCTTGTGCAATATTTTACTTGTTTTGAGCTGTAGACTTAAAATACTGCAGTGGAAGAAGGGGGAAATCTTGTCCTTCCTCATGCCACAGTTCAGGTTCAGTGAGGGACACAACCATCAGAAGCCATTCAAGGCTGTGTAAGTCTTTAGACTGTGTAAAATCTCATGTCCACTGTAGGCAGAGGCTGCCCCTCAGGCACAGTTCCATTTTTGAAGGAGCTCAGCTCTGTCAGGGATGATGATTGGCCTCATAAAGTATTAATGATGGCAAACTAGGTGGTTTCAAGCACAGCTGAATGTGATGTCAGGAAATATTTGATAGAAGATGAAGAATGATAGTTTCGATGTTTCTCTCTGCACTGGGCTCCTTCCCCAGGGAAGATTCCTACTCTTGTTTGCAGATGGGAGCTCCCAGAAGCAACAGCAATGGGCAGATGTTCATCCCTTTCCTCTGTGTGATGTTTTCCTTGTCTCCTTATGTTTCAAAATGATAGAGGTCAGGATTACACTGACCCTGGGTGTCCTGAGGCAGTGGACATCGACCAAAGGGACAGCCTTTTTTTTCCCCTCATGGCTTTTGGCTATGTGCATTTCTTTCTCAGGGTGTTGTATCTTCTTCTGCAGATTGAAAAAGCTGTAACAGGTCTCTTGCAGGTGGGATTCTTTTTTTTTTTCAAAGCAGAAGGAGCTGTAGCCAGACGATGACACTGTGGGATCTGTCCCATGGTATAAAGGGAGCAGACCTTTCATGCATACCTGTGCTACAGTTCCCTGTGCTGCATCCTACCATGCCAGACAGCACTCTTGCACTGACCCAGCAGGAATGCAAACAGGAATTGTAAGTACTCAGCCCCTTCAGGGATCCAACACTGTGATAATCTCCTCCTCTGGCATAATCTCCATAGCTGAACCACTGTTAATGTGTTTGCTATTCATCTGCTCTACCATTTAAATAGTAATTATTAGTGGCATATTCTTTTGGGTGATCAGCCCAAAGCTGCAGTGCAACAGTGTGACCTTGAGTTTTTCTATGGACAATGGAAATTAGTTGATAATGGACAACAGTAATTGCTTGGATGACAGTGCACCTCTGGAGCTACATCACCACAATATCACTGAGGCCAGGAGCTTAGCAGGATACAGAAAAAAAGGGAATTAACAAAATGCAAACAAGAGGTTGAAATGCATAAAAAATGGGATGGAGGATAATACAGAGGGTAATTATAATGTAATTATAGAAATATAATTATATAAGTAAGCACTGTGGCTTCACTGGGAATGCTGCATGCAGGGCTGGGCTCAGAGATGGCTGATAGGTATCCTTTGAGGCTTGAGTAAATCCTACACATAGGGAAATTTGTAAATATTGGAAAAAAACTTTAAAAAAAATTAGTTTTGGAAAGGAGACCATAAGAAGGACATCAGTCTGTGACACAGGGCTCTTCAGGTGTCAGCCTGTGAGACATATCTAGTCCAGTGAAGGGTGTCCGATCAGGAAATGACATCCTCAATATTACCCCATGCATGAAGAGAATGAGAAACAGTGAGGCGCTGAGGGCACTGCAGGTAGGGGAAATGTTTTGTACTTCTGCCTGTCCCTGGGATGATGAGGAAGGCTCTTGAAAATAACATTAAATAATTACTGCAGTGAGTGGACCTGTGGCACAGCTGGGGAGGAGGAAAGTCCTGGGAAGGGGCATCTAGGTGAGTGTTTGAGACATGCTGAAGAAATGAATGGTGTTCTGCAGGGGAAGGTAGTAGGTTGTTGAACAAAAAAAATCTAAGCAGTCATTCAGCACCAGGCAATAAGAAGTGTGTTACTGATCGGGGGTGCACAAAATAACCTTAGGGTGGGAGAGGGAAGGGATGTGAGTGGGGCATAGGGCCAAGTTACATGGAAGTCTGGAGCCCTCTTCTCTCACGGTAGAAGAGGATGAAGAAAGAGGGTAGGACAAAACAAAATATCAGGACATTTTTTCTCCCCTTTTTTTACATGTGGATGGACAAATGGTCGTAGTCATTGTTGAACAGATATACAAGAAGATACAGGAAGGAAGAAAACAGAATAGCAGAAAACAGAGTAATGATGTTTCCCATCCAGATTCCTGTTAAATAGTTTTCCTTCTTCCTCGCTCCTGCAAATACTTCCCTGTATCACTTGGAAGTCCTGCTGCCGGGCATGACCCACAGAAGCGAAACCAAAAGTTTCTGAACAAGTGGCAAGCCTGACATTTCTACTGTTTGAGTTCAAGTGAATACAAGGACTTTATTTTCACACAAAAAGATTGTGACCACAATAGGAGCTGAGAGAAAAATTATTCCAGGTTTGGGAAGAATATGGAAACTTACATCAAAACTAAGAATATTATTGTTGTTCTCATTAGCAGAAGCACATTTTAGAAGGGATGGTCAAACTCTTTAAGTAAATTTTTAATTATTGGGGATGAAGATAAAAGGCAAGCTGGAAACACAGCGTCCTTTTTGAGTTTTGTGCTGTTTGGAATTAATTAATTTGGAATTAATTCATCCACTTGTACCTTTTAGTCAGGTTTTTTCTATGCTGCTGTTTTTACATGAACAAAAAGCACTCACAATTATCAGGAAAAAGATGAGAAATACATAGAAAAAGCTCTTGGAAAGAATACTAATAACTGTTAACAACAGAAAATTTGTGCCTTTAAGCAGGTTTGTGAAAGTCTTTTTGCACTTTAATCTGGCTGATTGTGGCTGTCATACAACAACAAGCTGCGCTAAACTGATCATTAGTTTGATCCAGTGTAATGTTTTTGTGGTTTTGATCTTGCCTGCTGCTGCAAAGATATCTTTCACTTGGAAATGGCCTCACCTATGGGGTGGATGTACTTGCAGGCCCCAATTTTATTACAGTATTTGACAGATTGATACACTCTTGCCATTTAATATTACTTTAGCACAGATAACAATAGCACAACTGATTTCAAAAACAGATAAAAAACTTTACATTTGGCACATTTAAAACTAGTTAAAATTCATTTTTGACCAGGCAATCTTCTTCAAGCTGAGGAGGAAATGCATAATTTGCATTAAACTGTTATTTTTCCTTTAGAGTTTCTCCAGTGAAAGCAGCGTGACCAAAAATCCTGTTCACTTTCTACTTTTTTTCCTGAAACTTGAAAATGGGTAATATTTCTGTGATTTTTCCATTCCATGGTTTTATTGCTGGAACAATATTGTTTCTGTTACGGCTTGTGAGCAGTACTTTGTATCTGTTCTTAAACAGACCTGATGCGTGAAATGATGATGTTCCTGTGCTTTCTCAGGGTTTGAAGTTATTAGAGCTAAGTATTGTCAAGTTTGCTAAGCATTTGGGTGAATGAGGTGCTGTGCAGTCAGACCTGAACATGCAAGAAGTAATAATCCATAGTGGAAAAAAAAAAAAAAAAAGAAAAATATATCAGCATCTAAAATAAAGAAAAAGACTGCTGACATTTTAAAAGGGAATGTATATTTTGGGCATCTTTATGTCTCTACTGGGTTTTTCACTTTTTGTGTTAATGAACTCAAGGTTTTCCCTCTCTTCAGGAAGGCCAGAAATTGATTGTTTTCTTTTTAATTGAATTTGGGCTTCTCAGATGCCTCACTGAGTGAGGAGTTTAAAGAAAATTCCATACATCAGCCTTTCCTGAAGATTTAGTCACACCTAGCAACCTCTCCAAACATGCCTGTCTGCACTGTCCTTTATCGCAAATACTTTCCTTCTTTGCAAATGTATTTCTACCCTGAGTAAAGGACCAATAGTTGAAGGGAATCCTGGAAAAAACAGTCTGGTGCTATTCCCTAGTGTCTGACTAGCTTTTCATGAGGGTTGGCTGTGATTTGGGAAGAGCTGCCTCACTTCACCCCAGCGCTGATGGAGTTTCCATAGCGGATAAAGCAATTGTTGTTGGTTTGCCTTGTAAATGTTGAAAGGCATCTGCTGTTCCTCTGAGGTGACTGGTGAAATGGAAATTGATGCTGGTAATAAACATAATTATAAAGAAGGTTGCTGGAAAGACTCCTGATCTGTAAGGGGAAAGTGACATTTTAAGAGCTGTGCTGTGGATCTAATGAGAGTCGGTATTGCCTTTTAAACCATCGTACTGAGGCTGGGATGATATGTCTGATAAAGTTAGAGCCATTATATGACACTATATTGCAAAAAGTTTGTGTTATGTCAAATGTCCATAATGGCACAATGGATTAGATTGGAAATTCTTTATCTCTGTGTCTCACTTGCAAACCTCTGGATTTGGGCTTTCACTGGGTTTGGTTTGTTGTTTTCTTTTTAATACAGAAAGGAAAGGTATAATAGACATTCTCTTTAAAAACTATTCTGAGTTCAGTAAGGCTTATCCTGGCCAGTCCAGACCATGATCAGGGACCTGTTGGGTTGCAAAATACAAATAGAAACAAATATCTGTGTTTGGTACAAAGCATCTGGCTTGATGTACCTGCACAATCTAGTGTTGCAAACTGTAATGTCAAATGGGAAGAGGATAGAACACATACTATTTTATAAGATCTGTGCTACCTGATAGTTCATGTGCCAGGTGTTTAGACTGAGGTCACAAAATACCAGACTTTTATTTAGAGACAACTTAGTCCAAATGTCAGTGATAAAAGAGTTGAGTTGAAAATAACATTAAATAATTACTGTGAAATTAAAGGAGTATTTTGAAATTGTAATCGAGTTTGATGTGTCATGATTATGTTATTGGTAGCAGTTCATGGCTCACCCAACGTTATTATTGCAGAATCGATGTTTTCATTTAATGTTTTCTGGATCGTTGTAGTCTTCTGTGGTACTTAATTGAATAAAACACAAGATTCACTTGGAATAGATGCAGATACAAAGTAGTAAATTTCTCAGAGGAAGAATGTTTTCACTTTGTTTAACCCAAAACATTAGTTTATTTGCAAATATAATTGATACTGGCTTGAAGAGCATTACTAGAGTACATTAAGTGGGACAGCCAGAACAACAGTATTAGATTTATGACAGATGAGTGTATATAGTGCAGTATTAATTGTAATGGATTCTGGGCTATAAATATGCTACCATATCCCACTAAGTATGGATCAGGAGTCTTATCCATGAATGGCTCTTTAGATGTGCATTGTATGAAAGGAAAAAAAGCCCTGTACTTTGAGTTACCTCTTGATACCTGTCACAAAGCTTTGTATCTCAGTAACTCTGAGCTGCAGGGTGAAGCCCAGGTGTCAGCCCCCAGCAAGGTTGTGGCCTCCATGTCCAAACCCAGCACTGCAAGTGGAAACAGAACATTGAGTTCACTCAAGATTGCATCAAATCTCAATTGGTAGCAGAGCACCTGTGCAGGGAACTGTACCTTTTAAATCCTTGCTCAACCCAAACAGAGATGTAGCATCACTGGAAGATACTGAAAGATACTGAATGATAATGTGAACTACTCAAGCTTTTTGTGTCTAGGAAGGGTACTTTGAAACAGTCTATGAAAGGATGGGGAGAGATGCAATGCTGCACACCCAGAAAGAGTCTTTTTACAGGGTGCCTCAGAAGTGAGTACTGGAAAAAGAAGTATCTGTCGTCTGTGGACAGAGAAAGTTACTAATAGTAAAAATGGTCTTTTTAGGAATAGGCAGCAGCATGCTGGACAGGTGACAGGCAGAATATTCTTGGGACTAAAAGTTATATTCTGCAGGGTCTGTTGTTCTGTTGGAAACATCTCTAGGCCAAAGCACAAGGAACCCCCAGCTGTGCAGCTCCTGGGTACTGTTGTAATACAAATTATGTATGAAAACAAACAAACAAACATTTATTTTTTCATTTAGTTTCATTAGAGTAAGTTTCTATATGTTGGCTGTATCGATTGCAACTATACTACAGGACTATTCTATGAGTAGATGCTTTTTAGTTTGACTTCAGCACACAAAAAAAATGGATGTTCATTTATACCGTGTCTGCACTGCACTTCTCTGACTATGTAAGGAGGCTTTAAAATTGATGTGCATTGCACTTACAGCCACTTACAGCCACTTCACAGAACCAGAGTGACATCAAGGAGCTTTAATGCCTGGGAGAAGATGCACAGGATTTTGCCAGGATGTAAGCTCTATCAGTCTTTTAAAGTAATCAAGTATCTTTGATTATAGAAATTTAAACCTCATTTATAGTGCAAAATCTGATGAATATAGTTAAGTTTCTGTCTCCCGAAAAGAAATTCATCCCAAGTAAATTAACTACCCCTTTTCCTCATGGAAGGAAAGTCAAAATGAAGAGGCATTCTGGTACTCTGCTCCACAACTCAGTGTGGGCTTTAGTCTTTCAGCAAAGATCTACATGTATCATAAGGGTAAGTTCTACCATCTGTGTTTGTGTTACCTACTGTTAACTTGCCATGTTGTTATTGGGGGGAAAATTAAATCTTTAAAAAATGTTCTCCAAGGGAGTTGCTTGAGTCGAGTGTATTGTTAAGGTATGTATCTGTACCAAAAAAAGTGATACAGAGAGTGTATTTAGCAATGAGAAACAAAAGAGTTTCTTTTATTATGATTCAAGCCATCCTTATGGACTAGTTGATAAGAAAGCATTAAAATGTAGTGCTGGATAGAATATAAGCGAGTATTTATTTGCCTCCTTCTACTACCACATAGGTAAACCAACAGTCTCAGGCTAATGCTGAATCAGGTCTGTGTCATTCTGCTGCTAATACTATCTGAAGTGAAATCAGTTTAAAGAAAACACCAAATGAAATCATCCTTTCTAGACTGTAACTGCTGGTTTTGTGGTTTTTAATCACATGCAGACTGTCTCTGGCATCTATGAAGGGAGAAAAAATGTTGAAAATAGATTTATCTGTTTGGGAAAGCTTGTCTCTTGACTTCATTTCTGGACATAATTAAAAGCCTGATCTACTCATTAGAATTTTCTCATATACTTTAACTTGTCTTTGACTACTGGAAGGGGTGAAGTGATCAGGCAAGGTACTGCTGAAGAATCATAACTGTTACAGCTTTGAACAGTAGTTTCACTCTCATGATGAGCTCAGATTTATTGACTAACATCAATGTGTATACCTTACCCATCAATATATTATGCTTTTGTCTCATATTAATCCTTTCAGAGTAGCTGTTGCTTGTTCTGGTGTCACCAAACTACAACACAAGGTGAGAGCTAACTACTCTGTGCTCTAGATTGCTCTATAAGGCAGATGGAATATTTTATTTTTTTTCCTGCTAGCCAACTTCTATTTCCACTATTTCAGGTTCTTGCAGCTTAAGGCTCTAAACATCCCCTTCTGCAGTCACTTCCCACACCAGCAGAAATCTTGATCTACAGAGATGAACAATAGAAATGAAAAGACTGCTGATTCCATGAATAAATATAAGCCCTAAGCTGCCTTATTATCCCTGGAAAATACATCCAAAAGACTGTCTTTGGGTAATATTTGTGATAAAAGTCTGATAATGTTCTCAGGAGTGATGAAATCTGCTCCTCCTTGTTTTAAAAATTCTGATTTGCTCAACAGAGCATGCAGTGATGGGGTGATGTGACTTTTTTCCAGTTTAAGTTCATGTATGAAGGTGAAACTTTGTAAGCTTTCCAAACATAACACATTGCAGATATTTCACAGGTAGAGCTGGGCAATGACCCAGGGTTTTGCAGAACACATTGTTTACAGAAAAGCCTGATCCGATCACATGGTATTGATCTGCTGTTGCCTCCTAATGCTGACCTTGGTTGATGGGTTTTAAGTCCTTCTGCATCTCTTCTTGTAACTAGGCCATAAGCTGGGATAACAACAGGCTGGACTGATAACTGGAAGAGGAGTGGGCTCAGCTTTTGTCTCTCTGTGGACACTGGTGTTGTATCACAGCATATGTGGGCAATCGTGTGCACCACTTGTGTCTGATTTTTATATGTGTACAAACGATGGGCATGTTACATCTGCGTAATTACATGCACTTTTGGAGGTATATAACTGAGGCATGCATCAGTTATTTGTGACAAACCTGTGGTTCAGTCTGGTGCACTCTCTCACACTCAAGCTTACATTTCATACTTGAGTGATTTCCTAAGGGAAATCACTCAAGGGGGAAAAGTCCACATTCTTGCATAGCTTTGTGTAGCAATGTTATGGAACTTTCTATTAGTCTCCAAATATCTCAAATTCCCTTCTTTGTGCTATTTTCTAGACTAAAGGAAGCCACAGACCTTTTTTTTCTGCTCAAGAATTCAGAGACATGCTTGCAGCTGTAGGCTACTTTGAAATGTTTGTGTCATTATTTCTTCTTTGCCGTCTTTGGAATATGGTAAAACAGAAAGGTCACAGATACCATATCAAACAATAATATGGGGGAAAATGTGTTGGAGGCAAACTCACCAGTGAGTGTTCTAGAAAGGATGCATTTGTTGTTTTGGTTTGTGTGTGAAGTCATTATTAAGTACATCAGAGCATGTGTGCAATGTTTTGGGGAGGCTGTAATGTATTTTATTCATATTCATAAAAGGCAGTGAAGCTCTGTCCACTGTAGTGGAGAATCCCAAAGTGATACTGGGTCACAATGTACTAAGCAGAAGTCCTTGGTCCCTCAGTGAATGCTGCTCACCACTCCTGGGACCTCAGCAACACTGAGACATCCAGAGCCATTGCATGTAACTCATCCTGGCTCTTAGATCTTAAATGAACAAACATCTGAGATGGGAAGACACGGAGTTGTCCTGAACCCTAGCAAGAGACTTTTTATGCTCCCTGTATATTTTGGACATCCCACCTCTGTGCTTGTACTCTTTTGCCGATGACAGTCACAGCCTTTTAAAGACTTGTTCTTGCTTCCAGTAGGGACAGGTTGGGGCAAGGTTGAGGCACTCTTTGGCATTTCAAGAAGAAGTGTGGGGGCTTTCACACCTCCTCTGCCTTCAGCACATCATGTGCTGTGCAATCTGCCCTTGCTCCAGCCCTACCTGAGTGCTCAATTATGCATTGCTGAATAGATGCCATGTCTTTGGAATTAGTGAACAATATCATTGCTAAGTAAAGGATGTCATATCCCGTTTTAGTGGTCTTGTGCTCTGCTCAGAGCCCTACTCTTCTCCAGAAGATGTATAGGATATATAGATCTTATGCATCTCTTCTGCATCAATTTTCTTCTATTACAAGCAGATCAAATAAATACATGGCAACAGGCCTTCACCACTACATTACTTGAATTATTTATGCTATTTAGTCTTGTATTCAGATAGTTACGTATCGTATGTATTTTTACATCATGAGTAAAATTTACGCTTTCTTTATGGTGTCAGCTTGTTTCAAGTGAGCTGGGAATCTGGTTTGGTGCAGTATTGTCAGAATTGAAGAGTAGCTCACTGAGGCAGTTAAAGCAAAGACATTGTGCTAGCACATTTTTAAAAGTGCCATTGAAAATGAAACTAAGGTGCTACAAGTGGCACTGCTGGTCAGTTTTTAAAAATTAGCAGAAGATACTTTTCTGGTTTCTGTTTACTTCATCACAAGGAAAGCAACTATTGAGGTTGTAATAGTAATAACTGAATTCTGTTCAGACCTCCTTTATCCTTTCTAGTAATCCTTTAGCTCTGTAATAGGGGTTCTGAGTAGGTTTCTCCAGTTGGCCTATTTTTCATAAATAGCATTTCCACTAGAGGGCATTCAACAAACCACCACCAAGCTCTATCTGTCCTCTGGGTTAGTACATGTACTGTTCAAGACCTGCAGTCCAGAAAGGTAATGTAGGGTGTGGGTACTGAGGCACAGAGGGGCAAAGTGAGTGAAGTGACGTGAATCTGTGCACCACTTGTTTCGTCTGCTCAGTGGAGTCACGCCCAAGTGTTGTTTTCTGCCTCTTCCTTACACCCTCAGACTTGAGTACAGGAATCTGAAAATCCTGTGGGTTTGCCTTCTCCAAAAATAAAGATGTGAGGCAGACAGGAGGGACCTTGGGTCCCTTTGTGCCTCATTTGGAGAAGACAAGTGTTGGCAGTGTTTTCATTGTTCAGACTCTTGAGAAGGCTATTTTGGGTTGGTGGAAAATCTACCACAAAGCTGGTAGGAATGCGGCAGCATATGCTTACCATAACAGATTTCATCCCAAGAGATCTAGAAACACTTGATAAAAAACACACCAGTATACAAACCCTTGCAGTCATCACAGCCCCCACGAGTAACTGAGGGCAGTGAACACAACTAGCCATCCAGCTGCAGTGAGGATGTTGGGGAGCAGTAAACACCAGTGAAAACACTAGTGTAGGTGTCAGAGCTGATGTTTTTGCCCCTCTTGGTTTTGTTTGGTAATATTTGAGGGACTTTATCATGAAGCTAACATGGTGTCCAACGAGTCACCACTCATCAGGGTCCTGTGGTCACAGCCTCTGCTACAGGGAGTAAGAAGTCCTGAGGAGATCCTTTCCAACTGCATAAAGTTGGGTTCACACCTGCCCAGCCTACAGGATCTGATGCAGGCACATGTCAGAATTGCATTCATAAACTGAAGATACTTGGTCCTTATGCCTGCATCCCCTGTGAGACCTCATCTGTTGTCATGGTATAACTTTCAAGAGAATGCAACATATTTAGGATGGATGTATGTTATATGCATTTATTTTACAGTGTCAGTATTTTGCATAACCTCACTATTGAAAGTATATGGCTTGTGTTATAAGTTCAAGTTTGTTTTGTTTTTTTTTTATTTGTGTTAAAGCTGATATAAAAGTAAGTGAAAAATAGCAACCATTGCAATGAAAAGTGTACTTCATAAAACAAATGCTTAAAAAGCCACTTGCTCCAGCTGTGGCTTTTATGTACAGGGATCTCTCAGGCAATCTATGTGCTTACATAAGAAGTCTTTCACAACATTTACATTTAAACCAGTCATCATCTTATATGCAGATCATTTATTCATGCTATAATTCACTGTTGCAGCTAAAAATGAAGATGATGCTCTCTCTTTTCCAAGCAGTAGGCTTCTAAATAGCCTAATATGTTTGCAGCTGTTATGAAGATGGGAATCTCT